>VXAL01015089.1:588091-647459 GCA_013399475.1 Chauna torquata
AAAAAAGCCATACAAAGCAAGCTCTTTGTCATTTAATCGTTTAAGGTTTATTATCAAACAATCTTTCCAATGTCAATATTTAGTCACTCGTACCTGCTCTCTTAAAACAAGACAGGGAAGGTTAGACCTTAACTTTCCCCAAAGTACTTTTTCTGGGGATCTAGATAAAGTCAGAGGCAGCAGAGGAAGTGTCCAAACTCACCTGCCCAGGAGGCATGAGAGGAACGACAAATTACCTTCCCAGAAGAGGAAGCAAAGCTATACACTAACCTGGTAAATGGGCGTAATTCACAGTGAGGCTCACCTTGCAAAGGGAATCTGCATTCAGAAAAACACAGTAAGACTGAAACTGCCTTCTCAAGATTCCCACTGAAATACTCAAAAATCCTGGAGAGAGGATAGTCAGGAAGCCAGTAAGCGAGAAGCAAGCTAAAGTATTGAGATAGATGGTACAGGCAGCCTTTCTGCTGAGGTACAAAGGAAAAAAAGTCTGTGAAGTGCAGTTAGTTGATGCTGATGATCATGCATAAGAACATATTTGTTCCAGGGTGAAAGACAATGATTAGGATTACCGATGGACTTAATCAGGCAGATCTATGTGCAGTAAATCAGAGATTGGTGCTTTTCACTCGTGGCACACATCGCCAGCTCCCATGCAGTCATCTGAGAAGCAGACATGAGACAATGTTTCGATGCCCACATCTAAAAAAATCAAAGAAATGTTTTACAAAGGTAACTTTCATGGCACAGTTAATGTGACCAAAAGCTGTCAGTTCATAAGAAAAGACCCTTTCTCACAGCAGACGAAACCAAGCAGAGGAGCTGGCTGGCATTGCACAATCTGTCACAAGGAGATGCAGTCAGGAGAACACCCCGTTGTAGAGCTTGGGCAGCACTGTGCGATGGCATGTGTCCCTGCAGAGGGCAGAGACCAAAGATAACCCCAGGCACCACTCCAACAGCTCTCACCTTACCCCATCACATGGATTCCTTTGCAATCAGCCTAACATTGTTCTACAGGCTGGAAACATCATGTAAAACCTTTGATCTGTACGATCCTCACCTAAGGGCAGCAGACAAATCAGATGGCTTCTCCTGATAAAAGAAAGGAATTTGTTGGTGTTTTTTTTTTTTCAAGACAATCAGAAGTTCATTACTAGAGTTGAGTTGTCCAAATTAAAGTTCTAGTTTCATCACCTCCATTCCCCTCCCCCGCCCTAAGTAATCTTCAGATCATACATCAAGTGTTAGTTTAATTACTGACTTATTTCACTAAATTTGACCTTGAAATGTGATTTTGAAATGAAATCAATTTTATTTATGCATTTATTTTAAAAGTTACAATGTTTCAACTTTTTCAATTTGTTTCTTCCAGTTTTTTTTTTTTTTCCCTAACTGCATATTTTTCTTTCATAAGGAACAATCCATCACCAAAAAAATCTTTTTCTTCATCATTCCTCTTTTTCTGTTGACAGACTGAAGATCAAAGATTCTAGGTTTGGCACACTGAGTAGAGACATGACTAATCAATAGCAAGCAAATGTTCATCACTTAGATTCAAGTCCTCTCACAGAAACACTGCTAGAACTAGGACTACGATTGGAGCTAGTCATTAGTACTATGGAGGATGTGTAAGTGCTCTGCTAAGGAATCTGCAGACAATGCAAAATTAGGAGCTGCTGCAGATGGTATTAGCAAGAACATGGAAATCCCTCAGGAGCCCCTCAGAAAGTGGAAGCATGACAGAAAGTGGAATAGGAAATGGGTTGAGGAACTGCAGGTCTTCTCTGGTAGGTAGGATCCAAAGAAGGAGTGTGGAGAGGAACATGAAGGACAGCTAAATTTTTGATTCAACAAGTATGCTCTTGGTTGCAGGAAAACAACTTCTAACTGCACTTTGCCTTATCTAGAGTTGTCTATTATGACACATGTCATTCTTCTCCTGTACAAGGACTTGAAGTCTATGCTGGCTACCTATGAAACCCTCAGAAGCTGCCAGGGCTTAAATAGTAGTGTTAACCAGCAAAGTGCAGTAGTGGGTGACATAAATTCAACCAAAATTATCCACCCCTAATCACTGCATGGCCAAAAAGGTATGAGCAATTTGGAAGGAATTCAAAGACTATCAAACGTTGACTGCAGAACCAAGAAGATTTGAATTATAAGACTAAAGGGCTGAAAGTCCTTTAAGCCAGCCTGGAAAAAGCTTGTGTGAGGACTGTTTTATAGCTGAAAAGTATCACAGCTGAAAGATAATAAAGACACGAAAGAAAAGGAAGCTAATTCTGTGTGATAGAGTGTTACAACAGCTGGAAGTAGTGAGAGGGAAACTAAAAAGCACTGAAGTGGAATAACTGTACAGGAGCAGACTTCCTGGCCAGAGGACTTAGGTTCAGAATGAATGAGCCCAGAGCTGAGCTGCAACTGGAATTCCTGTTCCAAAAAAAAGTGAGCAAAAATATTGAAATGCAGCTAAAATAATATATTCTTGGTTAAGACCTGTCACTGACACTGAACTGTAAATGTAATTGTGTGGTGTTTATTTATGTGATGCCAGTAGTCCACAGTAATTTCAGTTATGTGTTATGGACCACACCATTGCTTCAATGGTTGGTATTGGTAAAGTCAGATGGTTTAAAACATTTGAGACTTTTTAATATTTTACCATGAGTTGGGTAAGGTAGCTACTACATAACTTCCATAAGCTGTACAAACATGTATTTTTAAATCAATATAAATGTGACTACTTTTTTATTTCTTGGAGTTATTTTTCCTGCATTTTACTAAATACCAATTAGTAGCTAGTAGTTTTATATCAGTTACTAGCTAGCAGTTATAGACATCTTACTTCTTTTATGTAACTGTCTTGATGGTTTACATTATATTTTGGGAGCTGTTTACAATGAAACACTCTAAAGTGAATAATAATTGTATAACATATCTGCCTATATGATACACAACTGAGCAAAATCTGAAAGATGTCTACAGAAGTGTTATAACTTCTTTACATCTGCTGTTTTAATTTTGGCTATCTATACTCTACAGTGAACTCCCACATGCACCAGAAAATTCTTTCATTTCTATATCTGTAAAGTCTTTTCTTGCTTATGCATACAGGTTTCTGCAGATCAGCGTATGTCCTCAGGAATCACTCCAAGTTTTGTTGTGGTCTCTCAGGAGTAGTGCTCTTTTGGCTGATGGATGTCCTGCGGATAATGACACTGTCCAAGTAACCCTTGATATTTTATTGCTGGTTTTGGACACCCACCAATCATTTTTCACAGTTGCAAAGTATTTGTGGTCCCCACTGTCCACCAGAAACTGGGATATATGGACAGGAGAACTTGAGTCCTGACAAAATTTCCCACAGGCATTCCTTCCATACATGCAAAGACAGGCTCCTCTTTGCTAAGCCCTAGCTTGGTTCCTAAAGTTTCAAAGACAATTTCTTTGGCACTTTTTCTGCTAGAGATACCAGCTTTACCGGTTCTGGTAAAAACATATCTTATTTTTTGCAATATCTTGAAAAATTAGATGGTTTTTTGATTAGTGAAAACAGGACTGCTGACAATTCTTCCCTCATGAATAATACTTTAAGGAAAACAGCCAAATATTGAATCCAAATCACAGGGACAAACAGAAGCTGATAGGATCTTTGGGACAGGCAGCAGGCATGATGTGTCAGCACTCTCCTTGCTCTGCTGTGCGTGCTTTGCCAGTTGTAGCATTTACAGCCACATTCTTGATTCTAACAGCCATCTTCCCCGTCATCACTAGTGTTAGCATATGGAAAAGGTGGCATGCAACAATCTGTCTGACAAACTGCTTGTATGTCAGCATGTCCAGCATAAAACGTGCAGCATCCTTTTTGCTAGCCCGGTTCCCTCACTCTTTCCTGAGCACAGGCAGTTAATCAGTCACTTGGGAGGCTGTAGTATTTTCCCAGCAAAAAGCAACAAAGATGCTGTTTACTGATCTTCCTAACCTGCAGTTTAACCCCTTGTTTTATTCCCTCAGTATCTCTGATCTGTCCTTTTGCTCCTGGACTGGTTTTCCCTGAGGGCAGCCTGACCTTTCCTTTCTTCCCCTAAACTCTAATGCAAGCAAACTACACACAAGTCCTATTCTGTGGTGTCTTTTTGATACACGTTAACATAACAAGGCATTTGGCATCAAGGACACCCATTTTGCCCTTGTATGGAGCGAGAAACCTGGAGAATCACATCAGGACTGCAGACCAGAGCTGCACCACTTTGCTGCAGCGCAAGGAAGATTTTCATCACTATGAAGCCCAAATACAAAGAAAGGCACTTAGCATTGCTTAGTGTGAACGTTTATGCGCACAAAGGGACACAAAGACTGCCCGTGTCAGCAAGATTAGCATGCTGACAGTGCCTGCTTGATCTTTGTTCTTTCAAGGTGACAAGGGCCATGTGTTACTCTGCTTTTTACTATATGGTGTCCAGGGCACACCGTACTTCATCCAGAGACGGAAAAAGTCGTATTCTCCTGTGCTGCCTCCCTGTGGGGGTAATGAAAGTTTATCCCTGGACTTTGTCAATACAGGCTGTCCTAAAATAGCCAACAGCGTGTGACTGTGAACTTCCATCCACTAAAATTAAGAGTAACCCCCAACAACGCAATTCAGATTACATTTCTCTGTAAATCACAGCCTTGACTGGGTTTCATTTGGTGACAAATAGGCAGAAAGCTTTCTCCCACTCTACTCCTTCTTGATTCTTCCTTGGTTCTTCCACCTACATGGATAACTTCTAATACCAAGATCATTGTAGAACATCTTATTTAATGCAGAAAGAATCAATGAAAGTGTGAGTGGATTTAAAACTCACTCTGAGGATATCTGAGCACTGACATGGTCTACAGATTGAATCTGTACATTTTGTTTCCTTCTCCATGCATGTAAAATGTACTCTGACACAAAACAAGCATGTATCAGAGAGCAGACAATTCCCCAGGTACAGCAGTTTCAGCAAATATTTCATCAAGCAGTGCTTTGCTGCAATAAAGAGGTCACAACAAGATGTTGCTGTGACGAGACTTAGCAGTTGCTGGTTTACCTCCTACAAGCATTTCTTGCCTTGTCTGCTCTTTGCTTCCTACATCCATTTCTGGAGAAGTGAGCTCCAGTAAGCAGCAGATCAGTTACTCATTCTCAAAATGTGAGAACGACAAGTGCTGCTTATGGTGCTGATGTCTGTCGTCCCCTCCCTGACTGCTGGTCATGAAGCCCACCAGGGCACCTGTAACTGTCAGACTGCCAGAAATTATGGAGTTCCAATAACACCAGGAAACACAGAGGAAGAAACAGAAATTCTACTTGTAGATCTATAAGCTGAGAATATAAGGGATATCTACTCAGGGAAGATACAGACATGACCTCACTGAATAGTGTTTTTTTAACATGTTCCAAAATAGCACAATACTGTCATGGCCTTCTGTACTTTCTGTGACATAAAGAAAAAAGTCACCCACCATCTGAAATCCCGCCAACACAGTACTCTGGGAAGCTATCCAGGCTCGAAGGCTTCCCAGGTGGTATCAGTCAAATTGAACACTTTAGGAAAGATCTTCCAAGAAACATAGAAAGTGCATGGCAGCACAAGCATGAAGCTGATCCAGGTCCAGAGAGCAGTGTGAATGACAGTATGAAGACAAGGGATGCTGTAGATCACAATGACAGCAGTAGTGCAGCACTGGGAGATGTCCTGAGGCTAAATTGGCTGTTGAGGCTACAAAAGAAGTTTGCTTCCTGCTTGGATCCCCATTGGCTGGTGAAGATTTTTTGAGGCCTGGCAAAGCAGGCTCTGCTGGTATATCTAGCGGCAGTGCTCCTGAACGGGCAGAGATAAGGACAAGCACTGGTGGTCCGTCAGAACTGGAGAATGGATTTGAAAACGCTCCTAGTCTGCACCGCATTTCTGCTTCACACCACCCTGGGCTTCCCTATTCAGGTGAGAGCAGCTCCATGCAGCCCTGCTCTTTCTTCTAATTGACCTGTTCTTCCTGGAGTGAAGCTCTGGAGACCCATTCTGATAAATCTCCCACCAGAAAAATACTAGTAATATAATACTATATGAAGTCAATCTATTACTTTAGCTCCTCCTTTTGACCTGATTTTGATGCTATTGTTACTGCATTTATGAGCTATGGAAAATTAACACCATTTACCTGTTGATTTTGCAGGACAACTATGGAAACAGTACAGCAAGTAAGTAGGATTTCTATTGTATTTGAAAGGCAAGTGTTAATTCTTGACTGTGTATCAAACAAATTATGTAGCGGCAATCTTGAAGCCTAGTCTTTAGCTGATACAACTAATATAGTTTCAGGGATACTTTCAGATATACAACTTTTACTAGCTAAAAGTGTAACTACAGACATTATATTGCCAGGAATAAACATGCCACTAAGTTGCATGTATGAGGGATTTAGTGAGAGTATGGCTTTTTGTTTGCCTGCTTACTAAGGTGTATATTTTGAAGAGAGTTATTACAAAGTGTATGGCTTCCTAATGTCTTTACGGAATGAACAAACAACATCTGAAGTTAGGAGAAATTACAACGTGTTCAAAGTAGAGCTTCTTCAGGGTAGACAAAGTTAGTGTTCTCAAGATTTCAATTATCATAGCAGTGGTGCCCAGATAGAAGGGCCTGTCCAGGAGCAGCAGCAGCAGAACAAAACATCTTATGGAAGAAGCTCTATGCTGTTCATACTTAATGAGGAACAGAGAAATGGAGGTGAGATCTGTACTATGGAGAGAACCCCGTGTTCTTTAAGTGCGGTACTGAGCAGTGTAGTAGGTCCTGAAATGAATGACAAGCTGGATTGTGATGCTGCTGGTGATGTGGTGACACATAATTTTACAGCTGAAGTATGGGGCTGCCAAAGAGGCCACAGGAAAGAGGAACAAAAGCAAAGCTGCAGCAGTGAAAGCATCTGTATGTCATCAGAGATGTATGCATTGTGGTAGACAAAATTATTGACAGACTGATTTTACTGATAGTAGAGACAGATGAAAGGTCTGAGTCAGAGAAGACTCAGAGCTGTGTGTCTAAGAGCACCTACTTCTGTAATTCTGGGCTGCACAATATTGAAAAGAAGCTTTGACTTCACCATGTCACAACACAGAATAAATGGAAAAGGTGTCAGAAGGGTATAAAAGATGCATAGATTTGAATTTCATCAGTGCATGGTAAATATAGGTGATAATATGTAAGACCTATTTGCTGGTGAGTGAAAATTTTAGAGCACTGAAAGCACTAAGTTTCATGTTTCCTAATTTGCTATTGGGCTGAATGCAGATGTGCTTCCACACAGACGTGCTTTACACATACTTATTGGGTGTGGTTTGTTAGGTTAATTTAGATGTGCTTTCACAGGCTTGAAAATTAAATTTTAATATCACATTTTGATACCTTTCCTTCAAACTGAACATTTAGAAAAAACTCAGCTACTTATTTGCCTCCTTGCCTGCCTTGGTGCAACAGCAAGAGAAAGGTACGTCAGGTGTCAGAGAAAGCCTTGCATTGTGCTGAGATAGAAAATGAATAGTACAGGCTTAACAGAACAGCTGTTGTCAATTTGCAAAATAGAATGGGGTCATTGCAGATTTCCAGAGAAGGTCAATGGAAATAAATCTGTAGGTGGACCTTAACTACAGCAAGAAACTGCCAGGTCAGGGGTGACGTGTCGTGAAAGGAAGAGGCCTTAGAAAGATTTGCTTGAAGTAGCTACAAGGAAGCAGCTAATGAAAACCGACCAGTTCTTTTAAGATGTCATTTATCGCATGGAAGCAAAGGGATGTAAAATAACTGCTCAGTAAATTTGGAGCCAGTGGAGGCACATGCTTGCTGGAACTCAAAGTGGCAGGGTTACTGGGCCAAACATGTATGATGAGTTTTAATTTACTGTTACTGCTTTTTGTGCCTTTTGAGACATCTTTCAGTATTTACAGTGGAGGGAAAACTTGAACTGTATCATTTCAAAATCTGTATCACACCAGATGTTCATTTGATGAGGTACATAGCAGATGCCTTCTGTGTTCTCTCACTTGAGCTTTAAAAAGGGGTCCTGGGCCATATGTGCCTAGGAATCTGGAGCCTAATTTCCACTGACTTTGATTAGTCAATTAATCTAGTGCCTCTGGCGTGCATGAATACTGAATCTGGTCAACCCATCTCAAAAACATGCTTTCCTGCAGAATTTTTTAGATGCCATAGACCTCTCTGATGCAGCTGCTGGGAACTGACTGAACTTTTGTATAGTAAACAAAAGTCATTACAGTGGTCTTTCTTTAGCATGCAACCGAAGTAACAGTCTGAAAAGGGAGATTGAAAACTTTCTAGCTTGATCAAAGTAATTCTATTGCAGGTTCTAGATCTATTCTGAATAGGAGGAAGTCCCCTCAGCACATTTGGGCGATAACCACTTAGGTCAGTGGAAGCTGTGAAAAGGGAAAGGTGCTGGAAGGTGTGACTGAGCTTGGCAGCCTCCACATCTTCTGGTGAGAACACATGGTCAAAAAGTTGAGGAACATGGATGGGCTTAGAAATATGAGAACTATTTGCAAAGATGTTCTCTGTGTTGGTGTTGGATAGGAAAAAAATAATGGTTTTAAATTTTGACAAGGAAGAGTGTGATTATTAAGAACATGGAAGAGATTGCCAGAAAGGCTTGTGGCATATCCATCATACTTAAGAACAGGTCAAGCAAACTGTGGTCAGAAATAACATAGATAAAACTCTTTCTGCCTTAGGGAAAGCAGGCAAACTGAATGACCTCCGGAGGACCTTTCAATTTCTGTACTTTTACAATGCTATAACAATGAAGTTTCTGCTCAGAAATTTATATATCAGAATTTCCCTTCCATGTTGGTATCTAGAAACAGACTTTTGGTAGAAATAAAACGATGCCACACTAGAAAGACGTTAGGATTCAGGATGGTTCCAAGCTGCTGTCAGGTACATACTGAAGCAAAGATTATTTGCCTGGTGCTAAATTATAGCCTTCATCTGATTTTATAACTTTACTCTTTGACACTGTGAAACCAGAGAGGATTGTTGAGCTGGTTAGCCTGCACCTGTTCCTGGGAACAAAACATATTTTTGTCCCTAGTTTCCTTTGCCACTTTCCACATTGAAGCTGATAAAATGCTTTGCTGATTCTTAGACAGTAAATGACTAGGATTCTGTCGCTGAACATGATCTAGTTTCTTAGCTGTTTGTCTAAACATCAATTTAATTTCTGTGCATATGCATCAGTTAATGCACCCCCTTACCCCTCCAAGCAAGGGCACCTGCCAAAGGCATTTCCATGGCTGAGGAGCTCTGTGCTATTGAACACTGTGAAGTTGCATTCAGAATCTAATTTGTCCCTTTTTATTGTCTTTTTTTTTCCTTGCTTTCTGCAGCAACAGAACCTACCCAGGTAAGGACAGCTAAATCAGCTCCTTTGTTCACTTTGGTGTCCAGCACTGACTTCAAGACTTGTCTACTCCATCCATATCTCCATCTGTGCAGGAAAGTCTTCCCAGATCAACAATGTACCAGAGCATGCAGTTTCCATCCCTACCCCATTCATTGCCCCACAATGCCTAAATATTGCCAAAATCCTAGGAAGCTTTTGCCTTCTCTGTGGTCATAGAGAAAACTCAAAACTGCTTTTTACTTCTGCAAGGCAAAGGTAGTATGGCCATTTGTTTTGCTACCAACATGACCTCCACAGCTAGGTACCAGCCCCACAGGTCCCTACAAGCAGTAAATGTCATGGCCTTTCGCCACTGGTGTGAGGTGATACTGGGAGGATTTCATTAGAGATTTCATCAACCTTGCACTCTACCAGCAGGGACATGAATGAAGCTAGAAGTTCTGAAATATGCCACATGTTTCAAATTGCATGTCCTGAGTCTCCTGGGCCAATTTGCTTTATGATATCCATATATGCCAAAAGACATCAAAGAAAAATATCTACCACACTATGGTAGTACTTTTTTTATACATGGTAAATAAGACCTCAAGACTGCACTGGTGAAAGATACTCACAACAGTAGCCCAGAGACCTTTGATCCTTTGCATGTTAATTTATTTCATATTTATGTTATAATATTAATTGTGAGATAATACTAATGTTTCATCCTCATAGGTTACTACAGAAGAGGATATATATGGTATGTATTATTACATGTAAATGTAAGTTTTTGCTAG
This sequence comes from Chauna torquata, assembly GCA_013399475.1. NCBI lineage: Eukaryota > Metazoa > Chordata > Aves > Anseriformes > Anhimidae > Chauna > Chauna torquata. The sequence continues at coordinate 598,315 of VXAL01015089.1, forward strand.
GATATATCAATTGCTAGCTATCCAGTTACTCCAGAAAATAGCACATGCCTAACATAAATCAATCTCAGGGAAGAAATTTTAAAGGAATGCACTCACCATAATATTTCATGCAAAGTAGAGTCTCGTGGTTGTGGCCAATTGCTCAGCCTTGCTAAAAATCTCAGCTGTTAATTTTGCTAAAAATGGGTCTGCTTAGATAATGTCCTGATTTAAGTCACTTCTGAGGTTACAGCAAGTGCAGATGCTATCTGCCTGTGCTGTTCACTTATGTCAAGACTCATAGCATGATGCTCAGATTCAGCTCATTTTCTTACTGCCAGGCCCAGAAATCTCTGATGCTGGGCTTATCTGGGGACCTCAGTCTCAGCCATGGAATAGGAATGCAGTTCTGATTTCACTGTTTTCAAGGGTTTTTCAAGAAGATCGTACCCAGCAGTAAGCAGCAGGACTGTTCTCCATCCAGTTTTGCTCCTGATATGTTGGGGGGTTGAGTGTGAAGTGTGCATGCAGAAGTAAAGCTGTGCTGTCTGAATGCACAGGGGGAGCCATGCAGACAAGGGGAATTGCCAGCTGGCCACCTGAGCAGGACAAAACAGTCTTAGAAGAGCCAAAGAACCAGTCATTAAAATGTGATGGCTAAAAACCAAAGGTAGAGAGAGAGAAAGATTGAAAGGGAATAGCTCTTGGGACTGGATTAATGCCAAAACAACCACAGCTGTTGGGAGGTTCATGAGATTGTGTCACTGAGCAAATATCTACATGGCTGAACACCATGCCAACACATAAATAGGCTCCATGAGTTTCACTGCACCACTGCAATCAGGACCAGAGCTAAGGGAGTGCCTGGAAACTCATCAGGTTAAAAATCAGGATTCATATTTCCCTTGGGAATGAGAAAGTGATACTCTGTATTTTCTGTGCAGACTCTCCATCACCTATAGAGACAGACTCTGAGGATGAAGTTATTTTTAACAGAATTCTGAAAGTTAACAAAGGTAATGCCATCAAAGCCCTGCTTATACTGGGTCTCTCTGCCACTTTTGGGGGGCAATGGGGGAGGTACTATGTCTTACCACAATCTGGGCAAACATTTTCCCATCTTACACATATACATGTAAGAAACCCTCAGAAACTGGCCATAGTGAACACTTTGTCTGTGGGGTCTGCTGAAGCCCTGTGGTATCTCAAATCTATTTTGTCAATACTGAAGATGATACCAGCTGTGGAGGCAACTGAATCATGCAGGCAGCTTCTTCAGCTTTAGCTCTCAACATTTTGGTCCTTCTTTGGACATAAAAAGAGAACTTGGTTGTATGGATGTTTTATTATTTAACTGCCTTTTTGTTCATCATACGGCTTTGTAGAACAGACTCCTACATAAGCTATGGTCAGTTCCAAGCTTCCTGCTCTAGAGTTCCTGTTCCTTGATTCTTCCAAACATGTCTGCCACTTTCTATCAGCTTCTCTTTCTCACATCTTCCCCTTCAGGGAGGGGAAAACGTGGTCATTCATAAGGCTTTACTCCTGCCTGTAGAAACGGACACCAAACACTCCTACAGTGTTCTACAGACAGCACTCACTTCTTTCGGTTTGTCCCTCTGTACTCTTACCCTCCTGGGTTTCCTTACTGGCACCTCCTGCCTTTGCCCAGCACCCTTCTTGGGCAGATATTCAATAGCATTCACTCTGCGTCACATAGTGGGTGAAGAAACAGTAGCAAAGTACAGCATTCCTCTCACTGTTTGAACTGCTTTCAGTCCTTCTCTGTCTTGCCTAAAATCCTACCCAACAGAGTTGGATCTTCCCACCTGTCCTCTTAGCTAAGGACGCTACAGGAAAAGTGGGGAAGCAAATAATGTCCATTTAGCCCAACATTCCACTTCCAATGCTGACCAGGAGCCGAAGCTTAGGGAAAAATATAAAAGTAGGACAAGTACAGTGACACTTTTCCAAGTGTGCCCTAGACAGCTCCCATCTATCTATGGCTCAGGTATTTCCACCCTTTTTTTCTGACCACAGACAGCTCTCAGTACTTGCAAGAAGGTGACATAGTCCCTCAAAGGAGACGCAGTGCCATCAACTGTCGCAACTGCTATTGGCCCCAGTCCAGCAATGGGATTGTTCGTGTTCCCTATGTCTTGGATCCTACTTATGGTGGGTNCAAGGATTATTCATGCTATGCAAGTACAGATTAATTGTAAATTACAAAGTCCCAATCAAGAAAAAAAGAAGAGATCAAATTTTCATTAGCAAAATAGCTTCCCATAGCTGCCTCCAAGTGGACCATCAGCAGCTACAACAATCACCCCTATAATCTAAAACAAGTAGTTAAGAAAAAAGTGCTCCCACCTGAATCCATTTGGACACACATCTGGTTAAGGAGAGTCTCATGCCAGACTATTAATATCTTAAATGAAATTCATTACTGAGCAAGAAGCAACAAAGAGACTAGGCTAATATTTGTGTCCATCATTTACCCTGTTTTTGTGCACACATGAGGTTTTAATGGCATCTGTCATTGTTCTTGTGTGACCCTCAAAATTAACCTTTTCTTCTCCAGAGGAGAGCCACGTAAAAGGGATTCATGATGCTATGGCAGAATTTGAAACACTGACTTGTATTAATTTTGTGAAGCGCAAGACAGAACGTGACTACCTCAGCATTAAATCTGCCGATGGGTGAGTTGAATGATAAATGAACAAGTTATTTCTATATAGCTTTTCAATTCTTTATTATCTGCACCTTGTGTGACCTTAGACAGGAAAGAGGTGTGGATTTAGAGAAGAATCTTTATGTTTTATCAGAGTGCAAGGTATCCTGCAAGTGCAAGGACCCAGCGATTACTTCAGTGACTCAGCAAAGACACTGAAGTGACTCAGATCATAGGAAAGCACCCTTAAGGTAGAGAGAATATCTTAACTCATGTTTTCTGTGTGGTGTGGTATACATATATAATGCACACTTGAGCTCAACATATAACAAGCTACTGTAGTTCTTACTTTCACAGGCAGAATCAATTCCAACTTATGAAATAAACAGTTCTCTGAATCAGACATAGAGTTGGTTGTCAAGGTCAGAGTTTGAGTCTGTGAGAGAACTGTTCAACATCTGCCAGCTTTGAAGTGCTATTCATCTCTTCTCCAGTTCTCATACAGAATTCAGTCATTCAGATAAAAATGGTTATTTCTAGAGAGTTAAAATCACTGGGTCTTTAGACCCAGTAGAAGGTCAGCATGCAAGAGCCTTTGTGCTAACGAAGGTCTTCCAGGAAGCTTTAGTGATGACCATACTAGTTGTTGTTTTCTACACCATAGTCAGTTTTGCCTTTCTGAAGACACTGACCATCCCAGTAGACAGGAAGCAATCCTTCCATTCCCACAACACATGTGAAAAAAGGTTCTCTGTATTGTCCCTTTGCCTGTCTGACAATAAAAATCCCATAAGTCTTCTTCTGTTGGTGTTCAATGCCTCTCAGCTGCTGGTCCAACTATGGAAAAGTAGGAGGTGGACAGACTGTCTCTGTGATGAAAGGAGGCTGCATGTGGAAAGGAATAATTCAACATGAACTGGACCATGCCCTGGGGTTTTTGCATGAACATTCTCGAAGTGACAGGGATAAATATGTAAAGATCATGTGGGAGTACATCAGCCCAGGTAAGTACATTTGAACTCCTCAGTGTAGACAGTGGAGTAGATATGCCCTGCTCTTCCCAGCCCTTCCTTGCTCCCTGAAGGGAGCGGACAAGAAGCATACTCTAAGAATGGTATCTTGCATTACAGCTGACAGACCAGACTTCAAGAAATTTGAAAACTCTAACAACTTGGGTCTTCCATATGACTATTCTTCTGTAATGCACTATGGCCCGTAAGTAGCAGCATGACATTGCTTTTGTTGGAACTCAAATCTTGCATTAGAAGTAACTTTTATAATAACTCTCTCCTATTACTAATGGGGACTGGCTCTGAGAAAAACACTGAGTCAGTTCAGATAAGCCATTCCCCAAGACTAATTCATTATTCTTTAGCTTTCTTTAAGGAGTCATTCACAGCTGAGCATGGGGGCAAAGGAGGGCATCGGCTTACTGCTGGACATCTTAATCAAACCTATTTGAATAGCACTGTTAGTCACAGCAACAACCAAGGAAGCAGCTTAGAGCAGAGTTCTTCCTTTGCCATTTGAAGAAAAGGGTTAGATAGCCAAGAAGACTGCCATCGACCACAGATAGGTGTCTGAGGGAGAGCTGTCTTTTTTCCTCTGTTTCTCTAGCACCTAATATAGTGGTGTTCTATGCTAAAAACAGTTTTATGAAGTAGAATTACACTACAGATCATTCAACCAGCAATCTAATTAGTGTTATGTGTTTAATATTGTCAGTCTAAGATCATGGTAAAGTGAATCCATGCACAAAAATAAATAAATTAATACGGAGGCAGCCAAAGGTTTTTTTTTTTCTATTGGAAGTGCTCTACAGGGCTGACTTACCCCTTCAATAATTTCTGTATCAGCGTACCCTTATGGGACTTTATAACCTTAAACATCACCATTAATATATGTGACCACAGTGCTATTACTCCCCAGCCACCTTATACCATGTCTAGGGCTTGAAGGTTTGCTTGGGTTTTCTTCAAGGATGAGTTTTGGGTTAAAATTTTTTGTTATCCTTGGGTTATTCTGCATTTAATAAAATTTCAAGAACAGTAGTAAAGGTGACTGAAGACCAGGGTTTTAAATTTAGCTCTCTAAACAGCATAGTTTGGGGGCCTTCTTGTATCATGACGTAGCAAGCAGACATGCTTTGCAGGTTCCACTCTTCTTGCACAGGAGACTTCTCCATTCCAAGCTCCTGGAACCTGCATTGAGAATCAGCCAGAAGAATGATCCCCTTCTCAGACAGGATTCAAGCAACTTACATATAATTATTGTTCTCCCTCTAAAGCATGTAGATTGTGCCATTAAATCCTGAAAGAAGCAATTTTACTTAAAGAACAAAATTTTTCACCTTTTTTTTGCAGATACACATTCACTAATACCACTGGAAAAGCAACTATTGTACCAATTCCTGACGGATCAGTACATATTGGACAGAGGCAAGGACTGAGCAACTTGGATGTGGCCAAAATCAACAAGCTCTACAATTGCAGTAAGTGCCTCAAAGCCATCCTTTCATCTGAGGATACTCAGCTCCTTGACAGAGGTGTTTGGGCACTCTGCAGTGGCAGCAGTTTCTCATCGAAGACTGAGACTCTCTCCTAAATCCATGCTACCCATTATGGTCCCTCTGGGAGAGAATGCAAAAGTGAAGCTGGAGGCACGTTGTGATCAGTGAGATACTATTTTTTGCTTCCAAACTAAATCAAACACGTTCACTGTTGGCATATGTGGCTGCTGTGGCACTGGCCTAACTGTGTACCACGTTGTATGCTTCACCAGAGTCATCAGGTTTGTAAGGGCTCAAGAGACAACAATAAACCCCACAAAAAGTCAAACATCTCTGTCCCTCGTTGCAGTTTGTGTTTAAGACCTGAGTCAAAGCAAAAGAGCTGTACGCTCCTCTGAATTGAAACAGTTTCATGATATCTTGTGCAGCTCTAGCCTAATAGCTTTCAAATGTTTAAGCTGTCATTCTAAATGTATACGTATTTTCCACTCCTTAATTTTAACCTCTGCTTGAAGAAATTCTCCTATACAATCAGAGAAATTTATTCAGTCAAAGCTAAAAAACATGATGAATAAAGTATTATCCCCTGCACAGAGGAAAGCCCAAGTTCTCCTCCTAAGCTTAGAATTTAAGTGTTGCGGAGACATCATAATTTTTGTGATTCTTCTAACACCACTTGACTTCCCCATTCCAGTGGAAAACCATGCAACCAACTGCAGCAAAATGAAACCTCTGACACTCTTTATAGAGGTGCAGAAAGGATACTTCATCCTGACATCTCTTGCTACAATATGGAGCTCATCAATAAAAGCTAATCCTTTCTCCACATTCTACTTCACTTTCCATTTAGATGCAGATGTTTATGCATTATGTGAAAATTAGGACAATATGATTCTTCATTTTAATCAAGATGTACCAGTACCCTGAAATGAATGCTGCCATATCAGAAAATCAATACCTTTACATTCTGAAGAGATTGTGATTTTAAATGAGTGGAAGTTTTTTCAAGTCTGGTGCTGAGATAAACATTGTTTCTCCCTCAGGTCGCTGCAGCACTATTCTAGATGCAGCATTTGGATCACTGAAATCTGCCAACTACCCAAGAAATTACTCAGATAACACCAACTGCGTCTGGCTTATCCGAACTCGATCAAGAAAGGTAATCATAGGTTAATGATGGTCTTGGAATATGACTGAACTTATGCCTTTCTTTGTTAAGCATTTTGCTCTGTATCTGCATACCAGTTGCCATATAATATATTTTTCATGGGAGAGATTTCAAACTAGTCTGTACTTCTTTGTGTCCTTAAGCCAGGTACAGGCAAAAACAACTGCAGAGCTGTGATTTTGAAAAACCTCCATACTTTGGGCTTCAGGTTTGCAAAATCAAGACAAAGTAGTCTGAGTATGGGAGCATTCAGTCACTGGCCCATTAGATCTGAATCCTGCATCTTCAGGGGATGAGAAGCAAGGCAGGGCAAGCAGTTCCAGTTTGAGCTTGGCTAAAGCTTGGATTCTGTCTGGTTTCAAGGACACTCCATGAAAGAACTCACATACGTGTATATGAAAGGTGTGTTTTTAATTCCCTTCCAGATTTCCTTGCACTTCCGTGCCTTTGAGCTGCAGAAAACCAGAGGCTGTCAGGGTGATTATGTTAAAGTTTATGATGGATCCAGCAAGTCTTCTACGGTTTTAATGGACAAAACCTGTGGATCAAAGATACCCACTGACATAGTTGCTTCTAGCAATCTTATGCTTGTAGAGTTTGTCACAGATGGTGCTGATACAGCTTCTGGTTTCCAAGCCACCTTTACTTCCGGTAGGTCTGAGAACAAGGAGAATGGTGGACAAAGAAAAGCGACCTATGTCAAATCAACAGGTGTTCTACCTTCTTCTTTGCATGTCTTTTGGAAAAACATTGTTGAGGAAATGATGTCTACAAGAGCCATCACTTCCTACCTTGCTCTTGATCTAATGGATCAGTTCTACACTGATACCATCTATTCATTCAGGAAGATGGGGCCATGCTCAGGACAAACTGTCAGCCAGGTGATTCCCAGATTCCACAGTTTGCCTTGCCTTTCAGATACATGCCATTCCAAAGCATGCACCATTGAGGGTATGATCAATTTAAACCTACTGCTAGGTTTACTAGCACAGTAGAATGAGAATAAGTCATAATGTAGTATTTAAATATATTGCTCTTCTGGAAAAGATGCAGTTTTTAATCAAACAGTTCAGAGGACAAGAAAGATTTGTCATGAACCAGGTCACCCAGCCCGATGGCAAGAAGAGAGGCAGTGTTTCCATGGTCAGGATCCGTGGAATGTATCCACCTAAAACACATTCTTTTCAGTCCCATTTAATTAATAACTAGGGCCACAACTATATAATTAAGTTACCACAGGCTGCCAAGTTAGCATGTATCAGCTGGAATAAAGAAATGTCTGTGTGCATATCTATCGCCTTGTACATACAGTAATGCAGCTTGGCTTAGACAGTATGAAGGAAAGCTCAGCAAACTCACATAACCTTCCGTTTGTCTTGGGGTAAGAACATGTACACAGAGAGTTATTGTAAATCCACTGAAATGCAGTAACTTAACTGTATACCCAAACCAGAACAGTGATATTGCCTTGTCTCTATGTTATATCTGTCAATTGTAGATATGGAAGGAAAGAAAAACAAGAGGCATCTCCATGACACCTTTATGTGTCATCGACTACAAAATGATCCTGGTTTTTGGATAAAATGTGATTCAACTTTTACATACTTTAGAGATACTATTGTTTGCTCAGAGCTCTGAAAGCTAAATATTCTCTCATTTCACTTACAGTAAGGATCCAAAGAAAACCTAGCAGCCACAACTGACGTAATGGAGAAGAACCTATTCTGTGAATATTGAAATTATGCATTTCCAACTTTGCTCCTATCTTGGCTTGGATCAGTATGAAATTTAATTCTATTAAGAATCAAAGTCTTCACCTTCCTGAGAGAGTTTATTCCCCAAGCCATACAAACATACGAATTCTATATATCTGGCGTATTCCCCCTTTCGTCTGCACAGTTAAGTTATTACCTCTTTCTATTTAACAATTTAATAAAAAGCTTCATTTAAAAAAAAAGTTTCCATTTCTATTTTACAGTAGTCCCTTCCAGCCACGCACAATATCAATGTTGTCTTACTTCTTACCCCTCTTCATTCAGCAACAGAGGTATCTCTTAAGTGTATCACTGATCTCATCATAGGTTTAGACAGCTGAAGAGACCAGCTGCAACTTTACAAACATATTTTCTGTTCTCCACAGACTTCAGCATGAAAGGAGGTCTTGGACACTGCCTCTTTTCCCAGCCTAACATTCAAGCTTCCAAAAATGACATCCCTCTTAAATGATCCTTAAATCACAAGAAAGATGGACATGGCAAAGTTGTTGCCATAAAAGATTGGTACATCCTCTTGCCATCTTCCTTGTACAGTTCTGGTAGGCAGGGCCCAGCTAAGGGTGCTTTTTTATCCATAAGCCATTTTTAGTCCACAGATTCAGTTAAGCCCATGACAAGACAAGAGGTAGAATAGATAATGCTGCCAGAGTTCATGCACATCCTCAGTTCTTCAGGGAAGAAATCTTATGTGAGGCAAGAAACTAAATTTTCCTGTTCTGATCTCTCAAGGAAGACAGAGAGCTGTAAGATTGGCTGAGCTCCTGGAAAGCTCATTTCTTAGCTTTTGCATGGCATCACACTTTTATAATGGCATTCTCTTGACCGAGGCATGCCTGTTTTTTCTAACAGATCTGAGAACAAAATAGGATGATATTTTTCTTTTGTAGCATAGACAGATAATTAAACATATGACTAACCCTAGTATATAACACTTGTATGTTTAGGTCTGAAAAAAGCAAATACTTTTCCTGTTCTTACTCTGTAACATGACGAACCTTGGATTTTTTCCTACAGAAGTACATTTCTAGAAGAGAACAGTGGGAAATGAATTAGAACCACAGAGTAAAGTTTACAGAGCAAATTATTAAATTTTTCTTTTGTTAAAGGAGGCACCAAAAAGACTGGATTTGCAGGAGTTTGCTCAAAGCTCTGTCTGTGCTTATAACATTTGATGAAGAATTGGTCACTTCTTTAGAGAAACCTTAACTCAATTGAAGATTGCTTCCTCATCTGCAGTGACAAATGGCTGTGCAAATGCCTCTGAAGACAGCAATTTTGAGTCTGCTTTAGAACAGACATTTCTTTAGTTCTTATGACATTGGAACACAGGTTGTGAACTTCTAGTTGTTCTAGTTATTCTTAGAACTCAAGTGTTGCTATCAACGCATCATATAGGGAGTAGACCTTCTGAAATATTGTTAAAAATGCAGTTCTAGAGAAAAATACTTGACAGCTGTGATTCCTGAGCCCCTACAAAACAAAATGGAGGAAATAATACTGCAATAAACGATATTATAATTGAATACACTGCAAAGCCAGAATCTACTGGTGGGTTGGTGAGGACCAAATTTATTAAGTCTGATACAAATAATGAGGGCTGTCTTTTGTAGGAAATATGAAATGAAACAAACAAACAAACAAACAAAAAACATTGACCTGTATGAAACACTTAAGATATGCAATTTTTATGTATTTCAGTTGGGAGTGTGGCTTTCTAAAAGGAGACGTCTCTCAGTTCTCTGTCAAAATATTTTTCAGACTTGATTTACATGCCTTTTCAGTCCTGTTTCTCTTCTGAGATTTCTGCATGTGCCTTCATAATGCTTTTCACAGTGACATTCCCATAGATACCTTTATACATAGCTTTACAGGAATTTTTCGTGGCTTAAACAGGATCTGGCACCAAACTTCTGAGAAACGAATACCAGAAAAGACATCTGCTTAAAGAAACCCTAGTATGTGAAGGAGTTTGGAGAATTTCCAAGGAGAAGTGCCCACTTGCTGGCTTATTTGCTTTTATGCTAGTTTCATAGAGCACAATCTCTTTCTCCTGTCAGGAATGACCTCAGACTTCGCTGAGTGTGGACATTTGCAGCTTGCAAGCAGGTAGTTGCTACTTACCCCTCAAGATTTTATGGCAGTGGAATTTCAATGGCTTTCAAAGAAGTCTGGCTTTTTTATGGAGGCATTCACAAGGAGGCAAAGATGTGTTCATAAGGCCTACGCTGAAGCTTCTGAGCACAATGAGATGCTCCCCAAATTCCCTCATTTTTTTGACAAATTAAAACTTTTGCAAGTTGATGTTTGCTGGAAGAGGTTCAGAATATTCATCCCCTACCCTAACCCCAACCTGCAGGCAGAAGCCACCCTGTTCAGAAGGATCATATCTCCACCTATCACCACATAGCACTAGAGATACTGTGTGCCTTCCCTGAAGGCTTCTAGTTTTGGGGTGCTGCCCCAGAGGGAAAAGCTGGGGCTTCTTCTTCCTGTGCTGGCCATTGATCAAAGCTAATTTGGGCATATGGAATCCTTCACATACACAAAGGCCCCCAGGGATGGTGCAGAATATCTCTTTCAGGACACCAGCTCTTCTCCCAAACTACATCCCACAGCAATCCAGCCAGGCCAGTCCTTGTGGAGAGATTCTTAACAGAAATACAAAGATTGGCAGGAATGTTGTAAGGATGGAAACGTGCACGTGTGAGAAAGCACTGAAAGAAGCAGCAGAACAAGGGTTACAAGAACAGCCTGTATTGATAACAAGGGACACCATTCCCATGACACTGCTCCCACGACACTGCGCCCAGGAGGATCATGGAGGAATGCATTGTTTCTGGCATGACCACGGGGCCTACACTCCATTCAGGTAATAGCACAGACGACTTGTCAGTAGAAGATCCCGCACCCTCATGCCATCAAGCTTACAGCTACCAGATGCACCATTCCTGTTCCTGTTACTCCAGCAGGAAGACAGACCTATCCTTCCAGTAATGACAAACAGGCTGTTTGGTTTGAACACTGGGGACTTCTGTGTGGAGGCACAGGGTTGTAACTCCCATGTTTGCCTCAGCAGTGGTTTTCCCTCATGGTCTGAACTCCTCTTCACTAAGCAGTATGCAGACATGGGACAATTAGACTGTCACCTTGAACCCCAGGCCTCCCACACTGGGGCCTTTGTGTACAGTCCTGACGCATATGTAGGCTGCCTGTGCCGTGCAGCATCCTGCCACGCCGCCCCTGCTGGCAGTGATAACGCAGTGTGTTGGATACTGTACACACAACCTCTGATCATTTCTGTCCTGGAGCTCTTTCCCCATCCTGCTGCCTGTCCTCATTCCCCACACCCCCTCCCAGTGAGCTCACAGTGGGGTCTCCACAGAATGGGGAGATGCAGAGAGGGAAAATACACGTTGCCTGAATTTGCCTGTTTTATATCTCTATCTGGAAAATGGTAAAGCCAGTATCAGAAAGCATACTCTTTTCCTAATTTTTTTTTTCATTTCAATGATCATGTTTTCTTTGCTTGTACTTAAAGAAATCCCACACACTTTATTCCTTTTATTCCTATTTAATTTCAGCTTTGATAACATGAGACAAACCCATTTCATTTGGCATAATACATTGCACATTATATTATAAATCACAATTTCTTAGTGACTATTATTTCTGAATTCTCAGACAGTAAAGAATTTTGTCTGTATGTTTAGCATCTAGAAATGATGATAACTAGTACTGTGTGACCAAGAAATGCTCCAATCCACAAACAATCCATGAGTTACAGCTGAAAAGTATTATACTAGTATATATAACTTCCTGGAGCAACCATGGGAAAAAACATACATTTTAAAGTCACTGATGTATTTTAATTATCATTATATTTCTTCATGTATTATACTTACTACTTAGTCAAGGTACTGTATAGTTACAGTTACATAAACTGTGGTCCAATATTCAAAAGGCAATTCCAGTGAAACTGACAATGACATTAAGAATCCCTTTTCCTTCAAAAGGGTTCTCAAAAAAAGCTGTAAATAGGAAATGACCATTCTGCATAGAAAAGATTGTTCTGGAGAACTTTTTTTCTTTTTTAATAACTTGAAAATTTGGCTTTCTAGGTATTAGCAGACCAATGAATAAAATGCAAAATCCTTTTTCTGTCTTTTGCAGTGGTATGCAAACATAATAATAAAAGGAATATGGAGTAACGCACATATTCAAAATGTCATCTTGAACTATAAAATTGTACAAAGTGTTACTTTATGTAGAGACACTAACATGATATATAAATAGCTGTTTTCATAAAAAGATACAAGTAAAAATTAACCAACTATGCAAACGCAAATCAATATGCAAACAAGACTTGCACACTGATGGCCACTTTTGCAAGTAAAACTGAAGAAAAAAAACAAAATCCATTCAGCTGAGTTTTAGGATAGACCTAAAATAGTTATCGTCTTCTTTCACATTTTTCATTTACACCTGACTGACTATATACTGGATGTCACTTGTCCCCGTGCAGGTTTCTGTTCTCTACAACTGATGCGCTTTCCTCTTTAGCAGGCTGGTTTTTCTAACTGCTTCTTCTGCGCTGAAGTAGTTGACAGCTTTGCTCTCCATCACATTTTGTGATAAAATCCACCTTGAGAATAATGTAATTTCACTTCTGACCCAAGTTTCTGATTCATATTTGCTGTAACATTAACCATATGATAACTGATTTTAACCTGGTATCTAAATGAGTCATACTGAAAACTACATAATCATATGAAAACATTAACCGATGGTTTTTAGGCAGACTTAAATCTTTTTCCCAATGGATATCTCAGTCTCCCAGAGCTGTTGACAGCATTTCTTCACAACCTCGCAGGGCTCCCATCCTTGACTCTAAGGCCACTTCAGGTGTTTCTGAACCTACCTTCACATGCTGCGCTTACACCACTCTTGCCTCATCAGTCCTAAACCAAAATCTTCCAGTCTTAAACCAAATCTTCCAGCCCATTTCACGCTCTCCTTTTTCTTCTCTCTATGCATCTTGCACGCCAATCACTCCGGACTTGTCACATCAGCCCTCCTTCCCACGGATCTCCGTCGGCAAGACCGAAATGGGGTGAAAAACAAAACAACACAAAACCCCGCAAACCAACCCAAAACAGCTGGGTTTTAGGTGCCGTTGTCCCGCGGCCGCTTCCTCTCACAGCGAGACGCTGCGCGACCGCCCTCCTCTCGCACGCCGCGCCGCCGGCTGCTGCCGGCCTCAGGCAGCGCCGCTGGCACACCCAGGCCCTCGGCCGAGCCGCGGGAGGAGCCGGCCGGGACAACACACCGGGTTTTTTTCCAGTCTGGTTGTCCCGGCCGCCTCCTCCCGCGGCTTGGCGTCTGTGGACGCCGCGGCCACCCGCGCCGACCGTTATCCGCGAGGAGAGCGCCGCGCGCGCTCTCCGGTCGCTGTCCGTTAAATTCTCTCCCTCTGCCGGCGCCATGTTGGGCGAGCCGCTGCCGCTGGGGGCAGGAGGGAGGGCGAGAGCGGGGCTTGCGGGTTGAGGGAGCCGAAGTTCCAAGGTAAAACGAAGGGTTTTTGGCTTTGTTTTTGTTTTGTTTCTGTTTGTTTGTTTTAAATTCATTTATTTCAGTGAGAGCTTCAGTGTAAGAGCCAGGTTCTTGTTTGGTCGTTAACGCCTCTCTCAGCTGGTTTTCCTAACGTGTCCTTCAGCCTGGGCCATTTTCTCTCCAGCTATGTCAGTTATGCACCTGTCAGTTTCCACAATCCAAGAATTAGAAAAGACAGTTGCAAACGAGAACTTTTAAAGCCACTTTGGAAATCCTAGCTGAAAAATCCTGGTTAGTGCCATAGAAACAATGCTTCTCTTGTCTTGCAGGAAATGTGCCACTAGTGTTTCCATTTAAATCAACTGTACAAATGAAATGTTGATACTCAGTCCCATGCAACTTTTTGTTATTCTTGCTGATTTAGTCAGTAATCACAAAATAAGAGGCAATTTCTGAAAGATAATTTATTCAGTACATTTTTTCTTCTGTTCAGAAAATGGTCAGCAAACTCTCGCATAAACTTATTGTCTGAGTTTGTGAATTTATTTGGAAAATATTTTCCTTGGATGAATATTTTATGAACAACTTGTTGTGGATATTCATTATTCAAATTTTAGCATTAATTCGGTGTTGGTTAGGTGCCAAAGTGGTGCAGTTTCTGCATCATAATTGAGTGACTTGTGCAGTTTACCCACACATTTTCCATTTAAAGTCTGAATAATCACATTCAAGCGTATATTTTGGGACTATTTAAGCTTTCACATTTAAATTTGTTTTTGCATGTTAAAGTAAAGCTTGTTTTTTTTTCATTCTAATGAATATTAGTGGATTTTTTTCCATTGCTTACTGAGCTCTAATAATTGCATTTTGCTGCCCTAGATTTTCCCTGCAGTTTCAGCAATTTCAGTGGAGTAAAGCCTTCTCCTTTCGCTTCATCTTGAAAATTTCCTATCTGCTGAGAAGCATTTGTCCCAGTACGCTGCAGAGAGATCTTCATTCCAATGAGGTCTGTTTATGCAGTGAAGCCTTTTGGGATACTTTGATGAAAGGTATCTGAAGATGTAAGTTTTTTTTTTCGTATTCTTTCTAAAGATGACATTCACCGCTCTTAAACCTAGGAATATATTGATTAAAATGATGCATTTATGTATGAATTTATATGTTTGAATAGAAATAATATTCCAAAGCTGTAGATCAGCTTTGAATATATTTGCTTTAAAGTCAGTGACAGATACATATATACTTAACGCTTACTAAAATAAATGGAAATTCAAGTTGTGATATTTAACCATTTAGCTCTGTCATGACTATGCCTTTTTATTCCCTAGCTGTAATTTCTAGATATCCTACACTACAAGGAGTGCAAAGCAAATTCAGTAATACTGGCCATGTGCAGAAGCTGTATTATCTACAACAATAAATTTTCACAGTTTTCTGATAGGCTTCAGTTAAATATGCAGATTACTAGTGTCTGAAAACACATTTGTTCTTGGTGGTTATACATGTGAAATGCAGAATATCAGGGCAGGTTTTTCACTGAAGTTGTGGCAGAACAATGTACTATGTAGGGACAAAACATCTTGCTTCCTAGGTAATTGAATTCCTCATTGAATTCCTTCATCACTAGAGAAAGCAGAGGAACAAATTTGGGGTTACTCAGTAATTCAGTTACTGTGAGGATGGCAGAGCACTGGCACAAGTTGTTCAAAGAGGTTATGGAGTCTCCCTCCTTGGTGATGTTCAAAAACCATCTGGACAAGGTCCTGGGCAGCTGGATCTAGGTGATCCGGCTTGAGCAGGTGGTTGGACCCAATGACCTCCAGAGGTCCCTGCCAACCTCAACCGTTCTGCAGGGGAGGGAACAGCATGCTAAAGCAGGAAAAGCATCTGGTGCTTGTACTTTAAACAGAAGGTTATAGTGAAAGCATAATTGGGAGAGAGAAAGAGAGTTTGGGAGCCGAGGAAAGGCCTAAAATATCTCAGGACATGGAGTAGTGTTCAGGAACTGAAAAAGAATTTTCTTCCTGTGTAATATGGTTTGGAGTTATTGATTACCTCACATTTGAAATTTTGTCAGCAAAAGCATCAGAGAGTATTATCAGCACTGTTGTAGAGTAGCCAAATGCTTTTTCTTATCCCTGATCAAAATCCCTTCTTCCTCTGACATTCTGAATTGACATATTCACTGTCTCATCTTGTCATTCAGGAAGATTATGTCATTTTGATGAAAGAGTCATTTATGAATCTCACATATTTACAGGACAGCAGGGCATCTTGCCAAGCTTTTTTTTTTGTCTCCACACAAATGCATTATTTCAGTTCTTTCAGTTGTCTTGTTATTTGTTTCATGACTGCAGGAGCAATTTCTCTCTGTAACGTATTCTGTATGTATAGTAGTTGTATATTCTTCTCCTGTACACTTAGGAATATACTAGCTGTTTCCTGATGAGATTCACCTCTTCCTGTTCCTGAGACGGAACCATTCTTACTGAAAGGATGCTGTAATGTCTTCTGGGAGGAAGAGCACCTGTCTCAAGCTCAACTTGGGCAAAACTGAAGTGGTTCTACCCAAAGTACTCATTTTCTCCAGGAAACATTTTCTTTTCCTCTTAGTCCAAAAGCCCAGCTGCTGAGAATTGTTTCACACAACAGCCAGCTTTAAAGGGCAGTAAGAGACATGGGGGAAGGGGTACATGAGGAAGCACAATCCTTATGATTCATATCTCAGATATTGTCTCCTCTGCCAGAATATTGGCATATTAACTGAATCACAAAGTTGACGCAAGTCTGCCGTGTACCTCCAGAAAAGGAACTATGGAAGCCCCCAAAGCAAGTTATGCTCTCATAGACAGAGTTTTTCTTTGTGAAGATATCCATAGCCCTTTTAAGAAGATACTTGGCCTGCTAGTTTTATTTGGTGGATATGGAATGATATGGCAGAAGTTTTTACTGGCATATTTGAGGGTTAGAATTTTTAGTATGAGTCATTCTGTGACCCTCCCCCGCCATTATTTCCACACAGCTTCTCCTGAGATGTTTGTTGAAATCCCTGACCAAGGCTCATGCTCTTTATAGGAGCATCATAAGGAATTTCAAACAATAGTCAAGGAAGAACTGACGTCCAAGAACTAATTCTCCTGACGCTAGAGATTAATCCATAATGCCCACTGCATCCGTAACCCGTTTATACAGCAGTGGATGCCTCTTTTTACTGTAGTTTATGCAACATTGGTCCCAGTTCAGTGTTTTCCAGTGCTGGCTCAAATCTGTTTTTGCATTCCATAGTTCTAGATACTTCACTACTTTCATGGATTTATTCCATAATGTATTAGTTTTCAGAATTTGAGGGTTTTTTTGATGCACACCTATGATTCCCTTCTTGTAATTTCATTTTTATGCATATCAGACATTCACTGCCTTTTGGTTCTGCGTGTGTAAGAAACACAAAGAGAAATGAGTTTACTAGGTTATTTTGTCCAGACACAATCTCATCTGAATACTTGGTGTCACTGGGCAGTTTGGGTTTGCTACCTGGGAGAGCAATTCTCACTTTTCTCCAGGGAATGAGAAGGTATTCGATCCATTTCCATCAGCCTCTGTGTGAGAAGCAAGCTCATGTCAGAGAGAGAGAAACTGACAGCTGAATTAGCACATCATATTAATGGTTATGCTGTTAGAAGTGTAGATGCCATTTGGTGAATGAAGACAAGCTACATAATAAGTTAAATCTACAAAAGAAAGCAACTAACACATAAGGAGGTATTTCATAGAATCATAGAATATCCTGAGTTAGAAGGGACCCACAAGGATCAATTATTTAATTAGTTATGTTTAACCTCTAACTCTGCCCTTTTTTTTTTTTTCCAGTATAGTGTATTCTGGACAAAGTTCTGCAGGGTTTTTTTTTTTTCCCCAATAAGGTTTGCATTGCTGAACAGATTATAAATCAAGAAAAAATCATTAAGATTAAAATAAACAATGCAAAGACCTACCAGTAGCTGAAGCAATACAAACAATGAAAGGCAGAAGGAGAAACTTAAAAGAAAAGTGAAAGTGAGAATAAGAAGATGCACATGCCACTAATCTCTTTGCATCTGTATTGTATAACTTTCTTTGTTGTGTTTTTGCATATAGAATACCAGTCTGGCAGAGTTACATCTTCTCTTTTAGTGAATGACATAATGTTAAAAAAACCACACCCCAGAAAATCAGTATTTTACAAAGTTTCAGACAGATCTTGTTTCCACAGCTTACAGCTTGAACTCCTATCATTTTAACCAAATTACAGTGTTATTTTACAGTGTTTTACTGACAGCTTGTGCAGGTATTGATGCTTGGCATGATCTGTAGAGGATTCATGGGAATTGTGCATTTTCATGGAATAGAAGAATAGACCACCAACCGTTGGCAATGAAGCAGAAACAAAAAGTTCTTTTTAGGTTATCAACTTTGCAGATTGCACCTATTCATTTGCTACATCTTAATTCTTTCCCCTGGTCCCATAACATCAAATGTCCAGCAAAGGGCAAAAACACCCTCATTTCATCCTCTGGAAGTTGTCTGCATTACATAGTTCAGTGCTCCATGGAAGGAGAAGTAAAAGCTATACTATATATAGGTGTGACCTCAGGCATGCATGGATGCACACAAGTACAGTAATGCTGATCAACCACATAAAGCTGCTGTGTCAGGGACTAGGTGAGTCAGCAAAGCTTCTGCAGAGAGAACAGCAGGCACAACAGTTGCTAAGATACCGTGGTTGCAACACAAAGAAATAATACAAAGTGAGCTTCCTTATTAATAACTTGCTGCAGTCTGTGTGTAGTAACAGTGGCAAGTAGAAAAAACAATGACAATGGACATCCTATGTGTATAGCAAGTTCAGTCATACATGGAGTAGAGCAGGGCCATAAGTGGGAGTTCTGAGGCTCATCCTGCTGGAAAAACTGGGCAGCAGTGACAGGTTAATAAAGAGCTATTATGTGTTCCTTTTGGTTTTGCTGTGAATGTGGCTGATGGAATTGGCTTGAATTTTGCTGAAACAGTATGGGTTGTATCAGGTACAAGATCTGAATGTTAGTATCTGTGTACTGGAAACCATCTTAAGCTCATTAATCCATGCCTAGGACTTGCATAAATAATTGGATTTACTGAAAAGATGCTTGTTCTTGTCCACTGGAAAGTGATAAATGATTTCAGTGCTGGAACCACTTTTTAGCTGTACTTTATAAGCCAATTTGTGATATTATTTAAGTAACTGAAAAGTTGGGAAATCTGCCTAATATCCTTAAACAAGCTACTCCTGCTTGAAATAGAGTTTTTGTTTGTTTGTTTGCTTTCCAGTTCCAGAGTGTGGGAAGAGATTTATTTTCTTTGGATGGGTAGTACAGATTATATGGATAGTAAAAATATGGCTTGCTTTTTAAGAAGAAAATGATTACTAAATAATCTGAGGTCTTGAAAAACAGAACTAAGATTCTCCAGATGTCTGGATTCTCTGACCTGATTTGCATTGTGTTTATATGGATTCTGGTATAAAGCTTTAATGCCAAGGATAAAACAAGTGTTTTTATTCAAACAAACCACTTAACGTTTTGAGGTTTTCTGGAATACTGACTTGTAAAATGGATGATACTTTAGTTGTATTACAATTTTTAAAGAGCATAATGAAAGCCTTAAGCAAATACTGCAGAGCAAGAGTGAGATACCTATCCCTGAACTTTAAATTCGCAAATTTGCCTAACAGAAAGTATGCAAGAGGTTAAACAAATAGATCTTAGTTACCAGTAGAAGTATATCTTAGTGACATGGTTTAATGGTGGCCTTGGCAGTGCTAGGGTAAAGGATGGACTGGACGATCTTGGAGGTCTTTTCCAGCCTAAATGATTCTATGATTCTGTGGTTCTATATGGAAGTAGAAAATACAGAATATACAGAATCGAGGGTGGAGGGGGGCGCAGAGTGCAGCAGAGTAAACATAGAAAAATGAGGGTTCTGGGAAAAGGAACATGGATGTGGGAACAAGCTGAGCATCCTTGGACTAGCAGTGCAGTTGTTAATTACGTATGGTGAGTTGCAGATTAGCCATGCTGTGGATTTAGAGACACCACTGAAGACTCCATGAGGACCCAGCACAGGTCTTTGAAGTTTGGTAGCTTAGATGCATGGTGGTGCAAACACAGCTGTGGAATGGCCATGGCCAGCTTAGCAGATGATGAAAATTTTGCAAGACCTTATTTTTCCTAAAGTGCAATCTAGAAAAACTTGCTTGGATTTGCTGCTGTTCCTTACAGTTATATACAGGGAAACAAGGCTTTTGGCATGTTCTTGGTAATATACTGTATTGCTTCAAAGAAAGTATGTCAGTCACAAGCTGCTGTTGTTGCTGTTTATGAAATTAGGCTTTTTGAGAAGCAAAACAGTTACCAAATAAAGCAAATTTGAACATGAGAATGGCTTTCTAACCTTATCTTCAGTTCACGCAAAGGAAAATATTTTCTGCCTGTCCTAAATATATAATTACCTCTCTTGTGAAAGTGATCTTGTGCTGAATGTAGGGTAGAGGGACAACCCTGTCAAAAACTAAAATAAAAAAAGTCAGGAAGAGAGAAATTGACCTGAAACTGAACTCTCCAAGAAAGAAATAAACCAATCTGTTAGATGCCAAAGACAAGTCAGAACTTTGGTGGAGTCAGTAGTTAATCTATGTCTTCAGTGCTGTTCTTCAGGTTAGGAAAAACAGGACTTAACCAACAAGCAATTTCGCATGAAAGGAAGACTAGAAATTTTTACAGTTTTTGCAAAAGCAGGAGTGTGCTTGCTGTAGCTATTTTACTTCGCTCTTGGAACTGAGATGTAGAGGGATCACATCTGAAATGCATACTCAACCCGATAATTGAACTCATTTTTTTTCTTTTCAGTAATAAATCCCTAGAACATCTTTGACAAACGAACTGTACAGATCCCTGTAATCCCAGGGTCTGAAGGACTTCATGACACTTAAACTAGTGTCTTTAGTTCACAGTGCTGCACTTTGTATTCCTGAGTTTACTGACTGACCAGGCCTAGAAGCCTGTGTGTGTATGACAGCAGAACAGTTCTTCATCTTGTTCTAGGATCCTGAGGGTTTATGTCTAACTTCATAATTAATTTACACATAACACCAGCACTAAATACTCCCATTTTCTTCCATTTACTGCCCTACTGCTCAGTCCCATATGTCATTTTAGCCTTATCTGTTTCTGTCCTTTTCCTCTGTCTTTGCATGGTCACATCCCTAAGTCTTTCGAGCCAACATTCCTCATTTGTTCTGCTGCAGACAGTTGACATTACGTATAGTATACCACCACTAACAGTTGGACTAAGATTGGCTCATTTAACCTCTCTGTGCCAAATCCAAAATTGTCTGTTCCAGGCTTTTTTTCCCTTCTCTAACCCAGATTCTTCCTTTATTTGTTATTATCTAATTTGCTTTCTTTAAAGTACGCAGGTACAATACAAGTCCATGAGAACATATAAGACTAGCATAAAACCGAGGGCAGGATTTTTCCATGTTAAGAGGCAATCACACCTCTCTTTATGGAACAGAAGTTCAAATAAATTTATTTTTTGATCAGGTTTCAAAATTTCATGGTAGGCTAATAGTCTATTTTGTACTACTAGAAATAAGCTCACAGGAAGGGCAATTGTAGTGAGATTGCCACTTATAAACCCAGTTTACCCTTGAATAGTTTGAAGTTTCACCTTGTTTAGCCTTTTTGGGTCCAAGTGAGGGTGGTACAAACAAAAGAGCAATCATGGTGTACAGTAGTGGCTACACTGTGATGATGATGGATGGAGGAGTTTCCAGAGAGTAGTTTCCCACATGCTTACTGTGTTTAAAATGACATGAAGGATAAAGCACTGCAGATGGCAGCAGTACTTTGTAGTTCAAGACCACAGCACAGTACTTGGTATAGTCTGAGCCAGAATCCCATACTGAAGAGATGTATTGGATGTATTTCCAAAGACTCTTACAGTGATGTGTTTTGCTAAGTAGTCAGCATGTTACCAATGCTTTTTTTTTTTTAATTTAAAGAGGAAAGTAGTAATACTTGTCAAGTTGCAGAAGGGTGTTTTTGTGCCTTGTGGAATCCCTCTAAGTTCCTGATGCAGACATTTACCTCTCTGTTTCTGGTGGGGGTGGGGATTTTTTTGTGTTTTTCTTTTTTCCAAAATGTTTTGCATCCTTCAGGCTTGCAGCAGGAATTTGGCCTAGTTGACTTGGCATAGCACAGCACACTAATACTTCTGTAACAGCCAGTTCAGCTGTAGCAAAATTTAAGTGACTGTTGGAAAAAATCCTTTGGGTAGCAAATACCTAGTTCTAAAGACACTGCATCAAACAGAATGAACAGGTGGATCCAAATACCTGACAATATATCCCTGCTTATCTACTTGGATATGAAGTACTGTTTCCCTTCTTGTTGTATTGACCTAAGCGGATTTCTTGAGCCTGTCATGCTGTATAGGCTTTTTCTTCTTTGCTGTAAAGCTTCTATCTCATTTTTCTCCTTCTGTTCTCACTAATGCTAATTTGTCTTGTAATTTGTTTTGTCCATCTTTACATCTTCATTACGTCTTTGCAGTCGTTAATGTTCAGTTTTGTTAAGATAGAAAAAATCCAGAAGAATAATGATCAAACAGAACCTTATGCAGGTAAACCTATCTTTATAATTTCTTTATTTTGTGGTAGTACTCTACACTTAAAGCAGAGTTTAGTAGAAATTATGACTGTGCAGCACTTAAATATGTTGGCTGTTCCTCCTCTATCCTCAAGCAAGAAGCTACTGTTTTCACTAGCTTTACTTTATCTATGTGCTTATATTGTAATTTATTTAGGGCAATGGCAGTGCCTTCTTCCTTTACGTACAAAGTCTCTGTATATCATGCTTGACTGAATGACTGATTGTTAGCGAATGGCTATTTTGACACAGTTTCCTAGATTGTTTCTTCAAAAAGGCACAGTATGAAATAGTTCACTTGCAAAACATATGTTAAATATAGACTATGAAGCTTGAATATGTTTTTGATTCCAAGGTATGGATGTCTTAAGGGCAATTTTGAAGCAAATGGATAGGACAACTCTGTTGGATTTTTTACAAGATTTGTTTCTCCAGGACTGTAAACTTTTGCCCTCTGCTAAAATCTCAGTATATAGTTAAGTATCTTCTATCTTAGTCTGGGCATGTGATTTTTGTTAGTGTTCCATTTCCTGTCCTGTAATATTGTATAATGTTATTTGGTGCTTAAGATTATTGCGTTTTAACAGTAGGGAAAAAGATCACTGTAAAGCCTTTGGGATGCTTCAAGATGAATGATGTTATGCAAATTGTTACCAGTTTTACTATTTCATATACTCTGAACTGATGAAAGACAGCAAAGCAGTTACTTCTCAGGATAATATAAAATTTGCCTTAGGTGGGACCATTCTGTTTACTGAACACTTCATTCACTCCCAGTGGAAAACCAATGATGGCATTTTCTGTTTTCATAACAACCCAAAGAGAATGCTGTGTTGCTGACTGGCTGGCTACGCCCTGCTGGCTAAATAGCAAAGAAGGAATGTGTGAGAAACTGCCAAAAATAACTTCAGCCATCATCACTGAAGCACATAGATTCATTCCTACTATAGGTCCGTTTCCCCTACAGCAAATCCATTTGATTCACCTCCCATAGTGGTAGATTGCTGCCATGACTCTCTGGGGCATTCCTGCTTGCTTTTTTTACTGCATGAACAGCAGAAGAGGACAGGGTAAAGAGAAAGGGAGGAGCTGTTGAAAGAAATTGTCATTATGTAACTGAACTACTGAGTAAATGGGATGTTAGGCTCACGTCTGCTTTGGACAACAAGTGTATATACAGCACGTTAAGCTGTGAAGTATGTGTTATACTCTAATTTTGTGTGATACTCCAGATGTAAGTTCAGGCTGGCTCTAATTTCTTTCTAGGGGACCAAGAAGGAGTGCAAAGGGGAAATGGTAAGAAGCAAGGAGCCATATTTGACCTGTAAGCAGCCAGATGTAAAACATGGGGTTTGTTTCTTCCTAAAATGCAATCCTCAGCTGAGTATAGTACATTGTGTGTGATCATTCACAAGCACAGAGACACAGGTTATCCCTGTGTCTCCTTGCTTCTCCACTGGTCCATCAAAAGAAACCAAAGCAGGGGAAGAGGGCAAGTCTAACTCAAAACACTTTTGGACACTTACAGTATATGTAAGTTAGTGAAGTTAATATGGATTGTTTAGTGAATGAGATTTTAGTGTGTAAATTTTTTCTTGCTCAGAACAAAACTTGAGAATTTGGCTTGCTGAAAACATGGGTGTGGAACTTAGAAATGCTGGTGTCTTGTCACCTATCTGAAGTGGGATTGACTATCCTGAAGGCATAATATTGTTGTAATTGAAATCTTATAGCGCATTATAATAGATTCTGCGTTGAACCCTTGGACAACTTGTCTGTTTCCTTGCTGACCTATCATGTTCTCACTGACATTCTTACAGTTTTGCATGAGGAGGTGCTGGTTTGTTATGACCCCAGTAAGAAAGGCACTCAGACTCTGTTAAGTATGTCTTAAAATGCCATTTATTTGAGATAACACTATAAAGAAAGAGAGGGTAGTATAAATAACTTTACATCCCTTCAGATACTGGGAACCCTGAGTTGCACAGCACTGAACAGGGCTCTGATCAGGGCACAGCATGCTGTACAGATCCCATGCATGGAAATATTATCCAGAATTTTGGTCTTTTGAGCTCTTACGGGAT
This sequence comes from Chauna torquata, assembly GCA_013399475.1. Taxonomy (NCBI): domain Eukaryota; kingdom Metazoa; phylum Chordata; class Aves; order Anseriformes; family Anhimidae; genus Chauna; species Chauna torquata. The sequence continues at coordinate 622,774 of VXAL01015089.1, forward strand.
TTTCTTAAAAGAAAACAACTTTATTAATCATTTCCACTGTCAAAAGAAAAAAAAAAAAGGATGTTCACATGAGAACTTGTTGCTGCACTTTAGATAAAGGGAAGGACATGCTGGTGGTATAGTCGCTGGTAATAAGTGGGAGCTGCCTATGGGCTCCTCTCTTACATTTAGCCAGCTGTTTTTTGTGTGGCCCCAGAATACGCGCAGCACAACACTACCCTGAAGGCCAAGCTGTAAGTGCAACATAGCACAGCACAGGCTTGCGCCGACTTGGATTAACTGTAAAGTGGATCCTTGATGTACAATAGTCTTCTGGTTCTGATCATTACACTTAGGATAATTCAGAGAACAGCTAATTACATACTTCCCTCCCTCTCTAATACATCTCATCGTTCTCTCTCATTCTCAGGGACTTAGCTATCATGTGGAACATGCACATTTCTTTATCCTTTGTTAAATAAGTCTTTAGAACAATTGCAGTAGGCAGGCTCATGAAGCATTAATTCCAGGTTTAAAATGTTGTGGTGTAAGTATGGACAAAATGTTCAGAATTTTAGTCAGTCTAGGAAAGCTTCCAGTATGACTGGATTCTAAAGGCGTAGCAGATTTAGCTTAACACTGAACCTTAGTAATAATCTTAGTCAAGGGTGGGATATGGTCCTCAGACAAACTGGCACCCAATACAGTTTCATGCAGCTGCTGTAAAAGATTTTTTTCTGAAAACTTTTCTAGGTTTGCCCTAGCTTGCTTATATCATATCAGAATGTGCTAAACTGTGAAGATTTCTCTCCATTTCTGGTACCTCAAGCACACCTAATGAAATGGAAACAGTGCCAAAGTAAAATATGAAAATGCACCACTTATGGTTCAGTTCAGATGTGGGGGCAAAATAGTAGTTGTGTTAGAAACCAAGTGGCCCAGAAGAGGTGACTAGTCCATTTTTGCTCATCTGGAATGCCCAAATGTTACCAGAGGTTAATGAAAAAATCTAGGCCTAAGATGAATTTTACTGTTCCCAATATGCACTACTAATTACAATAGCTGCTCTTTTTTTCCACCAGAAATTACATGCATGCAATGAAACTGACCATTAAAAATAAAAGAACAATGTAAAATGTTCAGATATCTCAGTCTTGTTTCCTCCCTGATCTTTTACTCATTATTTTTCTTTAAATCTGACTTCTTTAACCTTGCAAAGATGCGTAAATCTTTTGTTCTCCTTTAACAGTACCTACACATTCCTGTTTCTGGCTTCGAAGCTTTGTATCTTTGATATTTGTTTCTACTTGTCTGACCACATGACTTGGTGAAAACTAAGCTGTTCATCTTCTTTTCCACAGTCCTTTGGTGTCTTCCTCCTTGCCAGATGTCAAAGACTTTTCTGTGCCTTTTCACTGCCCAGGTGCACTAGACGAGCCTTTCGTATTGTTCTCCTATTTCTGTCTTTTTGTCTTTTCACTCCTTATGCAGTAATTTTTTCTTCTGTTAGTGCTTTAAATCTTTCTAATAAACAGTAGACAGATTTTGAGGAGTTGTCCAGGTTTATACTACTATCCCTCTCCTATCAGCATCTCATGTACTTAAATACTTGATGTATTTTATCGAAGCTATCAGATGGTGGGTTTTTGGTGCCAAGGAATTGAATCTGATTGCATGTTAAAATTGTCAAGATAAGACAAGTGGATATGCAATTAAAAAGGGACATTTCTATAACTGAACTTTTCTTCTTTTTTTAATTTTTTATTTTTACCTTCACATGTTTTAACAGAAAAGGTGCTGTAAAAAAGAAGTAATAAAAACACAAAGCTGATCATAAAACATACAGTTTCTTACAATCTAGCCGCTAAACACTAGGTTCAGAGCCATGTTGCCACTGAAACCCCTTTTCCCCCTCTAATTTACCAGTTTCTGGAGTATCTTATTAAGCTACTGAAATCCTAACTGGGGGTTTAATCTTCAGCCCTATCCTATTATTTCACTCCATTCCTCTTCCATTACAGCACTGCAGTAGTGGCTTGCTTGCTGAAAACTAGGCACACCTTTGTGTCCTACTGCAGTTCTGTGTTACAGCAGTATACATAACATATGCAGTTAGTACATACAATAAATACGGTTGTGGGGTTTTTTTTCTGTCTTCAGAGGTGAGCTGGCAGTGTTCATCTTTCTTGTTTAACAAAATCTTCCTCAGTGAGAAGATTCTAAGCAATGAGAATGCTAGAGACTGTCTACATCAAGCTGCTGTAGATTTTGCTAAAATTTCCTACCCGTGCATGCTGAAGCTTACCACACAAACATTCTGGAATAACTCCTGGTGGGAATCTGAGCTCGTGATAGCTCTTGGCTCATACAGGAACAATTATTCACTAGTGTCCATTTTAATAATTTTACGTATAGACAAACCATAGTAGTAGCTTAGCCAGAAGCATCAGGTGTGAAAGCACTAGAGTAAGCAGAGTGCTGATGTACCCCTACTTTCAACTAGTTTTTTTAAATGTTAGTTATTGCCCAGAGCACTGCTTACAGTAATGCTCCTGGAATTGTTTAGGCTGGAGAAGAGAATGCTCAGGGAACATCTTATCAGCTTGTTTAAATATCTGATGGGAGGATATAAAAAGGATGGACCCAGACTCTTCTTAGTGGTACCCAGTGACAGGACAAGAGGTAATGAGCACAAACTGAAAGACAAGAAAAGTAAACACTTCTCTACTGTAGTTGAACACTGGAACAGGTTGCGCAGAGAGGTTGCATAGTCTCCATCCTTGGAGATGTTCATAACTCAGCTGGATAGAGTCTTGGGCAACCTGCTCCAGCTGACCCTTCTTGAGCAGGAGGTTTGGACTAGACAATCTCCAGAGGTCTCTTCCAACCTCAATTATTCTGTGATTCTGTGAAAAATACTCCTTACTGCTGTCTTAGGCAAGCAACAGAGGTTCAGAAACTTGAAAAAATATTTGTAGATAGGGTGGAAACAACCATAATCAACAAAGAGTAATCAACTTCCAGAGGAGAGCCATGAAGATCAGAGGTCTGGAGCACCTGTCCTATAAAGACAGGCTGAGAGAGTTGGGGTTGTTCAGCCTGGAGAAGAGAAGGCTCCGGGGAGAATTTGTAGTGGCCTTCCAGTACCTAAAGGGGGCCTACAATAAAGCTGAAGAGGGACTCTGTCAGGGAGTGTGGTGTTAGGACAAGGGCTAGTGGTTTTAAACTGAAAGAGGGTAAATTTAGATTAGGTATACATAAGAAATTCTTTACTATGAGGGTGGTGAGGCACTGGAACAGGCTGCCCGGAGAACTTGTGGATGCCCCATCCCTGGAAGTGTTCAAGGCCAGGTTGGATGGGGCTTTGAGCAACTTGGTCTAGTGGAAGGTGTCCCTGCCCACAGCAGGGGGGTTGGAACTAAGTGGTCCTTAAGGGTCCCTTCAAACCCAAACCATTCTGTGATCTGTGATTCTATGAACTATTTTAGCAACATCTCTGGTGAATGAAGAGGCTTTATGTCTAGAAGATACATTCTTCTGAATTTTGTTCTCTTTTGCACGTCTGTACCCCCCACATCTTCAACTGAAAAAAAAATTTCCCACAACCTTCTAAATCTTAAATAGCATCAGTTTGGTTCCATTATCTGTTAGCTTCATGTATTAAAAAAGCTCCTCCAAATATTTCTGAGCTGAACCCTGAGACCTCAACTGCTGTCCTCCTGCCTGATCCTGCATGTTGTAGTGGTTTTGGTCCTTAGAGTCCTTCCTAACAGTTTGCATTCTGAGCCTAGAACCTGCTGTGCCCTTCCCTGTATTAGATATACTCCCACCTTACTTCATCACTGAATCTTCCCAGAGACTGACACGTAGAGTTTGGGTGGGGAAGTGCCACACATTTGTGACTGTTATCACAAAGTTGGAGTGCCATTAAAAGCTTTAGGGGGCATTAATGCTCGATCTGCTTGATCTACAAAACTGCCAAGCTATGTGGCAGTATAAATTTGACCTTGATTTGGCCAGAACACAACTGTGCTTGTGTCAGCTCTGTATCTTATGATGGCTTTATCTTGTTAGAGTGCTACATGACCCGATCTGGTATACACTTACTGGAATAAAGTCATTCCTGTTAATAGTAAGACCAAATCTAAACCATCAGAATAAGATGGAGTGACCTAGCTGCAGTGAACCGAGGTGGGAGTCATAAGTTGACGTGGTTAACTGAGGCTGTTGCAGTCTGCTGTTGCCTACCGCTACCTTTCCCCATGCTACAGGAGTCTACCATCCCTTCAGATTTGCCACCAAAGCCATATGTGAATTTGCACCCTAACCTAGGTTAATTTGAGGGATCCAATGTTAAACATGTTTATGCTAGCCTGGATCATTTTGATAGAAGTAGGTCAGAGAAGCAATAATACAGACAGGTCTCAAAGGATGGTAGTCTAAACAAGAATATATGTAAAACAGTGCAGTATTTATTTTTAACTGAGACCTAATCAGATGTCATGTAGAATTGAAGAAATCGCTGTATGAAGAAATCACAATGCCTCAGTAACTTGTGTTGCACAGTGGCTGAGGAAGACTTATTTAATAAGACTAATTTCAATCTACCTTTATTTTTAAAACTAATAGATTCTTTGCATGTTAGCTATGGAGTTCCTCGGATAAAAACAGAAATACATTCAATGCTATAAAAAGTTATATGTGATGGAAAAGATTGTGATATACAATAGGGACAGGGGAATTCTTCATTTTAGTAAATCATCTTATAAACAGGATCTTCTTGAGCTCAGAAATTAATATAGCAGAATGGGAGACGGTAACACTTGGAGCCAAGAATGCAGGACATACTCCCAGAAGGGGAAGCACTGTTTTGGAAGGCAGTGACTGACATGAATCAGGATTATACAAAGTAACCCAAAGGAGGCAAAAATCTTTTGTGTAATTTAGCAACGGTTGAATATTCAACATAAGTGGGTTGCTGTTACTATTACAAAAAATGACAAAATTAAATGAACTCATTAGAGGTGACTTGCCTGGATTGTAGATGGGATATCTTAGGACAGGAGGGCTCTTCAAATCTACCACACAAAACTATATTGAAGACAGAAATTACATTGAAATTTTTAATAAAGAGGTACATTAACTTCTGGAATAACTTCTTTATGAATGTGGTAAATTCATCTCCTCAAAGTCTTTAAATTAAGACAAGATCTGTTCATAGAAAATATATCCAGTTCTGCTAGAAGATGTAGGTTTTATAGAGGAATCAGTTGATAAAGTTCAGTGGTCCATGCTAGACAAAATCTGAAAAGATTATTGCAAGAGTATTCTGGTCTGAAAAGGTACATCAGTTCCTGGGAGATTTTGACTTCAGAGCCACAGAAAATCCATGATTGTGTGAAGAATTCTGAATGACACAGCTATATAGATTTGGTTTTCTGTGAAACATGCACATAAGATAGGCAAGTTATTGATAAGATTTTAATAACCAAGGACTCTCCTTTGCTAAAATGTTGCAGCTCTTTGAAAACACTTGAAACATCTTGTGTGTCCCTTGGTAATCTCAGTGGAGTTTGCTGCAGCTTGTAGCCAAAACTGTCTTTTCTCACCGTTTGGAACAGTGGTGTGACCACCAGTTGCCTTAGAGGTAGCTGCTCTTTAGCAGTGTTAAATTGGATATGCTGTAGCATAGAAATTAGTTTAGATTATTTGATTCCTTTTTAAATTCATTAATTCCCTTTTGGCTACACTTCAGGGAAGGAGTTAGGATTTGTCCACTTTTGTCTTCTACTGATACTGTTGACACTACTGAGCTCACATCCTATCTTATTCTGCCAGTCTAAGTAGTCCTTCCATACGACTTGTATGCTGAGTAAGAAATGTAGGAAGCTACTGGATGTTAGGTTTTATAGATTCTGCTACCTGATACAACTTTAGTCCTTGGAACTATCCTTGCTGTATTATCAAGTATCTGAAAAAGAATGATGTATCTCACTATTTCAGCAATTCTCCCTTGGGCAATTACCATCCTGTTTTACATCATTTGAAACTATCCAGAATATCTTCTAAGAAATTATGGAAATATTACACTTTTAACTGGTTTGTTTATTTTACCAACTAAGATGTTTTGAGCTAGGTTTTCTCTTACTGTGTGTTTGTAGGGTATTATGTCTAATACTGTAGCTGGGGATCTAACATTAGCTAGAAAACTTTGAGGTAGTCATGAAATATTAACATGGACCTTAAAAGACTTCATGTAAGGATTACTATGACATCACTGGGTTACCAGAAACCTTTTGTAATGAAATTGTATAGAGACTCAGAACTATGACAGTATCTTTGGAGAAAACTGTATGCAGCATAACTATCCTAATATCTGAAAGTATCTCCTCCAATATTTTGCTTGCAAAGGAGATAACAAGATGGCAAGAAACTGTTAGACTAAGCATTAAAATTGTCAAGAGAGACTGACTGGCAAGGAAGGCACGCTTCAGTTTCTTGGATGCAACAAGAAATGTCATATGTTTCTGAGTCACTGACCTTATTTCAGCTATTGACTGTTAGAAAGTGAATTGGCTTTTGACAGCTTTCCTTCATCTGAGAATATGATGACTTGGATTGTAGCAAGCAAAAGCTTCTTTCTGAGTGAACATTCAGAATGCTGGCCGAGAAACCTGAAGTGCCTTTGTGTCAGCAGTGAAAGAATCATCCAGAGCAGCAGTTCCTTGGCTCTGCCTTTGAAGGTAGTTATATACAGAAGATTCTGTATCTGAAATGCTCTTTTTCAGATTTAGTAGGTAGGTGAGCTTTCCTGGCAAGAATTCTCCTAGAGAACTAAGCACAATGATAGGAAGGATATAGGACAGACTTGCACAGACACTAAGTTCCTGTTTGTTTTTAAATGTTTATATAGCAATGGTTCAAAGAAAGCTCAGTTAAGAGCAGAATGACACCATTTTAGATATTCATGCATACTCCCAAAATTTCTAATCGGAGTCAGAGATATCAAACGCTTGGGTTTGTAGGCTGGATAATGTGCACTTGTCGTATTTAAATAGCCCACATGGCATATTCAGAATGTGTGTTCACTGAAAGGGAAGTTTTTAGTCCTGGTTGTTGAAAGGGTAACATTTTGGGTATATATGCATTGTGAAGTGGCACTGTGTTCTCTTTCCAGACCTGCAAATTGGCTCCAGTGGCGACTGAAAACTGTGAATCTCTTGTTCCTTATTTTGATGAGTGGGTTATATCTCTCTATGTATTTATATACATCTATCTTTCTGACTCTTCTGTATTAATTTTTAAAAAATCATTTTAAAATAGCCTTACAGTTTCAAAGTCAAGTCCTCAAATGTTAGGAAACTTGACAGTTCAAGTTGGATACGAAAGCTTGATTTATCATCAGCGCATATACATTATGATATAGATATAAGTAATGTATGCTGTCAGGCATAGATTTTAATGACATGACTGTGTGATTTTTTTTATTTCTACAGAGCCCTTGCCTCATTTAGCTGATGGAAAGTAAGGGAAATAAAAAGCAGAAAAAAATGAGAGGGAGATAAGAGGACTGAGGCATGATGGTAGAAGAGGGAACACAGAATGGTATATGCAGACAGAAGAGAAATAGAAAAATGGAGCTGAGCCTAAATGTAACTTGTTTTTCTATAATGCTGAGTAACAATATGTCAAAAAACTACTGTAAAGTTTTATTTACATAGGAAAGTTAGGTTCATTCTTGCCTCTCCTTGATTCTGAGTGAGATTGGAGAACATAGCAATTTGCTGCTGCAAATTGCAACTTCCCTAATTGATATCGGGTAAAACAAATGTTACCGTCTGGATTACTTCCCTGCTCTGAGAAAGAGAGAAATTCAGAAGAGGTCATTATCAAGAACCAGTTAACTTTGTACCTCTGATCAGCTTTAGTAACCAGCCCCTAGAGCTATGAAGGCTTATTATCCCATCTGTAAGGATGAATCCCTCCTTCTCTATAACAAGAGAATCCCTCCACCCACCATTATTTTCATTTTAAATGAGTTTATAAATACACTAACTAGCTGCCCCGATTTTACTTCTGCATTTTTTAGTATATGATGTTCTTTGTTTGCAAAATTGTAACTCCTTTTGATGTCATCAATAGAAGTACTTGTAGTAAAGCATCAAACTCCATCTTTTGCATCTGTGTGGCAAGGGGAATACACAGTGTAGTATGCTTATGATTAAAATAATAATAAATCATAGATCTTCCAATAGATTAAGCCAAGCAACTGCCCTTTGACAAAAGGAGTAGGAGGAGGGAAGAAGAAAATGGGATAAGCACTTTTTTGTGATTCATCCATATTACTTTTGTCCAGTAATTCCATTCATGATTTTTATTCATTCTCTTCCTTCATTTCTTTATCTTCCTTATTCCGTGAACATTTCTTCTCCTCCTTATTTATTTACCTCTCTGCCCTTTCTTTGTTCTCTAAGTGAAAACAGATGCAGTATAGTTAGTTTGACGGTCATTTTTAATTTCCACGCTTCATTTTATTTGTTTGGAGCTAGGAATTATTGGATAATTAAGAATCTGCCTATAGAAAGATGCTATTTAATTAACAAAGAAGGATGAAAAATTCCAGCTGTGATAGGAAAAGACAAGGAAATGTGGTTAAAAATGGAAAAGTAAAATATCAGACATTAACAAGTGTTTCATAAATTGTGAAATGCCATCTTGTGGTCATATTACTACCATAGCTATAATTTATTCTAATCGGAAGGGCCACTGTAAAATTAAAACCTAAATATTTTGTTTTTTAAAACTATATTAGAGTGAATGGCAGAGACTTAGAATGTAAATTTGCTGATCAGAAGTATGCTACAAAGACAACAGACATTAGTTAAAAAGTTGGTAAACTTTTCGTTTTAGATTTTGACTAACATGAAAGAAACAGTGGTATATACTCATTTTTTAACTTAAGTATTTGATGCTATTGCAGGGATATAAGCTAAATATTTTTGTAAGTTGTATTTCTCCCACTGCTGAATACTAGATTCCAGCTTCTTTGCAGCTGTTTTCCTAAATGCTTTGTCGCATATGCTTCGTAGACCCAGACTCCATGTAAAAGTTTTTTTCCAGATCACAAATACCTGATTTCATTAGTAAATCATTACATGTATTCTTTTTTTTTCTTTTCCTAAACTTGTTGTTGGTACTTTCAGCCTCAAGACACAGTGACCAACAGTTACAGTACATACCTAATTGCTTATTTCATTCATATTTTGTATTGGACAAGCTCTATTGTACCTTGATCAGACAGCTGGCTTGCTTGAAAACTTGGCAAGATTTTACCCAATATGTTTTTTTTGACTCTCAATGATGGTGAAATATACCTTTTTCACAATAATTTTAGTGGGCCATATAATCTAAGTTATCTGAAGGGACCACCTGTGACTGTTAGCAGCACTGAATGTGTTTGTGCGTATGCACTCTTCTAAAGCTACATCTACTATAGTGGCTGTGTGTGACAACTCTGATGCCAGAGCGCATATGGCAACATAGTGTTCAGAGTGGTTCTAACTGTTCAAATACTTACCAAGCATCTTTGGTGTTTTTTATAGCCCCTACATAGATGTACAATATCAGAACTAGACTGTTACCAGTGCTCCAGCTAATTTATTTAAGATTAAGTTGAGAATATCTTCAATTTACTGTAGCAGTGACTGCAAGTAAGCGTTCCGTAAGATCTTATTGTTCTGTTTAGTCATGTCCTTCTTTTAATACCCTTAATTCAATATTATTGACTGGTCCCTACTCACACCACCCAAGGAATTTCCTGTTATATTGAAAAAACATAGCTGACTAGATCATGCATCCTGAACAAAGGAAAATGATTTATTTACAAAACAGGAATTATTATAAAACAATCAAACATGGCAGACTATTAGAAAATTATTTTTTCCAAGTTAAGGACATGACAAAAGAACCAGCTTTATAAGTGTGTTGTCTCTCTTTATATTATATCTTCTTCTGAGTATTACTGAAGTGGACAGATATCATGAAAAAGTCCACGTTGTTATTGCAACAAATAAAGCCTTGCCAGCAGATTTTGAAAGGTAAATTCAATGTCTTCTTCAGTAGATTAAAGTCTGCCATCTAGTGACTGCCTTCCACAGCTCCATTGCACTTAAGCACACACAGAAGTCTTGAAAAATTACAACTAAGAAAAGAGATTTGCAGGGATTTGGCATGGTTTCTTCTTGAGGAAATTGTTATGTATTTATATTTGATGTCTCCTCCTGATAGACTTCAGTGAATAAATGATCTGCTTTTATAAGTTACTTTGAAGTTTGAAAATCTTGGAGAGCACGTAAGTAGAACTGTAGCACACCCAGATCTTTTTATCTAGGACAGATCTGTACTTTAAGAAAGAACCTGTGTCAGTCATTTAACTTCAGAAGCATATTCTCCCTTAGAAGTTCACTTGAGAATATGCTGTTAATGCTGCTATTCTTGAACGTTTGTTGCATTTGATCTTAGCAGCTATAACTGCACAGTAACCAACAGATGATTAGCCATGTCCTGTAAACATCAATGGCACAGTGCTCACAGAGGCCATGTGCAGCCTCTGAACACCATGGTGATGATGATTATTACTGGATTTCATAGACTACAGAAGATATTGCTATTGGTGAAATTATTCTCAGTAGAAATCCCAGACAAAATGTTTGAGGAGGATGGTGACAGAAAAATAACTGGCTACATTTTTTGTCACAGGGAGTCAGAAAACTTGCAGTGATGGAAATGAGCAAGGCAGCACCTGGAATCAATCAGCAATTTCTGTGAGAAGTCCAAGGAGCAAGGTAGAATGTTGTCACACCTACTGAATAAAGTGGTGGGTCTTCATAAAATCTTGCCTCTTAGTGATCTAAATATTGTCTTCTTTATGGTACTAACAAAAGCAAATAACAATAATAGTGATACATTCTTAAAGCAAGTGACCTTGAGTCCTTAATTTTCTCCAAAGCAAAGAGAATGGATTAGACTTAGAATGTATAGATGTCCTGAAACTGAAGTTTGCTCAAAAATGTAAACAGAAAGCAGTAATTTTCATCATGATTTTTTAATTGTAGGCCTGTTTAAAAATGAAGTCTTCGGAGCATAGCTCATAAAAATTCAATTTCATTTTTCAATATGTTTCAATTAAATATTGCTTTATTTTTTGTAAAAGGTACCGTCCACAATGCATTGGTGAACAGCACCAATAACATCAGTCAGTAGTCACTAGTAACTTTAGTCTCAGAGGTAAACAACTGCCTTGGAAATTACTGCAATAATCTGTAAATCTGTAATACTTTCACATAAGGAAAATAATTTTCATTGAGAATGAGTGAATTTTCTTAGACTAAGTAGAACTGACCTGAATATTTTTGCCTACTCAAAACAGATCAAAACCCCTAAAACTTGCATGAACTCAGAGAAATTCTGGTAAAAGTATTGTTAAGTTTTATTTCTGTGGTTAGTTCTGTGCTTCCAAAATGGGGAAGAACCAAATGTACCAAAATGCCAAAGTGAGGCAAAATCTGATGGTATTTCTGTCTGGACTGTGAGCAGAGAAGATCAAGGATGTTGTGAACTTGGCCTCTGAGGGTTGGTGCTGCCTTGTTCCCTAGAGTATTGTAAGAATGGTTCAAAGTGAAGATTCTGACACTTTCCATAGGAAAATATTTCACAATCCAATAAATTTCACTGTCAGTATTTTTTCTTGATATTCAACTGAAATTTTCTTTCTTAATCTTTTTCATTAATCCTAGTTCTCCTCTCTTATCTTTGTTTAACCCTAAACATTGTTTTTATTACTTTGGTTTTGCCTGCATCAAGTACTTGAAAAAAAAGAAAAGTAGAGGAATGGAAATGGGAAAAAAATGGAAGAAAATATTGAGAAAGTGAAATATACAGAAATATGTTTCTTTTGGCTAGTTCTTTTAGAACTTGCTAGTTAGGACAGTGTAAAGAAAGAATAATAGAATTAACAAAAGATCAGCAGAATATGGGAGAAAATGAGAGGAATTGAATGTAAGGTGGAAAACACATCAAGTAAGTTGCTGAGCTTCAGATTATCTTAGAGGATCAATTTTTCTGCACCTTCCCTTCCCTTCCCTTCCCTTTCTGTACCAAACCTTACCTTTTCTTAGAAAAAGCCATATCCCTTCAACCCGGAAACTGCTAAGGGACATGGGGATGAACCCAGGCAGCAACCACAACTTGAAACATGTTAGTGTGCCTTGGACATGTAGTAACTTTACAGTGTGCAAGCATAATAGGAACAGTGGGAACAGAAAACTGATCTTCAATATTAGAAGTCTGTTTTATTTAAGTTAAAAGAGCTTCTTCTTTATCTGGGAATGTGAGGAGGACTCATACTTTCCAGGGATTTCAGCTACAACAGAACTATGTATAATTATACAGTCAAAGTATGGGAACTTGGACTGACATCACGTACAATACTGTGAGTGTCCCCACATCAGATGATGTGTTCAGTATGAGCTCTTTTACCTGGCGTACAGGATGAAGTCACAATATGCCAGTTTGTACAGTTGTCTGCATGCCCCTCTGCTAGCACTGTCATCCTCATCTATGTGGTACTCACAATAATCACAAAAAAGCCTTCACACGGTAATCAAATAGGAAGAACAGTCTCCCTTTAAAAAGCTGTCTCCCTTCTCTCTTCTTCCACTAAGGAAAGATACACGGCAAAAACATTGCATTGTGTTGCTTTCTGGTGTGCAGTCTGAAGCTGTGCTGTCACTTAGTATCTCCTTTCACTGAACATTTCTAGATGATTGAGATTAAAGTGTACAAAGTGAGCATTTTATTTCACTTCTAGTGAGGCAGTTCTAGTATGTTAATTTCCCATTCACTGGACTCTTCAGATAGCTCCGCGTGGCTGAAGTACAGAAGACATACCTCAGGCTGATGCAGAATTACCTTTGGAGTTACAAAAGCAGTGAATGCATGATTACTCTTTGTCTTAATACATTAAAAAGGAGATGTGTAATTGGCACTTTAACAAGTGAGCAGCAGTGAAATGGCAATTACTGTTAGCAATTAATTAGTATCACCTTTCTGTAGCCCCATTCAGTACTCTTTGTACAAAGCTTATATCAATGAGAGAATAACTGTGTAATTAGGTGAAAAACTGGGGGAGTGTGAGTTTACAAAATACTGAAAAGTATCTCATTTCATCTGTGGGGTCTGTGCAATTTGAGACTCTTAACAAGCAGCACTTGTACCATGTGAGAAATTTTCGTTCTAAAGGAATCTAAAGAACTTTGGAACTGCATGAAACTGCAGATATTCATGTACCCATAGTTAAAGTTAACTGCGTTTGTACTAAACTGGGAAAGACTAGTAAGACAGTATCCCTAAACTGCAGTTCTCACTAAAAAGTAGAGAGTAGAGTAAACATGTAAAATAACAGAAAAGTATTCCTGGTTTGCAGAGAAGAATGTAAAAGTGCTGAAGTTGACCTGCTGGCTCAGCTAATTTTTAATTACTGTGACTAGTCAGAAACTCTGTTTACATGTTAAGTACAGTACTTTTGGCAGAGAGTTCCTCTGCTAGAAGTAGAGAAGTAAAATCCCGCTGATAGAAGTAGAAGACTTCCTGCTAGAAGACCATGGTGGGGTAACAGCTCAGTAAAGACAAATGTCATTTCTTGAATCATTTTTGTTCATTGGAATCCCAAACCTCACCAGTCTGGAGCACATATAATTTAGGAATGCAATTAGGCAAATGGAAATTAGACCCATCTTCTGTTTTCCCAGGTATGTCTGAAACAGTGAAATCAGAAGTCAGTTGCCAGAGGCCAGGCACCAATGTACTTCCTTCACGATCGATGCCTAAACAAGGCTTCAGACTTTTTTCTTTTCTCAGATGTGTGACAGAAATTAAACAGAAAGTTCCAGCAGATCAACTTTCCTGTGTTTGTTATCAGAACAGTTACAGACAAGCAAGGAACAGAATGGGCCACCTCAGGAACGTCTGTATGTTGTATAATTAGAAAGGCCAGAGGCCTATTTCCTGTTTCTTGTCCACCCACTCTCCCACAAGACACCAGAGCACTCCTCAGCTATCTTGAAAACTCCCCTGAAGGAGGCATAATTCTTTACAGCAGCAGCCAGAAGCCATTAGCAACAGCAGCAGTACAATGGAAAGGATTAAAACTGCTTCTAACCACCTCCAGTGCTGCTTCTGTAAGGTCACCAGGGGGTTCCAGAAGTAGACTCATGCATTGTAGACGAAACAGCTTCTTCCTTTAATTGTAGTATAAACATATGTCAGCATATGTGGAACTTAATTGATGTGTTTCAGGTATGGGGCAGAGGAGACTGCAAATGGGCAGAGAGGTTCAGATGACATGGGCAACACTGGTAACTCCAAATGCTAAAATATCATAACCAGACCTTCATTCATTAGTTCTTAAAAGCAGAACAACTTTCAAGATTTTTTCTGTAACATCATGGGCAAGAAGCTATTTATTCTTCTCGTTTCTTTTATTTAAATGAAGTTTGAGATTCTAAAATAATGATATAACTTCAGAAGCTGGGACTGTAAGTAAAGTACAAAAATTAAAAGATATGGTGGGTTGACACGCAAGCGCTTGCTCAGTCCCCCTGCACGGTGAGTCACGAGAGAGAGTAAGAAGAGAAAAACCAAGAAAACCTGAGTCAAGAGATAATTTAATAAGTGAAGGAAAGAGGAAGAAAAAAACACACAAAACAACTGATGCAAAGGCAATCACTCAGCACCTCCCACAAGTAGACTGATGCCTGGCCAGTCTATGAGCAATGGGTAACTCCCTCAAAGCCCCCTCCCCTGAGCATGACATTATGTGGCATGGAATATTTCTTTGGTCACTGCATCCCAGCTGTGTCCTCTCACAACTTCTTGCCCACCTCCAGCCTACTTGCCATGGGAGGTAGAGTGGGAAAAAGAGAAAGCTTTGACACAGTGCAAGAACCAATCAACGATGGCCAAATCAGTGGTGTGTTATCAACACTGTTTTAGTCCCAAATCCAAAACACAACACCATATGGGCTGCTACGAAGAAAGTTAACTCCATCCAAGCCACATCCAGTACAGTTGTCAATACTCAGAGAGCAAATGGACATGAAGGGGCAGATCCACATGGGCATAAAGGCAATGCAAACAGAAAATGAGGCCTGCAAAGAGAGACTAAAAACATTCTGTAGAATGAAGAAAATTAAGTGCATCTGGCAAAGAGAAAGTTGGAAAGACTCAAAGAATAGTGTAAGAAAGGTGGGTACTATGTAAAAAGACTCAGAAAACCAGAAGGTGAAGAAAGAAGAGAAGGAAAGATAGGGAATCACTTTTCAAGAGCAAGAAAAACAAAACATGAAAAGCCAAGACAAGAAAGACACAGAGGTATGCACAGAAGGAAACAATAAAATTAAATAAATTAGAAGATAAGAAAGAGTGAAAGAAAGGTGAAAAGCAGCAGTGGAAATGTGATAAAGAATATATATTTTACCATTTTTGCCATAAACCTATGTTTCCTGTTGGAGGGAAATGACAGGTAGCAGCAAGAGAGGGGCTGCTCTGCAAGGGAAGGTGAGCTGGGAGTAGACAGCAGCAGCAGGACAGGCAGGTCAGCATCCTTACTGACAAGGGCAGAGTTCTCCTGTACATGAGCAAAAAGAACAGAGCGTGTCTGGTGGCAATAACCAGGGCCAGCCTTAGTCCAGTGGTTGCCAGACAAGTCTGTAGAAATGAGGCAGGACCAAAGCTAGGCCAGGAACTCAAGTCGTCAGGATCCAGTTCATCAAGGTACATGATCAGACACAGAGCTTCAGTGTAGCTCACGCAAGGACCAAGGCCAAGGCTTAAAAGTGTCTCACAAGGAAAGTCGGGGGAGAGGCCCTTGATGGGGCTCCTCACAGCTCTTTCCACAGGAAACTCGATCCCAGGTTACAACTGCACATATCAGAGTTGGCTGTGGGCAGACAGCAAAACTAGAAGAAAGGAAAGAGGCCTCTTGCTTGAGGAGAATGAAGGTCTTTCCAGGGAATAAGGAGAACAAGACACTTTAGAGCACAGATGCCTAACTGTTTTAACATAAACTTTGCATGTAGGAAAGGAATACTTACCTACAACAAGTACATAGAATGTCTGGTAGTTCCTAGAAACACCAGTCTTACATGGTATTCATTGCATGAATGTCTGTTTTGTGTATAGAGAGTTCCTGACAAGTAGTGAGCCCAGTACTGCAAGGAGTATTGGAGTTACTGTGCAAAAGTCTTCTTATACACAGGAGGAAGCAGAAAAGGCAGGTGAAAGAAATGGCATCTGTGTCTAGGCTGCTGTGTCCATCATAAAAATTGATGCAGCTTCCTAAGCTGCCACTCAGCATTGGCCATAGGACAGAAGAATTATCTTAGTTTCATGAGCATCCCTGATTTAGGGGAGTAGGGAAGAATAGCAGGACATGATACAGCTTCGACATGATCAGCACATCTATGTTGCACTGGTAAGTATTAGCTGGGAATCTATAGAATCCATATTCATTCCAGTAAATCTGCCCCTGGATGAGACAGGGTGTCAAGGAAGCCTTGAGAACTTAGTGGAGTTCAATATCAGCGTGGCCCAGATATACTCTGTGAGATCCCAGTGGCACATAAGACAAAAGTTAAACTGATCAACTCCTATTGTATGTTCAGACAACATCGTGTTCCTTCATTACAGAGCCCAGCTATTGGACAAACTTTTTTGGATTTGCATGTTGGATTTGGACGAGCTAGGTTTGTCCTGCTTCCTTCTATTCTCAGTTTTAGCATCTAGCAAATTGTGAATCTTCATCTGTCCTGTTTGAGAACCCCAATACCTATATCTATTCTATTCTTTGATTGCCTCAGTCTGCTACCTTCTCATAACACTTTCTACCTCACCAAAAAAAGAAGAAAGTCATTTCAGAGAGTGAAGAAGTGTTTACCCCGGATGTTTCATTGTTTCTGAAGGACAAAGGTCAGGCCCATGCTCTTTATTTCTAACACTAGTTAATGGTTAGGCTAGTAGGATGGAAAAGTACAGTTATGTACTTAGACAAAGATCTTTTTAAAGTTGATATATAAAGTTGTAAGTAGAACTGTTACTGCAGAAAAGCAGTGTTGGAACATCATTAGCTACCAATAAAGAAATGAAAATCAAAATTTTTATAGTTAGGATATCACAAAGAACTTACCTCTAGCTGTGGATATTTACCAGCAATCTGTGTTATTTTTAACAATAGGGGGAGTTGAAATGTCATTATACACTTTTTTGACATTGTGGGGGAGTCCTTCAACTAACAGTTTCAGTGCTATACAACAATAGAGTGCTTTCAATTTGTATAAGAAGCTTGCCATAATGGACAATTGCTCTGAGCAAGTGCATGGCAATTCTATACTGCATAGAGCAATACTAACATTGGGGAAGGAGAAGGAAGAAGTTAGGGCTGATAAATCCCACTTTCTCAGGTGTGCATAACAGGTGAGCTAATAATTCTGCTTTCCTGTGTTTAAATGGCTCAACAAAAATAATTCATCCTGATTCTCTATAACTATCCAACAGATTACACTAAGACCTTCCCTTTTAGTTTTTCATTCGCTTTCCAAATGTTACCACTCTATTGCTTTGAAACAAGTTCTTGTTTCCTTGTTTCTTTATAACACCTTCCTAGTAGTGCCATCCTCACTGGTAAAATCCCAAACCTCTTTAATGTGATTTCCAGCCTCATTTGGTTTCAGATTCCTTTATCAGTAGATTCTCCTTCAATGCTTCAGGTTGTAAACCCAATTTTCTGGATACCCAGAGCTGAACATTAAGGACCACTTAATGAACATTAAAGACCACACTGCTGAGTATCTACAACTTTGTCAAAACAAATTAAGTTTGGAATTACTTTGAGATCCACCTTTTCATCCTGTCAAAAGATAGACATTTCCCTTACTGGAAATGATTTGAATTTTACAATTTAAATTTGGATCACACCTGAAATTGGGCTATTGTTTGGGCCAATTTTGAGTGAAACTGATTAAATTCATTTCAAAATGCAGTTGTGTGATTTTTGCCATTTTCCTCTTGCAGATATCCCATGCAGGATGTCTCAGTGAAACACCATTGACCTCCTAAAATCCCTTCCAACCTGAATTATCCTATAATCATTGATATTGTCATTGATTAATCTTCCTATAACTATTTGATATAAAACTGGCCTCTGCAAGCCTTGGATACTCTAAGGGCGGTAAATACAGCTTGCCACAAAATTTTAGGAAATATTACCTTATTATAGAATAATTATTATATACAAAGAAGATCTCTTTGATTTAATTTTTTACAGAGATTGCTAGTGGCTAGGGTAGGTTACAAAGAAAATTAACTCAAGGTAGAA
The DNA here is from genome assembly GCA_013399475.1 of Chauna torquata. Taxonomy (NCBI): domain Eukaryota; kingdom Metazoa; phylum Chordata; class Aves; order Anseriformes; family Anhimidae; genus Chauna; species Chauna torquata. The sequence continues at coordinate 641,183 of VXAL01015089.1, forward strand.
TGCGCCCATTGTGTCACTGAGGGTTTGATCCAACCAAGCTTTAATTATCACCGTTCACTTTAGGTAATTGTTGGAGATAGTTATATACATCTTTTTGCTCTAAAGAAACACAAGTGAAAGCCTGCTTAAAACTACAGTGCCATGGCAGAAAGATTTTAGGTAGGTACTGCTCAAACAGGAGGTATGTATTTGTGAAAAAGGGAACAACCACACAACATGGAAGCTGAACATAACCTGAACAGGACTTCTGTGTTCCTAAGACAAGTCTAAGGAGAGAGTTTTTAAGTGTGGTTTGAAAGGGATTCAGAATTTGTTAAAATGAACTTTGGTGTTTATTTGTTGATTTTTATTTTCTGCTGTGTACAAGACTTGTATATTCTTGTACGTAAACAGAATCACATCTTGATTTGATCACCTTTTTCTCTTACGTCTACATGCAGAAGTCTAAATTCCAGCAAGCTACTCACATCAAAAGCGGTAACAATAATTTATACAATAACTTAAATGAGGCTTGGGCATATAGCTCAATAGCAATGGAAGTTGAAAAGCCTAGAATTATATACAGTCTGAAAGGTGGTTGTCAGTTGAGAGAACACTTTGAAGAAAGATTGGTACTGGTTTATTTAATGCATTATTTTGAGTGACTATATACAGCCTTCATAACTCACAGAAGAATACAAACCTTGTCTTACAAGATTACTCATCTTTTGTAAATATGAAAGGTATGGAGGACAGATTATTTTCGGTATTCAGCTGATATTAGGCCAAAATTTTCGTTTCTGGTTTATTTAATAATGATATTTATTTTCTGCATACCTTATAGCAGTTCTTTTGATATTTTTATTAATATGTAAAAATAAATGCATCTTTCACTTTGAAACCAATTAAATTTTACATATTGATGGAGAGTGTTAAGGAAGATAAAAAATACAGACAATTTTCCATCAAAACATACTGCATTATAACATTAGAGTTGCAAGCTGTACTCTGAAAAGCTATAAACATGCTGTCTGCCAGTACAATTAAAGTTGTTTTAATAACCATCTTCCTTTTTTCAAATACTATCCTGAAGAAAAAAAATGACACCCAACTCAAAAGTAAAGAAATATGTCCCTTCAGATTGAATAGTGCTCTGTAAAAAAAAAAAAAAAANTTGTCTTCATGAAAATGAGAAGCCAAAAATAGTAAAAAATAACTCTCAGTCTTTGGCTTTGTTACAACAATCCATAATCCATAAAAAGAGATGGGGGCTTCAGTTGGGGCAGACAGATGTGTTGTATTTCAGCAAGCTGTGTGAAGGCCCAGGGGATTATACTGGCCTGTTATTCATCTATTCTGAGTTTTTAGGTAGGATTACCATAATAACTTGGTTTGTTACTCTTAATGCTCTCTGTTTGCTTACATGGAAAGTATGTGCAGGGTGTGCAGTGTCGTTATTTTTACGACTAGGTGTAGCCAAACAGCTGCACTGAGCTAATTGCCAACTGAGATAATAGTTAGGGAAAACAGGCAGAGAGAGGTCAAATAAATTGTGATTTGTACAGCAGAGAGGATTTGCTCCTTTTTCATGTCAATTTCTGTAATCTAAAGATCATATTAAATACAACTCCAACTAGGAATATGGCACAGCTGTCCATAGAAGGTGTATGACTCCAGTGTTCCCAAATTTGCACTTGCTTGCTGCAGTCCCTCCAGAAATTACCCTAGTTTTCTTCTCACTGCTTAAATGTTATGACGGTATGCCCAAAACCACAGCCTGAAACCCAGCAGGCCTCTATTAAGCAACCCGGTTCCTCTTGGCTATTTGTGGACCTTCTGATGACTAATGTAGTCTAAATGCCTTTCAGCTTCCAGTGCTTATATTTGCTTCGCCATATGCCACACATCCTTCCTAGTTCTTCCTGTAGCAGACTTCCAACTCTTGCTCTTAGCTGCAGTTTCCATCTCACTGTGATTCAATATACCTTGCTGCTCCCACCATTAGGGCTGTCCCCTAATACACTATCTGAACTGTTTCCGGGACAGCGCTTGCTGCCAGAAGCTCAGTATACCTCTTGCTGTCCCCTTCTCCACACTAGAACTCTTTTTCTGTCCCAGATCTGCTGACAGAACTGCAGCTACTAATTAGAAGCTAAATCAGTCCATCAGATGATCCAGATCAGTCTAATGTACTCATAACAGCGTGTGGCTGGCAGGTTTAGTGTTGCTGTTTAGTCCAGATCATTTTTACAGACTAAGCTAGGCTAGAGGCAACAAGTGTAGACTGTCAACAGATCTGAAGGAACAGCAGGAGGCTCTGTCAAGAAAGCAGTGATGAGCAGTTGAAGTTGGTAGCATCTAAACACAGTTTAACCACATTCCGAACAGTGTGTCTGACTGCAGTCTGATTCCCAGTAAGTCCTTGTCAAGCAGTGCTATTCCACTTTACTTTGGAAACCTCCTTCTATTTGTGATCCCTGCACCATCTGCTAAGCCTTTATGCTATCTATCCCTGACAAACAGCCTAGATACAGCTGCCACCCAAAACCCAGCTTGACTAATAACTTGACATTTGTACAGAGTTGTCTAAGGCACCTATAAAGCTGGGATAAAAGACTTGAGTAAAGCCCTTCTGAGATTGTAGCACATCCTAATTCTGTCTGAGTTTCATTTTGAAAATATGAAGAAACCCCGTGTTCAACAAAAGTTGAAATGTGAAATCTTCTGGTTTTTTGCAAAACAAGTGGTGACAGCCGGAACATAACAGCTCTCAGAGTTCAAAGTATCTGCACTACAATTAATTACTTACTGTGGTGTTCACTTTGCATGAAACTTGTCTCAGTAACTGAACACATCACTGGGGAGACAAAGATGTAATTTGCTACTGCTGACTGTATTTGGTTATGTCTAGTCTGTAAAACTGAGTCAGTCACTTTCTTGGATCTGGTTTGGTTTATTCTGTGCAGAGCTTCTTCTACCATTTCTGCTTCTCTCAGCATGGGTGCCCCATGTTTTGCACCCTGTATTTGTTATTCAAAGGCTTTTTTCTTGTTCAGCAGTTTCATTACCTGTCTGAAAAATTTTATTACCAGGGTCCAGAGAAAGATTTCTGATGGTTACCAATCTGGGTTTTAATCTGCTTTCTTTATTTGGAGTCCAACTCATATTACATTAATAATCAAAGCATATTTACATTTGCATAGCACTTCTCATCTCTCCCCTTTTATGTTAGTAAATGTTGGCCAGGAAAGACATGTTACCAAAGACATGTCTCTTGCCAAAAAAATAAAAACAAAGAAAACCAACACAAAACTTCCTTTTCATCACGATACAGCATTATGCGCAACCTTGTACTCTTTTTTTGACTGTATGAACCTTGAATTACTATTTGTAGTATCACAGCTTCTGCAGGAGTAGCAGAAAGGGCTCCTGCCCAGCATGGCAGCTGGCAAATTTTCCCATCTGCTTGAGCAATGAATCAAAATCTCCCACTACCTGGGCAAGTGCTTTAACTACATGGATATTATATAAAAGGTATGCATAACCTCCTTTGTGTGTATTTTAAAAAGAAGAAGTTACTGATGTGTTTTGTGAAAGGAAGAGTTCCAGTCTGTTGGTATGCTCTGCAACTGCTACCACAGTAAGACACTCAAGGATGGGAGTATAATGTAGGTGTGACCAAACACTGAGTTGCTCTTGCTGATGCACTCCAGGACAAATGTAGAAGCAGAATTCTATCTGCTTAGGAAACTTTAAGGTTAAACAAGGAGATAGCTAGTTATTTTTGATGCCTCTAAGCATGGTCAGCAGCTGTCTGTGGGTGTTTTGGATTGTAGCTTTGGATTTAGGAGACTTACTTCTGTTCAAGTCTCGCCTCAGGCGCCAAAGTCCTTAGTTGGAGCTAGCCCCAGAACCCCAGCTGGTGCACATCAGTAGAGATCAGTTATACTCAGAAGCATCATAGCACATGATCCTACTTGCTGCAGGCAGAAATAATTTCACTTGCTATTGAAATGAGTTGGTCTAGAACAAGCAGATGAAGAGGCTTCCCAACAATACAAAGTCATACACAGTGACATTTATTTAGATCTCGGATTCCTCTTTAACCTCACTAAAAAAGCCATAATTTGCAAAAACATGATGGTTGTTTTATTTGTTTGATTTTTGGAGTTTATCTCATCAGCGTCTGTAAGAACTGTTGCAAGTTTCAAGGTTAACAATTTATTTTTCCCCATAGCATCTCTCTTGCCAATGCTGCTTCCTCTGACTCTTTATATATACACCTACATATTCCTATATTTGTAGGAAATTTAGCATAGAAATCAAAGCTGGTGGTAGCAGCTACAGCAACATGTCAGAATGGATCAAAAGAAATGCAGCAGTAGAATGAGGAGAGGTTCTCTGGGCCTCTTACACATTGTATTCTTCCTGGAAGAAGCCAATATAAGGCAGGCATATGCAGCCCTAGGTGCGTTTGATGCTCTTGCTGTAAGAATTCAGCTCTCCTGGGCTGGCCACCAGGCACTTCCACCAGCAGGAACGTCTATTGAGAAGTTAAAATTATTTGAATTCAGTTTTATTTCGCTTTCTGGAATAATCAAGTGACTTCATATCTTACAGAGTTGATACAAAATTGTTAGTCCTTTAAGAAGTCCTTCTTGGATGGCAGCCCAGGATAGTACTATTTTCCAGGGCCAAGAAATAAAGCTTGAATAATTTACAGTGTGACAGAGAGAAAAAAATATAATGTTCACATACTGTGCTATAAATACAAAAAATATCATCAGGCTTTCAGCCAAATGCCATGGTATGGTAGAAGTGCTTATGCCACATATGCATAATAATTCTTGTTAACGCTAAATGGAAATGTTGTTACTGATCATATTTTGTTCAGAAGAGATTAGCAGTGAGTAATTGTGCTCGAAAAAGTGCCCAGAGGTTGGTTTTAAGATTGTTTTATTTGGCTGCAGTTTGAATGGCAGTTAAAGCTTATCAGGTGGGATTTTGTGTGTGTGTGTGTACGAATTTTTCACTGGAAAATGCAGTTTGTTAAAAAAAGTCAATTTCCTTTTATCAAGCTCCCCTCTTAGAGCTCATGTGGTTTATATACACAGTTAAATATTCTTTAGCTCATGGTAATTTAATAGCCTGCTGCTAGGAATCAGTGGTTAGGTTAATTACGTGGAAGATGAAGGCCACAAGTTCAAATCTTTTGCAGTAACTGATGCAACTTTTATTCCGTGCAGGTGTCATAACCACTGGATTTTCTGAAACCTGTTTTTTCTGCTAGCTTCCTCTGAATAAAATTCCTTTTCTGGCTCTGTCTGCTAGTAGTGATTGCTCTTGTCAGGAGGAAATTCTTCTGAACCCTTATCGTCCAGTTTTGCAGTACCAGTTTCTGACCTTGTAATAGATAGGTATTCTGTGCCCAGTGGAATAGAATAGGGAAGCTGCTCCATCTGAGTTATTTGTGTGAAACTGGAATAACAGAAATGTAATGAATGTGCTTAAACAAAGTACAATGTCATGTGTTTAGGGCCTAGTGATAGGATTTACTGCATTAACCATAGCTTGGAGAATGACAGAGGAGGAATGATATTCACAAACATTGTTATTTCTACCTTTTTGTCCCCAGCCCCCTTTGTCACAAAGACAGGCAAAACAAGATTAAACCTAAAGAAATATATAAGAATGATAGTGTTAGGAGCATAGGTGCTGAAATGACCATGCTTTAAAAAGAAGCAAAACAACAAAAAAAGGAAATCTAGATTTCATGTCCCTTTGCATAGTTTTCTGCCATAGGCAAGCTTGTTTTTTTCCTCACAAACAGTGCATAAATCTTTACCAATACTTTGGTAAGAATATCTAAGAAAATCAAAGCGGAAGTAGTGCTGCAGTACCAAAGAAAGTTCTCTTTCTGAAGGTTTCTAGATAGGATTGATAGGATCTAAGTCAATAAGCAGGTGAGAGTGACTTCAAATTTGCACATTACATCTATGAGAGAAATGGATGGAATATAAACACTTGTTTATCTGCAGTTGATTAAGGTCTTAGTGGTCTTGTTGAAACTCTGCCCTTGTGAGTCTGGCAGCCTTCCTTTGTATGTGTGAAAATGATTAGGTTCATTTAACATCAGTAGTTAGGAAATTAATATGTGGAACCTAGAAAATCTTTTTTGCATCCCAGTCCCTAACCAGAAGAGGAAAGTAAAAAGTAAGTATGATAGCAAAGTATTTTTGAGGGTAGTAAATGGAATAAATGGAACAAAACACAGTCTCTTTGATCTCAAACCTGTCTG
>VXAL01015089.1:649902-674016 GCA_013399475.1 Chauna torquata
ATCAGGTGTAGATTTTCCTTTTATTTTAACCTCGTCTTACAGAAATTGGATCCTGGGTCTAATGTGTGGATTTTCTGATCATTGTTTCTTTTGTCAAATTGGCTTATGAAACTACTTTCAGTACCATGGTCCAGTGGAAGCCACTGTCATATAGCAACTTCTCCCTCTAGGCTGCCTTACCTGCTCCTGTGTCTCAATGACCTCCAAGAACAACTGAAGTAGCATGGCAGTAGGATGTCAGGTTGGATCCCTTTATGATTTCCGCTATGTACCTCTTTCCATTCCAAGTTTTTCTCTGAGCAGAGGACTCCTGTGACTGCTGGAGCATGGAATCTGGTTGCATGAGCCTAGCAGGAGGGCACAGGGCAAATGTCAAGATAAAGGTTTCACTGCTGCATAATGGTAAACATTATATTTGTATTTAAAAATGAGGGAAAAAGAAGTTATTTCTGCACCCATAGGTTAGCTAGTGTACCTCAGTACTGTGCCTGAGGATATTGCCTATGAATGAGGTGTCACACCCATGGTTCTAGTCTCTTCTCACGCTAGGTGCTCACCTACAGCTTCATGTCTGGCTTGGGGCACCTTCTGGCAAGTAGCCAAACCAAGAGATGTGTCACAAAAGACAGAAATATTGGAAAGGACGAAATAGGATTAATGTAGCTCAGTGAACTGCGTAGTAGACTACATGATACCAGCATGTACGCAAACGATTTTTACTGGATACTCTGTCCATCTGGCGTAAGCCGGCACTACTCAGGCTAAAACTCAAACACATATTCTGTATGTGCAGTTTTGGAAAAAAAAAAAAATCCCCTGTATACATAAGAATTCTAGTTGCCGTGTGTAGTTTTGAAAAAAAAATCCCCTGTATACATAAGAATTCTGGTTGCCAGAGTCATAAACGAAGCTGGGACTCTCATTGCTAACACACACACACATACACAAAATTGACTTGTGGAATCACCCACTTTTTAAAATAACCTTCCAAATGGCTGTGTTTTTATCTCTGTTAGCCCTTGGAAATTTCTTCGTGGGACCGATGGGCACTTCTGATACATTTCCCTGTGGCCTGTTGCTCCTTAGGAGTGTACTTAAAGCCCTTACTAAACTCTTCTTTTGGGTATGCCCCACAGACAGTTCTCAAATGCTCACAGCTTTTCAAATTCTCAAATCAAAGTAATCTGAGCTCATTCTCTGTGCCTCAGTGATGATTATTTTCATGTTATATTGCAAGTCTGACCTACATTTTGGCTTCAACCTCCTTTCCTTAGGCACAGAATTATTTCTTTTTAAGTGGTAAAAAACTACATTTTTATTTACTGTCTTTTCACTTTTGATTAGATAGAAAAAATATTTCTAAAGCACCTATGGGATCAGTGCTCTAGACAGTTATTCAAATAGTTTGATCAGTTGAGTGTGGCATGTCAGATCCTGGACCAGGAGAGAAGCCATTGATTGTTCTGGGAATCTATGATTTGTCAGCACTGTGATTAGAGTGTATGAGACAGGATTATATGGGAGAGTCCCACAATCAATGCCTGGGACTTGACATGTGTCTGCAACACAAGGCTGATCATAGGAAATTGAAAGACTTGCAGTGGTATGTGCCAAGAGTGTGATCTGATTAGCTTTGAAGCATTGCTTTAGATAGCATTTTTAGTTCATGCTGGGCTGGTTTTAGATTGTGCTGCCTTGGCTTACCCTTTATTTGAAGAGAATTAACCTCTCCCAAGAACACTTTTTTCTAGTGTGACCTAAGGTTGAAAAATCAGTCTTCATGGGAAGTATCACTGGAAGAAAAAACAACTATGTAAATATACTAAGCGAAGTTTTCTTGCACAGATCCCAGTGATTCCCTTTCTGCATTTTATTTTAAGCTATTTACAAAATTTGTTTCCAGACATCATGGAAAGTACATTCATTTTCATCGTCAGTGATGTGTAAAATTTGCTGCTATCACTTATATTACTAGACACTTTTATTGTAGAAAATGGAAGGTAATTGGTACCTTAGGCAGACCACAAATCTTTCCTGGCAGCACTGTATCACTCACAGTACATTGATTGCAAAAATTAGTTAATTCAAGATGAATATTATATTCCTTGAGTCCTGACATAAATCTCTCCAAATTCTACATGCATTACTGCCATCAGGTTGAAAGATGGATTTCTATCAGCCTATTTGACTATGCGTGCTCCTGATTTAGATGATAGTCATTCCAACACCTCTTCTAAAAATGATATATATTGCCTATCAAGTCCACCAGAAGAAACTTTAAATGACAGGATTCAATAACATTGGGCTAATCTGTTGCTTTTATTTACTGATCTTCTTAGGGTTGTAAATCCTCAACTACATGGTGTTTCCTACTTCATTATCTTTGTGAATAAAAACTGAGACTGCAGTGCTTATGCATTGGTGAGAGTCTTTCTTTTTGTACATATGAGATGTTCTTCATTATTAGTGTTAAGGAAATGAGGTTTGAAACTTCTCTAACAAACATAAGAAGACATTTTCTCAATATTCACTGAATAAGAGTGCATCTGGATTTAATATAATGATTTCCCATAGCAACTAGTTGTATTTATAAGCTCCTACAAAATTTTTGTACATCAAGCATTGTTGTAAATTCCCATCATTCTTCTGACATACCTGAGCTTCAAGGAAAAGATAATACATAATGCACAAGTATTTGCAGACCAATTAAAATTTCTTTTTTATTCTCTTCCACTCTGGGAAATCAGTTCGAGGTATTGATCATAGCATCCCAACACTTTAGATGGTCTCCACAGCTCAGAGAAGGTCTGCCTGTGCCTTGTGGGGTTGAATGCCTTAATACTGTCCATGCATGTGGTTTTGGTAATAAATATTTTCCATCCTTCTCTGGTGCAAGTCACTTGTAATTGGTGGGAGACATTCTGCTTCAAATGAAGCGCAAACATTAAGTGAATCTGTCCCTGCTGTGGTGGTTCATAATTAAGCAGTTTTGTGTCTTTGACTGTAGTCTTTGTCTTAACAGCGCCCTGCTAAGACTGGGTCTTAGACTAAGTCCTCTGGGTACTCACAACTAGCATCTAGGTATAAATTTCGGAGGGAAGTCTCAGTCTGGAGAAGTGACACAGCCAGTGCTGTTTTCAATTCAATCTGAATTTTGTCAGAATGTTGAGGAAGTGCATTTTCAAGACAAATAACTGTTTTGCACATCAAAAACAGTCTTTGTGACAATAAACCATCAAAGTTGGCAAAATAAAAAATGTACCATCTTCAAAGAGTCTGAAAATGTTTTTTCTTTGGGACCACAATTTCTTTCACTGAATTGGAACTGAGAGTAAGAGAACTGAGAGCAAGCTGAAGATGGGAGAAGCCTATTGTCTACTACTGCAAAGTGAGGAATGAGCAAGTGTCATGTGTTAGACTGAAAGAGATTCCTGTCAAGACGTGTTGCGTGCTAGCACAGGAAGTATAATCACACTGATCGCCATAAAAGCTTCCATCCACGAAGATGCAGCTATGAACGTAAAAGCTAGAAATAAGAATTTCAGCATGTGCTCGCAGAACTCATATTCAAAGTAAATGTGCAGGAAGATTCATGAGACAATACTTTGCTATCTTTTTTTTTGCAGTAGAAAACAGTACAGGAGCTACAAGAATTGTAACTTAATGAAAAGAGGCTCTTGCATGAGTCGTTTGAATGGGTGGTTGTGTAGAAGTTCATTTTAAGCAGTGCAAACACATTAACAGAACATAGTGAATGAAGTAGATGTTGACAAACTCTTGTCTCTGGTGTGATCACTGACTAAGAAAAGCCTCCGCACAAAAGTGAGCTAAAATTACCATCATACCTCAAACTTGCAAAACTGAGGGAGAGTAACTGGAAAAGGATAGAGCATATTATTTCGGCAAAAAAAAAAAAAAAAAGGAATGGTCAGACTAAAAAAGGAATGGTCAGACTCTTTTTGATAACAGCTGTTTTGGAAGTGCCTGATCTTTATTTTGAATACATGTGACCTGTAAAAATGCAAGTGGAGTTCAGCAAAATTCCCGTATTGATAACATAAGAAAAATATGGCCTTTGAGGCAAAACAGGTTCAAAAGGACATTTTCATTTCTGTGAGGTAACCTTTGCAGAACGTACTACAGTTAAGCAGCGCTTACACATATCCAGCTTCTATAGAGACGATACACCTCAAGCAATAAAGTTTTACAATTGGGTGATAATTTACTTGGCAGTGAGGTTAAACATTCTGCAATTAAATATGTGTATAAATGTATTACTGCTGATCTGCATTATCTCCAGTTTGATGGAAGACAATGTCAAAATATTAAGTATATGCACAAAGGATTGCCAAGTCAAGGTGGCTGAACTGCAGGACATACCTCTGCTAAAATGGACCGAGTTGCTAATCTGGCTGTAGCCACCATTTAGAAATCTGCAGATTCATATAACACGCAATATCCCAAGCATTGTGTGAACTTTGCTAGTTCCTAGACTTTTTATAGATTGAGAATTCAAAGTTAATTAATGTTAGTAATGTTAATATTAGGATCGACTGCAAGTAAGGTTTGGACAGATGACCATCAAATGACATTCATGAAAAACTTGAGCTTAGTGATTGGCAAACATGTTGCGTGGAAGCTTATAATGAACATTTAAAACAGCAGTCCTGAACACCATGCAGATTCCTCTAGCAGTAACAAATATCACATGAAACAACAGTGATAGTTTTTCTCCACTTTTTGTCTTTGTATAACAAAAGCATCCCTACTTGCTGACAAATAGTAAGGCTGTTAATCATAGACAGTATAGACTGAGAAGCCTCTCAATTCATACAGTCTGTCTATGCAAGGACAAATGAATTATATAGGATTATTGTGTGCCAGGTTCAATTTCTACTGTTTTACATGAGCTTTGTAATGTTTTACATCTTTGAGGGCCAGTTCCATTCTATTAATTCCACTACTCAAAAGATTTGCTGATAACCAGACTAAATTCCATCTGCTTAATCCCAGTTCCATGATTGTTGTCTACCCCAGTGCTCTCGAAGTCTGCAAAGGTACTTTCAGCTCCTTACTGTAACTTGCTTAGATGCTGTTAATACTGAAATACAAAGCCTGCAAGAAATAGCAGCCTCTGTGCTTCTTTAGACTGACACTGTGTTTTAGGTTCCTCAGGGCAGTGGAGGGGTGGTTGATTGCAATAGCACTGGCAGATGCCTTTCTTTCCCTGCTTTGAGGCTTTGCCTGTTTTATGGCTCTGGCTCAGTGAAGTGAGAGGAATGCCTTCTCCAGCATGCACACTTTTCCAGTGACTCAGATGAAGCCAATGAGCAAACATGCACTTCAGGGTAAGTCATGTCTTCACAAATATATGTCAGGTTTTGTTCTCTTTCATGTGCAGAAGCCAAAGATGAAGTGACAGATTGGCTAGACTTTCAAAATGTGCTGATTTTCTCTGCAACCTGAAACAGCCCAGACAGGCAGAAGGAAGACTACAGACAGTTTTAACAGGCACAGCATACAGCTAGTGCACAGCGTGTTTATTCATACATCCTTCCTTAATGTAGTGAATCATAAAATATATTGAACTTTAGAAGTTGTTTTCTTCCCTAAGGGTCAAAAGTATTTTGTATTCATGAGCTACTTCAACAAACTAAAAAGCAGCCTTCTCTGGGGTGAGAAATGAGAGCTGTTTAGGGCAGGTAGCAAAAGAAACTGCTGTACCTAGATAAAATTCAAGGTTTCTTCAGGCCTTATAAACTTCTGTACAGGAGTGAATGTGTGTTCATGTGCAGTAGAAAGCCATCTTAACAGGAGACATATTTTAGTTTTAAAGAAAACTATTGATCAAGGCCAAAAATAATTAGGAGATTCCTAAAGTGTCACCAGACTGTGCTGAGTTGTCCTTAGTATCTTGCAGATGCCAGGTTTGTTCCCTACCACCTGTTGTAATCAAGGTTAGGAGAGGCACACCTCATTAACCTGAATAAACTAATAAGCAGCAGTAGAAAGGAAAAAGCCTCAAAGCTGATTGCCCTTCAATTATCACAGCTTTCCTGCTAAAAATAGAAAAATGAAAATACAATTGAAGTCCTACCCATGCTAGACAGTTGAACCACTTAATTTGAAATTTTCTATTAACTTAGTTATTCAGATAGTATAGTTTATTTCAACTTAAATTAACCCTAGAGACACTACTTACTGCCTCTCTGAAGACTAGCAGATTTTGTAATGTCCTGATTTCTAGCTTCCTGCCCCATTTCTATTCCACTTCCAGCCTCTGTGGCCAGTAGTTGTGGACAGGACATTATAAGGAGGGAGTAATGGAGATTCAGCAAATGCGGTGGCAAAAACAGAAGAGCAAGGTCTGTATTCTTATGCTGACAGAGCAGGAGCAAACAGGTGGGAACAGCTCTCAAGTTCACCCTTTCTATGAAAGCATTTCAGTAGTTGCTACAAAGCATGGTGAAATAGTTTTTTGTGTTTGGGGGCAACCGGGTTATGCTTGAAACTTACATTTATACTGATTGATCCTACCTGCTCTAATGAGAAGAACTAGCTCCCCTTGGTGTTTTGAACTATGTTACTTGTAAAGTTTTCATTTTGGCTGTTTGTCCCATAAATAGGTAGGTAATAAGTTGGTCATGGAAGAAGTTTATACTTGAGGTTGGAGAGCACTGGTTAGGAGGCTGGAGTGCCTTAATTTGGACCTAGAGAAGTTTCACTAGGCTAAAACTTTGATCTTCTATATTGTTTAAACAACAAGGAATGGGGATTAGAACATGTGTTGTGCTCATTAGTATCTAAAGACTGCTTAATGTTTTTGTAAATGTGGTAGTGTTCACAACCAATCTATTGTCCAACCTCCCCACCCTTTTTAGTGCTTGGCATAATGAAAACAGAACTTTGAAGACATTTGCTTATCACTATTTGTTGCTCTATTTTTTTAAGTAAGTTATTTTAACAGTAGCAAATATTTTGCGCCAAGGAAGCCTTTGCTAAGGACCTAATAATCTTTTCTGCAAAAAAGATCTCAAAAATTTTAAAAAACCTTTTTCAGAATTTACTTGAAATATTTTCATTATGATGCAGAAGACAGTGTTGCTACTTTTGGTTCTGTATGGACTCAGAAAACAAGGTAGCATGTTATGATTACTAATTATGACCTTGCATAGCCTGTTTAGTACAAGCTATCAAGGCTGAACCTTGAAAAGCTGAATGACACTTTGTCAACGCGTGGAGCTACACAGATTTATCACAGTGTGACAGGCTGGTATTGCACTGCAGCATTGGTCTCAAGATGTTTCCTAACCAAATCATAGTACACTAACCTCATTCATCTACATTATGCTACTACCAGATTTCAATATGTGCCTTTTAGGTTCATACCTTTTTGTTTCTTCTTCCCTTTGTTTCCCTATTAGGCCATATGTGCCCATTCTACTTTTGCTGTTCTGCTCATAGTGAAGACGTTTCATGAACATCTCTCCACTCAAAGTACAGGGCTCAGCCAAACTGTTGTAAAAGCCTCTTGAAAAGGGCGAGTGTGTGTTGCTATCCTATATCATACTCTGCTGGTAGACATAAATTTAAATGCACTGATGGCTAAGGTTGATTAAAAGCAATGGTTTTTGTCATGGCTTGTTCTTCCTTTTCTAATCTTTTGATATAACCTTCTGATCAGATACTTCTGCTACCTAGGCACAAGAATGAAGATTCTCAACCCTCTTGTGGGATGTGGATTAAGGTTAATGTATACCCATGGTGGTAGCCTTAATTGTTAGCTGTATCTAACCCTTTTGTAGTCTGAAATCTCTTGTATTGTATCTTGGTTATGCAAATATATTCACATATCCTAAACCAGATGTAGTTCATATTCAGACAAAATACATAGTACCTATTAGAAAATACATTCTTTGGAGCGGAATGGAAATGGAAAATGAACAGCTAGCCAATTAATATTGTCTTTTTGTCTAAAGGGCTAAAGTACATGTGAATACAAATAACAGCAAGACGATGTTGAATTATTAACAAGGTAATATTTATTGGGTAAGAGATGATTGGAAGCAAGTGGTAAGGGACTTGCTGTTAATTGATTCTAGAGAAGCTCTTAGTACATGAAATGTTCTCTCAGTCTCATTCCTCCAAAAGCCAGTGATCTGGGAAGGCCTGCTGTATCAAATTATACATGTGACTTCAGAAAAGTTCAGCAGTGGCTGCTGCAGCAGTCACAGTGCCTCTCTTAGCATGGTAGTTTGATTCCCTCAGCTCTGGTTGTGAAACACTTTGCTTCCAAGGGCAAATAGATTTGGGACATATATTGAGTATGAGGTGCAGGAATATGAAGTACAAAATAAAGTTTGAGAAAACTTTGGTTTTAAATACTCTCACAACTGGAAATGACAATGATTTCTTAAATCGTTAACTCCAGGTTCTCCCAAGTACTCAGTTTGCTTAAGAAACTGCCATTTGCTTAAGAAACCACCAAATGAGCAAAAATCTGTTGTAGTGTAGTTTAGCTGAAAAAAATCAGTGAAATCATTAATAGCATTATAAAAACAAATCCTCCTTGCATATTGTTTTCTTCTGGCTATTTTGTTAGATTAATCTTCCATATGCTGTCTAATAACTAGAATATCACAGGAATAAAAATGGGAAAAATATGTTTAAAATGACTAATCTTGTTCAATGTATCACCTAATACTTTCTTAAATAATGCTAGTGGTTAGCTGATGTCTTTTCTCTGGTGAGTTTACTTCACATCTGGAAACTTTCAGTGTCAGGAAGTATTCTTGGGATATTTAACCTCAGTTTTTCTCTACTTGTAATAAGAATTTTTCATGAACATTTTTAATCCAGAGAAAAGCAACTCAAACTGGTAGTATGATTCCATCTCAGTTGCTAATTGGACTAACCTTTAAGGAGACTGCATGTTTGTTTTCAGTTTTCATGTAGTGTTTGTGTCTTTACTTCTGCAGACATAATTCAGTATTCAATAATATATTGTGGAAAGTACATACATTTTACTGAGAATGAATCAATGGTTTATCATATTTTCCCCTTAGCATGCACAACAGAGTCATTCCGGTACTGCAAATCTTACTTGCCTTACAAAATTCTGTTTGCAATACAAAGGCAGAACATGGATGAAATGGCTTAATTAGTGAAATATATTCAAGGTAAAGCCTATAAATGATCTAACTGTACTCTCTTGGAAGTAAAAGAAAAATGAGAGGATGAAAGCTGTTATTTTCACCACTGGTATTGGGCATATTTTGTCTGCTCTTCTATCGCACTCTGCCCAGCTGCTAAGTTTCTGTTTCAGTCATTGTTGAGATGAATGAAACGATGTTTTTTAGCATTTGGTATAAAGAACATAATTCAGGCCGTGCCTCACACAGATATTTGGACAGATCTCAATATGCCTGATGTACTAAGAAAGAATCTGGCATAAAAATGCATGTTTTTAATTTGAAACAAAGTTAACTCTGTGCCATGTCCACAGAGCTGCTTCAGATAACCCTGTCCAAACTGTTAGTATGAGTGATTCTGTCGTGGACGGTTAAAAACACTACTGGGATATTTTACTATTTATTTTCCCAAACCATATGGTACAGAATGTGACATCATGTGCTGCACAACCGATTTTGGTGGTGTAGAATCATAGAATATCCTGAGTTGGCAGGGACCCACAAGGATCATCCAGTCCAACTCCTGGCTCTGCACAGGACCACTGAAAAACCAAACCATATGTCTAAGAACATTGTCCAAATGCTTCTTGAACTCTAGCAGGCTTGGTACCATGATCACTTCCCTCGGGTCCTGTCGCTGTCACCAGAGAGAAGAGATCAGCACCTGCCTCTCCGCTCCCCTCATGAGGAAGCTGCAGGCCGCCATGAGGCCTCCCCTCAGTCTCCTCTTCTCTGGGCTGAGCAAACCAAGTGACCTCAGCTGCTCCTCATACGTCTTCCCCTCCAGACCCTTCACCATCTTCGTAGTCCTCCTCTGACACTCTTTAATAGTTTTATGTCCTTTTTACACTGTGGTGGTCAAAGCTGCACTTGAGCGCTTGAGGCGAGGCCGCACCAGAGCAGAGCGGGACAATCAATTCCGTCAGCCAGCTAGCAGTGCTGTGCCTGATGCACCCCAGGACATGGTTGGCCCTCCTGGCTGCCAGGATGTACTGGTGACTCATGTTCAACTTGCTGTCAACTAGAACCCCGAGATCCCTCTCCACAGGGCTGCTTTCCAGCCTCTCATCCCCTAGCCTGTACGTGTAGCCAGAGTTGCCCCTTCCCAGGTGCAGAATCTAGCACTTGCTCTTGTTGAACTTCATACAGTTGGTGATTGCCCAGCTCTCTAATTTGATCTCTGTGCAAGGCCTCTCTACCCTTGATGGAGTCAACAGCTCCTCCCAATTTAGTATCACGTAATTTAAACCAATAAAAATAAGGTGAGGTTCACTACCTTCCAGTGCTTTATTGAAAAGAAAATTTCTGATCAGTACCTCTCAACTTCTCTGCAGCTGTATGTTCCTATTCTGCTTATAGCCTAGTGTATGACAAAATCAGAATGAGATAGGAGTTTGGGAAGGCAAAGAAATTTGCATACTGAGGTGTGAACATTACTAATGATGGAGTCACAGTGAATCAGTGCTCAGGAACCCCAATCTGCTTGCATTGTCTTTATGGTGCTGCCAATATTTCTGCCCTTTTGAGAAACCTAAACTGAGTATTGTATGAGCTTGGGATGTATTGCAGTATAGCATTAAAATCACATGGATTTCATTTTGAGTTAGTGACCTTAGTAAGCCTTAAATCATGGAATTATTTTCTGTGATTTTCGTTCTCTGCCCCTTGCCATGTGAAAGCATGGTAATGAATGTCTGGGGACAAGAAATTGGAGTTCATTTGGAGCTAGCCGGTGTCCTCTCCTGGGTGAGGCTTTCTCTCTGATGGCGGTTTGGCATGAGTATGGTTCCTGTTTCCCCCTCCTTATTTCTGTTGAGCATACGCTTCCGAATCACTTTCTGCATCCACGTGTTGACAGGACTCTGAGTAGACATCAGAGGAAATCAACCAGTGAGTTGAAAAGGATTGGGAGAAGGGAGTCTCTGTTACCTCTCATGGCAATTTTTTGATTTTTAATTTTGTTAAGATGCAGGGTGATGTCTCCATGGGGATGAGAATTTGATTATTGCTGGTATCTTGCATAGCTATTTTTGCATTAGAGCTATAAGAATAAATATATGTAATTAGCAAGAATCAGTGTTACATTATGCACATGTGTGTTGGATGTCAGTCATCAGAAGAGGTTATGTCAAGCAGGACATAATACAGCAACAAGATCATTTCAAAAAGAGGAATAGTTTTATCTATCTAATTGGAGGCAATGGAGACCCATACAAAGAAGAATTGGGATCTGTTTACATCCATAAATGTCAGATATAACTTGGTAGGTTATTAATTTTCTGACTAATTTTTCTTTGTTCAAGAGGATGAGTGACATTGCAAGAATATTTGAGAGAGAAATTCTTATGCCTATCCATCCAACAGTTTAGGTATTCCCCATAGTGTTTTAAAGAATCCAATTTGCTGTGAACAAGAGGGGTGGAGTTCTGCTGTAGCTCAGCAATTCCATGCAATAATTATAACTGTCATTAATTTTTCCATACTAATGCTTTTTGAATTTGTCCTGATGAACTTCTTCAGTGTTTACACAGCACTCTTGTTAACGTTTAGTATGGCATTACCTACATTGACTATTTCCAAAGCCTTTGGTTGCCATATTGAACAACAATGCTTTACAAGATTATAAACAAATGAAGGCCTCAAGAGCGACTAGTGAATGCTGTTCTGAAACTCAGATGCTTGCTAGAACTCTTTCTTAATATTTAATGCTTTCTTTTGTTTAAGATTTCTATTTGGAAATGGACATCAAAGGCATGTTGCAAATGCCATTCTGAAGAAATCTAGGGACTTGGGATTCTGGATTGAGTGGAATCCTCAATCCTTTGACTATAGCAGTATTCTGTTCCTGCATGCTGGGAATAAGTAACAGGTGTGATGTGCTAAACTTGGTGAACCAGTCTATGTAAAAGAGCACAGCTTTTGCAGCTGATTAAATACACCAGCAAAAGCAAATGATCTTTAGTGCGATATACAGATGATTGCTGGTGACCAGTAGTGACTTACAATTGGTGCTAGTAATTAGAAATGAAAAACAAACAGCAATTAATTTCTGGTGGCAATTGATGATGATTCATCTATGACTGGTTGCTGGAGTGTAGTCAGTAATTGCTTGAAACTGATTCACAAATGATCAGTTTGGGGAACATTCTGAGAACATGTTTCAGTAATGGATTGTTGCCATACACTGGCTGATTGCCGCTGAGTGTCATTGTACTCATATTGCCAGGGATTGTCAGTGATTGTTGTTAACTTTCAGAGGTAGACTGTGCAAAACACCTGCCAATAAGCATAAGTAAATAGTTGGGTAGAAGGCCAAACCACAACAGGGCAGCAAAGCAAATGTGGCCCTGCTGTCTACTTTGTGGAGCCCTGTGTCAAGCAATGCCAGGCTTCCTGCTGTTGATATTAGGAGGAGTCAGGATGGGTGGGGAGGTATTAGCTGTTGAGAGAGTGGAAAGGAAACATCCTCCTCTTAAAAAGAAAAAAAAAAAAAAAAATTGCTCACTTTAGCCATCCTACTTTCTGTTGGCAGAAAGAGCGGTGAGTTTTCTGTTGCTGAGGGCCAGTTTCTGCCTCTTTCCTTTGCCCTTTCCATTGCAGGTACTTCTTATTTCAGGGTGATAAACTTCAAATGTTCCTGTGCTGATAAGAAGTCTTGAGCTGGGTCTGTATGATATAATTTAGTCAATTATAAGTAATTAGTAGGATTAAATACCAACAATTAAGTCACTGATTGTCTTTCTGTTTATGGAGGTGATCAAGCTAGCCTTTGATTTTTGGAGGAAACACAAAAGGGGCCAGATTTAAAGAAGGTTTTAGGAACTGACTCTTGGTTGTTCCTACTCTCAGTGCTGCTTGGAGCATGCTTTGTTCAGGGACAGGTGTTGCTTGCTGACTGGTTGTTAAAGCATGTTGTGCATATTATTGTGTCCCCTAATGTAAACCAAAAGCTATACCCTAGAGGTAGGAGCAGGACGAGGGGAGTTCAGGAAGGTAAGTTTCACACCAGTGGTAACTGCTTCCTGTGAAAACCCACCAGGACAGCTATATCAGGGATTGCAGGTGCGAGATCATGAGAATAACAGTAAGAGAACAGCAGAGGGAGCACACTTCCACAGAGGGCCTGGAAAAGCACTGTCTCAGCAGCTTAGGTGAAAGGCTTCAGAGCTGCAGGTGAAAGGCAAGCCTACAGAATTGCAAATAGACAACCCTTATTTTTTTTTATTTTTATTATTTATTATATGTAAGCTAAGGTACCTAAGGCACTGTGGAAAGCAAGTAAGTTTTAGGTTTTAAGGCTCTCTTCATTGTGTGAGTGCTTATTGCTTCTGTCTGAGCAACCAAAAACCACTCAGCTGACCAGCATTTGAGGGCAAGGTACCATTGACATTACTCTTTTTGTCCTTGTCTACCTGAGTGCATATCCCATAGTTCTTTGCTCTGAAATTTGAGGGCTTTTTTTCTCCCAGCTGTTGTGAACTTGCCTGTCAGCAGGGAAAATGTTTGGAAAGGAATTAGAAGTATATCAGAAATTCAAGGGTATTATGCTTGCTCCTTTACTCTAGAACAGGTAGATAACAGTTGAAGTTAAAAATAAACAACAAAGGCCCACTCTCTAATCCTTGTGCATATCTGACAAGCCATCTAGCAATTAAAGTATTTTCAGACTTGAATGTTGCGACGGCTTGGGCTGAAATCCAGGAAGAGCTGAAAGTAAGATCAGCAGAAGAGATATATGTTAAGACCTTTTTTAAGTGGAACATAAGATATCAAAGGTCTGAACTCAAAGTAGAGTTTAGATAGGATTTAGGCGTCTAAGTCCAAGAGCCTGAATCCACAGACCCTACCTAACAGCTTGAGTGCCTAAGAACTTGTTGATTTTTCAATCTTCAGCAGTAAAGTGTCTTTTTCAGATAGCTTGGTTTTAAAAAACAAACATGGTGGCTCAGGGTTCCTACTTCAAATTTGTAATTGAGAACATGTTATCCTGTTGAGCTTCCATGTGGAGGGGAGGGAAGCCCTCACAGAGCTGTAAGTGCTTTACTTCGACACCATGTAGTAGAACACGGTGAAAAATGTGTACAGTAGCAGAAGGTGAACACTGCAGTTTGTCAGGTTTCAGACAAAAACAAGACTGAGTTTTGATATTTGCAGCCCACAATTTGTTGCCTGCAGATTTAGAAAGACAGAATGGGGCTAGCTGGCTTTTGTAGATATCTGGTTTTTCAGTGATTACGTTCGTTTTCAGATCACTAAAATGTAGACAATATCTTTTTGTCGTTCTATTGTTTGGGGGGGTAACAATCAGTAGTGACAGGCTGTAGTTTGCAATTTATTAATTCAGAACTTTTGAGATGCTGCTTCAAGCATTTCACTCTTTGCAACCAGCACATATAAGAGAATGTAGCTACATGCCAAAATTGTATTTATGTGCAAATATTTATGGTTCTCAGTTCAAAGAAGCAATATAAGCTCTTTGCAGGCTCCAAAAAAAAAAATCTGAACTGCTGCATAATCATATTTATCAAAATGGATGTGTGCTACTTGTTTGGTAAAAGAAGATTATCCTTTGAGGAGTTCTGAACTCTGAATTGTTTTGAGGGTAGTATCATCTGAATGTCTTGCCTGGAAGAATTCCTTCTGACAGGAGGAAATCTGATGTGGAGAGGAACTGGGTTTAAAAATATGTATATAAAAAAGAATCTATCTACAGTTGATTTCAGGCCAAATGTGGGAGCTGGAAGTTTTTAAGCAGAAGTTACACTGCTAGGCAGTGATAGATAGTAGCTTAGGAATAATTTTATATTCTTTAATAAGGGACTGGTGCATTTCGACCTTCCTTACTATTGCCAAGTGTCTCAGCTCACTTTGTCGTTTTCATCCTAAGTCTGCTCCTTTTACTCAATCTGAATTGCATGTGATTAAAAACTAGTGAGGAGAGTTTATGGAAGGAAAACATGAGTAGGAAAATAAGTTCCAAAGAGTCTGAAGGATATAGGTTCGTATATAAAAGTCATTATGATAAATGGGCCCTTTGTAGGGTCAAAGGGCAGAGAAGTAAAATGGTGAAACCCTGTGTAGGAGAGGAAAGGAAGCAGCTCATTATCAGTTTAGTTTCCCTTGGGTATATTACAGTTGGACTGAAAATGAAGCAAGGCTATCAGTGTTACCTGCCTTGTCTCCTTTGCTTAAGTAGTCTCAGACCTCCATTGGATCACATCATATCTGTTAAAGAGATTGTAATTATCTTCCTCCAGAGACTGACTCTGACAAGACCATTGAGTGCCATACTACTAAAAGGCAGTGTGGATTTTTCAAATCCTCAGCTGCTTTAGTACTCTAGCATTAAATTAGAATCTACGATGGGATAAATATCAAGAATATCAACAGGTACTTTCATCTCTTACTAGCCACCTTCCTCAGCTGCTCTCCTCAGTCCCTTTAACTGAATTTTAGCTATGATTTTGGAGCAAGTACTGGCTTTTATTTCTATTTAGTATAGTTGTTGACTGTCTTTTATTTATGTTTCCAAGGTCTGCTACACACCTATGCTAATAGCAGATATCCAGAAGAACACAGGTAAAACAAAAGCTTTTCTTTTTCTTTTTCCATTTCATCTTTAACAGCATACAACTTTGAGGAGAAGACCCCGTTGTTCTGTGTCCTTCAGCTAAAGAAGTGATGGCATAAAACGTCTCTGATGCGTAACTGCCATTTTAGTCAACAATTTTGTTCTTCCTTCATGCTCTGCCCATAAATAATTAGTTTCACCTTGATTTGTGTGAATTTTACAACATCTGAAATTTACCATTATCTTAAGGCTTTTACACTTTCTGTTTTCCTGAAGATTCTTGTTTTTTAATAACTGTTTTGCTCCCATTTCCACCCTTAATGGGGGATATCTTCTGTGTTAGAGTCCTTTTTCTGATCAACTCAATGTCTGTTCCACATTGGCATGATTTTTAAGTATCTTAAAATACGCCAGCTAGAGCCTCTAAGCAGTATTGCTACCTATTTATTTTTTGTTTTAAAACAGTAAACCCATAGGAAAATATATTTGAGCATTTTGATTTAATATAAACCAAGCAGGGTAATTTACAAAACAACCTCTGGAGGTGCATAAGCAAAACTTATTAATCATAACCACAGCAGACTACAGAACTCTATTACAAATATTTGCACTTCTGTCACAGTCGCTTATCTGATCCATGCCAAATACTGACAGATTTTAAAGACAATCACATTAAGCATTAATCAAGCTTGAAAGATGCAGCTGAGTAACGGCATACTAAAGAGTTACCCATCTCCAAAGATAACTGCACACTCCAAATACTCATCCTCCTATTGCTCTGAAAAATTCTTGAGATCTGTTTCAATCCCATGCTGTTTCCTTGAATCTCTTTTGCATCTTTTTTCTTTCTGATGTATTTTCCTAAAGCTTCAAATATCCCACCCCTCGTGAAATGATTAAATACACAGAACAGGGATTCAGACTCAGTGGTTTCACTTCACTTAAGAATGCTAGCAGAGAGTAAACCAGATGGAAGTGTTTTATTTAAACATTTCTCTGCCCCTGTGTACAACACTGATCACATTTCTACCTACACGTTTCCGTTTTCCCCAATAGCATGCTTTTTTTTCTTCTTCTTGTGCTTCCATAGCCTCTCTTCTCCATTCTTAGCTTTGTGGGTTTTTTTTCTATAGCATCTGTTAGACTGGGGACAATGTATGTAAGCTGTGCTGCCACGCAAGCTCTTCGTCATAGTTTAACGCTTTTCCATGATGCCTTCCCACGTTATTTCCAGTGATTTCACCCCAACTCATGCCGTTTCTTTAACATTGCCTTTTGTCTCCTTTAGGATTGGTCATGTTTGCTTAGCAATCAGCAGGTGCTATTTTACTCCATTACCAGCTGTGTTATCTCAATTGCTGCATCTGTCTTGCTCTATCAGATTGTTACTAAAGACTGGACTGGTGGCAGCCTTCTGTGATCCTCCCTCAGGCTCTCTCTGGGCCTGTATCCCACAAAGATCAGTTGCCAGCACCCATTCTGACAGATTTTGGCCTGCCTGAATGCCTTCATGGTTCAGGATGGCTCTTCTGATTTGCAAAGCCAAGGCCTGTGTGCGCCGACAAGCCCTATATGCTCTTGCAGTCATTCATTTCCTTGCAGCTGACTGAATGTTCAGCTATTTCCTTTGAGAGATCATAACAACTGAAAGTTATGGCATAGGCCACTAGTTAAGATTTTGTGTATGTGTTTAGGTGGAAGACAGCTTAGTCAGGAGACAAAATGTATTTTAAAGCTGCATCATGGCAAGAGCAAAAAAAAATCCATTTTTGTAATAAAACACCTTTTCTCAGTCTCAGATTCGTGTAGTCTGTGGGCAAAGAAATCCTTACAGTTTGCAAAGAATGCTTGTTAGCCACACAGGGCACAAGGCAGGGGGATTCTATGTTTTCACCCATCATGAAATACTCTGAAACAATGCACTTGGAGGGCACCCAGTTATTCACCAGCAGGGCTATAGACAAAGGAAAAAACATACAATATCCAGAGCAGCCTCATCAGTCTCAATCCTCTAGAGAAGCCACTTGTTTATGCACGTATGCCAGTAGCATTTGGTTCTAAACTATACCAAGCCTGATCAAAAAAGAGTGGTAATTCCACATCCTTCTGGATTGGCCTGGAAATCAGGATATGAGTGCTAGCAGCACATCTCAGTCAGCATAGGGTGTGGACAGAGGTGCATTCTTGGGACATTCCAAGACAGCCTATATTTGGCTCATCTGGCCTTCTGGATGAGCTTTGGGTCCTGTTCCAAAAAGCCCTCCTTTTCTATGAAAGAATGGCCTAGGTAACCAACTGAATCACAGGCAAAAGCTAGGCTACGTTTTGCTTCTGAGATTACCGTGCCATCCTTGGGTGATTCAGTCTGTTCTGATATGTATTTGTGCTTGCACTCTCAGTCTGTGGCCTGAACATATAACTTCCTCTATGTAAGTCCATGCTCTGTCTTGCCGGTCAGCAAGGTGTTGTAAATATCATGGGGTGAGAGCAGATGGGCAGAGAAAGGACGGGATTGAGCACTGTGGAGAAACAGCCATTTGTTGGAAGAAATGATTCATAGCCAAAGACCAGCTCCTGATAGTATTTTTTTTTTTTTTTTTCCTACCTACGTGCATGTCTGTCTGTGCAGGTCTTCTGTTGGCAATACTGATGCCTGCTCAAAAACATGCAGCTGGCTGGTAACCTTCCCAGCTGGCAGAAGCGGGGAGCCAAATATGCAGACAGTGCAATCAGGGGTTGCCTAAGGAAAAAAATGGCATCACGTGCAACCCAGCACGCTGCAGGGAGGGCTTGGGTGCTACATTTCTGCTGTCATGCTGATCTGGTTGACTTCACTTCTGGCTTGTACATTGACACATCTGTGGGGGACTTAGTGGCCACATTGTACAGATACGTTGGTGAAAGTCTTGTGGAACAGATTATCTGAACTGTGACTGTGCAATGTTGGGCACTCCTGAAAGTGGATTATTCAGACTGCCCTGTAATTACAGGCTTGCCCAAAACTGAGATTCCGCCAACCCACCTGAGTCACTTCCACCATGGCATTCCCCAGTGTTATCACTGAGTGCATTGTCCAACGCACTATGGACTCCTGGGCTGCGGGCTCTGTACATACAGTCATTGAGACTACATGAAGAGTAAAGTATTATATAAACTGAATATTGATGCCTTCCCCATTGATTTCAGGAGGATTATTTTGGAGTTAAACTGTTTGGGCATGAGAAGTGAGCCCTTTTTAATATACTTGTCATGCTTGTTACAAATCCTTAAAGTAGTATATAAATGGTGAATAGCACAGGAGAGGACAGGAGGTTGGGAATTATAGCACCTGGGAAAGAAAATAGAGATTGGACTATTTGATTTAAAAATCTGCAACAGTAGCTTGGATGTTGAACGCCAATAGATAGAAAGAGGTGCACTGGATTCGCACACAAAGTATGTATTACGAGAATATGAAGAGATCAGTGCTCATTCCAGGTGGGCTACTGTGTGCTTGCACTTAGTCATTCTGAAGCTGTCCTTCTCTTACATGTGCTGCTGCACTGTATTTTATTGGTGTGATTTTTTTTCTGTTGGGATGAAGATATCTCGGGAACAAAATACATCTGACGAGATGCTTGTTCAACCACAGTGTTATTGAATACTTTCCACCATAACATTTTATTTCAATTAACTATCAGTCTAGTTCAGATGGCAAGCTTTTGTTTTAATCTCTACCTTATACTAATGTTTGTTTGTTTTAGTAAGTTTGAGTGAGGAATGTTGCAATGGATTTTTAGAAGCAAGACTTGCTGGGAAGGGCCAGTTTACTTGTGAGAATGGCTATATGAACTTACTGGGGTCTGTAGTTGTGGTATCAAATGCCCTTTGATAGACTAGTGAAAATCTGTGTTAATTTGGCCAAGTCATAACCTTTGGAAGCCAGGATGCACACTCGAGAGACATAAAAGGCTTTAGTGTTCCAGCTGCAGTGCATATGCTGACTTTCTTATCACATAATTTTTAAGTTTGCAGAATGGAACATAAGGATGGCACAAAGATTAAATTCATAGGAAACAGGTGTATAAACATCACAATAACATTTTAGTTTACCATATACTTTAGTGTCAAGCTGCTAACTCACTTCTTGGGTTCTGTGCTTAACACGAAATTGTACATGTTGAATGGGAGAAAAAAATCCTTATGTTGCTTAAATTGAATGATGTGTCAGCTGTTCTTCTTAGTGACTTAAAAGGGTGTACAAACTTGAGTTTCTGGATCTTCCAGGTCTCTAATGCAAAAGGTTCAACTTGTCTTAGCTACTCTGGTATTCAGAAATTGCCTACATCTCTCTACTTTTCTGTTTTTGCTCCAGAACTGCTTATTCATGCACTGCTGTACTGTCTACTTCGCATGGTTGGTTTATAGAGAATAACAGCCTACTAAATTTGACCCCCAATGGAATTATTCCTCGCACTCAAGAAGCGGTCTCTTCAGAACTCTAGAGGTAAAAGATCCACTTCTGGCTCTAGTAAGATCTGTATTAGTTCCTAACCAAATATGATTTTTCTACACTAGAAATATTTCTGCATTGTAAAGCCAGAAAAATCATATTTTTGCTGAAACCAGAGATGAGTTAGTAGCAGGCTTGTTGTGGAATCATAATCCACTGGAAACGTGTTCTACTGCTGGTTCATATGAAAAAAGCATAAAGGTTATATTCAAATCGTTGAAAGACAAGAGGAAATCCTTTAAAATAGGAGTGTGAAGCATTGCTAGTTTGTTTTAACAGAATTGGGGAGCTTCTACACTTTACTGTAGACTTTCCCAAGAGAGAAAGCATCAAAAGTTAGTCTAAGAATAAATAGATTAAAAAAATAATTGAAGCATATCTCACTACATTTCCTCACATATATTCTGAGAGAGAGATCGGTATTTGCTTTAATTGCCACCACTACAGTAATTACTCCATTTGACAAGGTCAATTAAAAATAATTTAGTAACACTGTCCCATATTAGAGTGAGGAAATTGCACGTCTAACAGCACCTTTTAAAGGATTCATTGGTATTTCTTAGTCTTTTCAGAAGGTATATCCTAATTATAGTCCAGCCTAACAAATTTAACAGCTTTAATGTATTTGATAGGTAAATCAATACACAGGGGAAAAGCAAAAGACTGAATCTTAGATACTTGAAGCTCATTTCAATCATTTTTGGATCTGCTCCTAAGTCTAAAATTTTAATCCAGAAAGCCTTGTTTAGATCTTGCCTAACCCTGTGAAACTTCCAGTTCTTTAGGAGCCTTCCCATTAAGACTGAAAGCTCTCTAGGGACTTGCAGCTGTGCTTTCATACATGCTAAGAATGTTTACAGTCTGAGCACATAGTTTTTGCAAGTCTTGCTGAGATCCAAAAAGAAGGAAAAACAAAAATCCAGAAACAGAGAAGGCATGTGTCTGCAGTGGACCCAATGCAACAGGTGTGATCTACTCCCTCAGCCTCAGGAATTCTGAAATCCATGACTCCAGAAAATGTTCTGTCTGATGTGCTGAAGACTGTTCGCGGGACTGAAGGTAAGATGCACTCCTTCTCCTCCTAAATTCATGCACAGATAGTGCAAAGCATTAGATAGCAGTGCTGGGTTCCTACTGCCAAGCTTGTTTCTGCATTTTATTATTAGGCAGTCACTGCATAAATATGTAAATAGTGCTTAGGCAGTGAACTAGAGCACTCACCTGCAGGGAAAGTATCCCAGGTCTGTAACACTGAGTTCCTGATACAGTAATCTTGAATTCTGTTATGCTGTGTGACAGCTTCCTAAAAGAGGATAACAAGCACTATGACCATGAGTATGATTATCAGCTGAGTCTGCTGATCAGTTGTTGCATCAGGAGATAGGATATATGGATTTTAACCTCTGCAAAATAAAAAATAAAAGGTAAAAATCTGCACCTGCCAACTCCTGCTGAGTGCCAGGCTATTACATGAAATGCAGCTGCCATCTCCTTCATCTGATAGATTTTAGAAGATAGCAAGCCATGGTTACAAAATGTAGTTGTACATTGATAAGATCAGACTCACAGCAACAGCTGTAGGGAGAACGTTTATGGTAATTAGGCAGAGAAACACCTAGTTTCTTTTTTCTTAATTGACCATAGTTGTGTGTTAGACGACAGGCTGATTGGTTGGTCCTGCGTGCAAAATACCGGCAAGACCACAGCTGAGCCAGATTGAAGTTGCCATTATTCATGCCCATCAGTACTCACTCTACTTGTTCGTGTCAGTTATCTACTCAGCATAGTTGCCAACAACCTATTTGTTTCTCAATCTAGTTCTGCGAAAATGGCCCAGATTATTTTATGCACTTCTAATAGCAAAGGTTTACCACGGCCTCCTTTACTTTGCCAGAACTAGGTTAGGGAGCAATCACTCATGCATGTCTGGGAAGCCACAGGCATATGGGAGTTCAGGTGCCTCTAGGATTGTGGCAGCTGATCAGAATTTTTTTTACTATTAGATTTTTGAACATAAGCACCTGAAATTAATCATTTAATGTGCTTTCAAAAGTGTTATATTTTTTTTAAAGCTAAGCAAATATGTGGCAAATTACTTAATTTATTTCACCAGTGGAGAAATGGCTGGGCACTGCATTTGTGGCTTACAAAAGAGGACAAGAAGAGTGTCGTTTTAATCCACTGATTATAAAATGCTAAATGCAAAGAAGCAGTGTGCACCCCTTAACTGGTGAATGCTTCAGCAGGCTGGCTGGTTGCATGTTAAGGTACAGGGACGTTGCAGGGACCTCTGTCATCAGGGTTATGTAATAAAGCAGAAATTCTACTGGCTACATTTCATCTGCTTATAATTATGATGCTTGCTTGTATTGGTTTGTCTCTTTTTCATCTAAATCTTGCTGTTCATGTACTGGAACTTAGAATAAGATACTACTTCAACTTAAGTACACCTGTGTCATTGACTTCAGATAAATGCATTTCTCTCCCTCCTCCTCCCATTAAAGTAAAAATTGTTCATAATGTCGTTTAATTGAAGGAATGACATTTGCCATTTACTTTCATTAAGGTGATTTGGCTCAAGGGGAGACATCCAATGAAACGCGATTATCTCAATTATGTGCCTTGAAAATGAAAGGAGTGTGTTTTAATGCGACTGCTTTTTCTCTGCCTCAACTTCTGTTCTCATTCTTAATTCCAACAGCATTTCCTGAAAAATTTTATTAGCAATGTAGTCTAATTACCCATTATATTACAAAACATCTACACAAGGGGGGGCTGTTATACCTGAACTGAGGGTCCTTCTGGAGCTTCTCTTGGACAAATCTATAATAATAAATTCCACAAATGGGCAACAGATGTCAGCTCTCCAGCCCTGATTAAAAGATGATCCTTAAAATTCTGTCTTGCTTCAGGTATTCCCTACAGTTTTCTTTTATTGCTTTCCTGAACCAATCATTTCATTTTGTTTCCCTGAGTACCATCAGGAAGAAAATTCATAATGGTGAAATATCAGCCATGAGTGTTGTTTATAAACAAGAAACAGCTGTTCCAGAGAAACCTACCAGCAGCAGAGATGTGCACAATTTGCAGAGGAAAAAAAGAAATACATAAGCAAAGGCATTGTAGAGGAGAGGCACAAAAGAGGGCCAGGAGGACACAACTGTGAATAAAAATTTTGGGTGCTGTAGGTCATTAGCTAACTGGGGTAGGATCCAAATCACTCCTCTTTGCTTTAGTTTCTATAAAGAGAACATAGTAATGTTTACTTTTTGTAGAGCATCTTGGAATCTACTTGTAAATACTTAAGACTTATTTCCATTTAAAAAAAAAAAGGCAAAAAAAAAACATTAAGCGTTTTGGTGCGTCAGAAACACGTTAACTAAGAACCAGAAAACGTAGCCAAATAACAGCACGTTTTATCATGTGCAAATCAAAGCGTACGTCCGCTTTCCTTCCTCCCTTTGTGCACAGCTCCCACTCTTCCTGCCCCGAAAGAAAGAAGTGACAAGACATAAGCCTCAAGCCAGGACTGCCTCTGTTTCAGTAATCATCAGGAAGTTCTGCAGCTCCAGGAACATAACCTTTCCTAGGAAAAGTATTTGGAAATTTATCTTTTTTCCCTGGAATAAACAGAGCAAGTGGGAGAAGGAGAGTAAAGGCTTCCCCATTACGTAATGAAAAGATCCTTTAAGGAAANTTAAGCGTTTTGGTGCGTCAGAAACACGTTAACTAAGAACCAGAAAACGTAGCCAAATAACAGCACGTTTTATCATGTGCAAATCAAAGCGTACGTCCGCTTTCCTTCCTCCCTTTGTGCACAGCTCCCACTCTTCCTGCCCCGAAAGAAAGAAGTGACAAGA
>VXAL01015090.1:1036-19211 GCA_013399475.1 Chauna torquata
TGATAATAATAATAATAATGACAATAGTAAAAGAATATACAAAGCAAGTGTACACAATGCAATGCACAATGCAATTGCTCACCACCCGCTGACCGATGCCCAACCTGTTCCCGAGCAGCGGTTTCCCCTTTTCCCTGGCCAGCCCCCCCAGTCTTGTTGTTCAGCATGACGTCATATGCTATGGAATATCTCTTTGGTTAGTTTGGGTCAGCTGTCCTGGTCCTGTCCCCTCCCAGCTTCTTGTGCACCCCCAGCCTCCTCGCTGGCAGGGCAAGACAAGGAGCTGGAATGTTCTTGGCTCTGTACAAACACTGCTCTGCAGCAACTGAAAACATCACCATTATCTTCATCAAAAAATCCAAAACACAGCATTGTGTGAACCTCTACAAAGAGAATTTAACTCTATCCCAGCCAAAACCATGACAACTATTAGCTCAGACTGCCTAGTATGAACCAGACAGCACGTTGCATAGCCTCCTTTTGGGAATAGGTAATAAAGCTAATAGCACATTAACACAGAGTGGCAACTCCTCTGATCCTCAAATGGCCTTAATGTTTGTCAGTTGAAATGGCTGACCTGAGAACAGCAGGATCCCTTCTTACTTGGCTGTTTGAAAATTTGTTCCATAAACTTATGTCATTCTATAGTTTAAAGTCTTAATAAAGCACTGCATTACCTAGGTGATAGAAAGACTTATGTATTTACAGGAATATAACGTAGATGTGTAATTGACTAAAGCTTCCTCAACAGGAAAACTGACATATATTTAATTCACAGTTCGCTGAATTTTGGAAGAAACTTCTGACCATTAAAAAGAAATTACAGTGCTGTTAGTAGGTGATTTCTCTGCATCGTAATAGCTACAGTAATTTCTCTGTGGTTAAATATCCAGTCTGAATGTGTTCCTCTGGCCTGTGGGCACTTAGTTCTGTTATCAGCCTCCCCATCCAATAATATTTCCTTCATTTTTATTACCTCCACAAATCTTCCCAGGAGATATCTAAGCAACAGATTCATCATCTCTTTTTTATGTGTCACAGGTTCTTCTTTGAGATCCTCAAAGGCAGAGGCCCAGTGGAAGAACAGCTAAAGTAGCTTAGTCTCTGATGTGTTAAAGTCTTTGGTACCATCTTTCATGTCTATGTGTGAGGAAGCTCTGGCCATGGTATAAAATACAGAGAAACTGAATCAGCCCTGTCCAACACGAATGATCAAAGTGGACAGGATTTAACTGAGTGCATTCTTTATATTTATTTACTAGTCCCTGTTTAATGGTCTGCAAAATATGAAAGTACATGATGGCAATGCAAAAATATTAAAAAGTCCCATAAATTAAAATGGCTAGCTGTCAAGAGCTCACCATACCCACCTGTGGGTGGAATTCAGCTGCCAATCTGCTAAAGTCTGAGACATGCAGGACTGGACAGTAAAAGATAGAACCCAGGAGAGACCCTCACACATCTGGAATGGCATTTAAAGACCAGGCTGGTTGCATTAATCTTTGCAATTAATGCGTTAATGATTTCATTATCTCAAATAACTTAAACACATTAGTGTTTAGGTAGCTGAATGTCGCCTCATACTTTTATACTAATTTGGCCATTAAATAGTAAAGAGAGCCTCTTTCCATTCATATGAAAACTCTTCCCTGGTGAGGTTTTTGGAAGACTTTAATGCCTAGGTATAACAAGAACTCTGTGAGTACCTAAGCTCCATTGGTGTATGAAACTTTAATACTGTTTGTCAGTGTGGTTTAGCACCAGCAGGCAGCTAAGTGCCACACAGCTGCTCACTCACTCTCCCAAGCTGGGATGGGGGAGAGAATTGGAAAGGTAAAAGTGCAAGAACTCATGGCTTGAGATAAGGACACTTTACTAGGTAAAGCAAAAGCCACGTGCGCAAGCAAAGCAAAACAAGGAATTTGTTCACTACTTCCCATGAACAGGCAGGTGTTCAGCCACTTCCAGGAGAGCCGGACTTATCACATGTAACAGTTTCTTGGGAAGACAAATGCCATCACTCTGAAAGTCCCCCCTTCCTCCTTCTTTATCCCAGCTTTTATTGCTGAGCATGACACCACATGGTATGAGACATCCCTTTGGTCAGTTGGGGTCAGCTGTCCTGGTCCTGTCCACTCCCAGCTTCTTGTGAACCCTCAGCCTCCTCTCTGACAGGGCAGCACAAGAAGCAAAAAAAGGTCCTTGGCTCTATGTAAACACTGCTCTGCAACAACCAAAAACATCACCACTATTTTCATCAAAAATCCACAACACAGCATTGTGTGAGCCTCTATGAAGAAAATTAACTCTGTCCCAGGCAAGACCATGACAACCAATGCATTTATTCTATATTATGTTTGAGACAAATATTTTATCCTTATGTTGTTTCTTTTTTTTTCTTTTAACCTAGCTAATTTTTTTCTTTGTCTCTTTCCACTTAACATTATTTTAAAAATAGATTGATATTACTGTTTTCCTCTTTGCAGGACAGATAAAATTAACAAATAAATTCATAGCCAGTGAAGTTTAGTACACCTGTTTTGATAAGAGTTTCATTGGCAATTTGTTAGACTAAATGTTTAATGTGAGAATATCAGCATCACCTCTTATGAGGAAATTTGTAAATTGGTTTAATGCTCTAGTTGATTGAAATAGCTGCTTAAAATAGCATACTGCTAGGTTGCTCTCCTCGGTGTGGAAATATTTAAATATTTACCCAATAAATATTTAACCTATACAATTAAAATGCAAAGCAGTTTCTCTTCAATCTACTGCATTTTAAAATAAAAGAGAATGTTTACATATTTGCTTGTGTACTTTAAGACTACTAACCGGCACTAAAATTGTGACAGATACTACGAGCAAATGTAGGAATTAATTATTTTTTTATGATCTCTTCCAGTCACAAGGGCAATCTGCATGACGTAGTCTCAGTGGTCTACTTTTATTAGCAAAATAGAAAATGGGTCTATATAAGCCACATCAAGGTGTAATATTTGGCCGAGACTTATTCATATGTATCAGGTTGTGTGTGTTTTTCAGAAATATCTGAGGGAACTTTTTTGTGAGTACGTAACAAATGAATATTCAATTTAATATTTTTTTTATTTTTTTATTTTTTATTTTTTTCTGTACTAATTTAAAGACTAAATTCTTTAAGAACTTCGCTATGTGCGTGCATGCCTGAGTGTGTATACACAGTATATAACACATTAGAACCCTAATCCGCAACTGAAGCTTTGATGTTTCATTGCAATGCAAACAGAAAATAATAAAAGTTTGTAGACCTCTCTAGCTGGATAACATGAAATGAACTTCCTCCAAGAATAAGCACAATAGCCTGGTTTATGCACAATTTAAGCTCAGAAGGATTAGAGAGGAATGAAAGCCAATCCCCAAGCTGTTTTAAGCTGTGTAGTTAAATGGATATCAATTTAAAGAAGCAGAGAATTTGGTTCACTATCATTTCTGAAGCCTCTGCTTTCCTCATTACTTCTGCAGTATGCTGACACCACACTTGTAGGGTTACAGAGCCCTCAGTTCTTCAGAGACTCAGGTGTTGTGAGCTGCTTGGTGTCTGTGCAGCTGTCCCCAGCAGCATCGGCATCCAGCACCATGACTCTGGACCCAGTGCAGTTCCTGCTCTGGGCTGGAACTGCTGTCAAGTAATTTCTGCCTGTAAATGAAGGATTGAAGGGCTGGAGCTTTTAATGTGTCAGCAATACTAAAACACTTTAGTGCAGAAACAAGAGGACAAAGGTTGTGTCTCAAAAGAATATATAATCAGCAGAGCATCTCTAGGGGACTAAATATAAATTTGGGTACAAGCAGATTTAGGCAATATTAGAGTGATACTGTAGCACAATTTAATGAACATTTACTTAAATTTAACAAGAGAGTGATTTTACCAAACAGGATCAGAGATCTTATTACATATAAATAGAGGGAACACTGAAACAAAGAAATTGCCTTGCCAGAGTGGGTCAGTGCTACGTCTGTCTGGCCTAGTGGCGTGAGTCCGACAGTGACAGATCCTCTGGAGGGTGGCACAGGAAACTGCCAACTGGGCTCTAAGCAGATTTTTTTTTTGCACAGGAGGTTTTTTCTGACTGAGGTGATTATGCTCTGAGCTATGAGGATTTACATTTTTATTTAAGCATTTATTTATGTTCTCAATTTCCATGTGAATGCCAAATCATTTGTCAATGCTGTACAGAGGGCTATAATAGTTTGTCCAGTGTACTCTGGTCTAGCTAAGAAATACTCTGTTACTAAGAAGGAATTGAGTCCTAGAAAATGAGTAAGGATATCTATTTGATTTTCATTATGATGTCTTTCTTATGAAGAATGAAGATTTGGGTCAGATGATGAGCTCTTTAACTCATATATAGTTTCTGTCAGTGGGTGGGCATGGTTGGAAGGAAGTGTGTAGTGCATTTCAATTTTGTCAAAAGTTTAATCAGGATTTTCACTGAAGCAAAATGAGGATACTATAAGAATCAAGATCCTCTGTACCACTGAAGCAAAATGAATATAATATAGGAATCAAGATCCTCTGTGTACCTCTGAAGAAAGAATTTTTCTGTTCTGCATGGAACATAATGAAATAACTTGGAAAGAAAATTAGCATATCATTTTGTATTTCAGACTTGTGAAAGAAAGTTATCATGAAGTTTAACATGTGCTATTTTCTTAAGGAATAATTTTACCATACCTGCTTTGTATAATGATATATTTGCATATCAGTGTACTGAGCATCTCCAGTTGTAAAAGAAAAAAATATTCTTTTTTTCACACTTTCAAAAATTCCCCCTCCCAGTAAACAATTTAAGTGTGTTATATATTTTTGTACGTGTATGTACATATACTTTTTATGGTAGAAAGAAGCAACCTATTGGAGAGCCAATAAAAAAAGTGTAGTAGAAAGAGGAAGGATCAGAAACACTGATGAAGAGAGAGACAGCTCTTTTTGTCTAGTATCTACATATATTGTACAAAATAATTCTTTGAAACCAATTAAAATAAAGGAAGAACCCCTACTGTCTAAAGTAACCAATGAACGTTATTTCTGTTATGGTAGATGTTTTGGGAAGGAGAGAGAAGGGAAGGGAAGGGAAGGTTAAAAAGATACTATTTACTTTAATGATAATGAGGCAAATTGCTCTCTCTTTTCCCATCTGAGTAGTCTTGGAAACAATGACTCAGACTTTAGGTTCCAAAACAGTTATGTCTCTTACCACTGTTCTGGATTCTTTGCATACCTTCAAAACTCCCACAGAGAAACAGTCAGTATTTATTACAGAAAAATCTCCTGGCAACTTAGAATGCTTCTGATCCAGTGCTCCTGCTGAGCACATGTGATAACTGTTTACTCCTTCCAGATTTACATTTCTTCAGTTATGTTCTTCATTTTTAAAGATTTAAAGTGAGTCAGTTCCAGATTCCTGAAATGCTGTTGGCTCCAACATGCTAGGAGATAGATGATTTAAGTTTTATATTTCGTGTAAAAAGACCAAAGTTGCTGTAGAGCAGTCTCAGAGCTGGTCAGTGAAACTGGAAAATCATCATCTTCTGGCAGAGGAGATGGGCATGGTTACTCTTGCTTTGGAAGTAAAAGCAGAAGGGGAAGTACTTTGGGAGAACCATAGTGACAAACTATGAGCTGCATTTACTTCTGGTACCGCTGGGTGGCAGGTTTGGAGGTACCAGTCACCTCTGCAAGGTCTTTCCTATTGTGCACAGCCATGGCTTCTCAAGGATATTATAACCCTGTCTTCAACCACAAGGTCCTGCCTTGTTATTATCTTCAGACAAGAAAAAACAGTCAGAGAGACAATTATATAAAGGGAAAATAATTTATTTGCTGGTATGTGTGTTGCCAAACAGTCTCCATTTACTGAGGAGAGAGAATCCTCTTTTGTTTTTTCATGGTTAAATTTATGTACCTTCATCTCTATATTTTCAAGTAAGAGTTCTACAGATCCTCAGGCACATAGATTCTTAGATATGTAGCCAGTACAAGCTGATGTAATATTTAATGGTTCTCTTTTAACTCCAAAAAGCCATGTGCAAAATGACTTTAGACTTTCTCTTGTAATTATCTGGCAGGTTTGGAATCTTTGTTGGTGGGTGGTGAAGAGAAGAATCATTTCAGCAGCAGCAATTATCCAGAATGTTTTTGTTACTTCTTTTTATTTGGGCATTCAAGTGAATTCAGGCGAACACCAAATTTTGGAATTCATATTTTAGTAATGCTGCAATTGACTTAAAATGATACTTTAAGGTTAAGGTTGGGAGATTAAGGCAGGACATTTGAATACAAATAAAAATGTGTTATTGATGGTTGTTTAGATTGTTGCTGTTGTTTTTAAAGTAGTCCTTTTTGCCGCTTAGGTATTCTTTAGTATTTTTAAAAGAAAATTATTTATTATAACAATATTGAATTTACTGAAGAAAGTGTATTTAGAAACTTCCAGCAGTTACTTCCCTCCTTGGTAATGGCAAAAGTTTTCAGAGCAAGCTTTGACCACCAGGGAGTGACCTGCTGAAAGGAAAAGCCTGCCAGTCGTGTCCAGGCAGTCATTTTTTCCCTAGAGCTCATTTTACCTTGTGTGCTTTTGGATGAATCCAGGCTGATTTAATCCTTGACTGTTTTATACTTCCATTCTATTCTCTCCTTCCTAAGAAAGGTCTTGGTTTAACTTCTTTGTTCAATAAGGATTGCCCTTTTCTTAAGTATGTAAATACTAGAGATGGGGTGGTCTGCTCCACCTGACTGAATAGTAAGCAACTCATTACATCTTTGAGTCATTGCTTTAATATGAAAATGACTTTTATGTTGAGCCTTATATTCGTCAAACAATCAATGCACTAAAAAATATACTTGATACAAATATGTTAACAGGTATAAGTAGCTGTAGTTCATATTTAGGCCGTTGCTAGAGACCAGTCACCATGTATTCAATCATTTTGAAGTGCATGATTTGAGATTTAGTTGATTATATTTAGTTTGGAGAACCAAAGCCTTTTTGTTTTGTTTTGTTTTTGTTTTTGTTTTTGTTTTTGTTTTTGTTTTTAAATGATTTTATAACAAACTGCAGTTCTGAACATATAATAGAATATATATGCAAACTAGTGCACTAGCTCACAAATATGATGTTTTCATTATTACTTCATTGACCTTCCCTATTTCAACAACAAGTTTTAAAACTGAAAACTTACTATTATAGCTGGTGAAGAGAGGCTTTAACATGTTGATTTGGGAATCTGATTTTGCCCACTGTAATCCATTATTCATACTTGCCAAGTTATTCTGAAATAAATTTCAGCGCTCTGGAAGATTTTGTATGAAGGAATATGACAGAATTTGTTGAACTTGTCAGATAATGTGACCGGCTATACTGTATAAATACTGAAGATTTTAATAATTGCTGTTCTGCATGTAATGTTTCTTGCAAATATAATTCATCTTTCTTGAATTGTCTGTCAGATGCCTGAAGACAGTATGCTTCTATTTGAAATTGTAATTTGGTGCTAATTTGAAGCCATTAGGTTTCAGGTTTTGGTGTGTGTTGGTGTTATTGAGTGCACAAGGAATAATGGGCAATCAATCTACTGAACTGTTCCATTTCTTTTACATCATCACAGTAAACATATCTCTGTGTGTATGCGCACTTATGTGTGTTTGTGTATGTTTTAATAAAGACAGAGAAGAAAAAACTTCTCTTTCTTCAGCTGGCAAAAAGCCAGAGAACAGGAGCACCTGGAAGATAATTCACCATAATCTGTAGTTCCCTCTTTATCAAAAGCAAAGACAAGTGTTTTATATTTTGCTTCAGCCATCTACAGATGACAGATGTCTCCTTAGAGACCACAGTCAGCAGTCATAGGTTAGAGCAATCCCCAGGCTATCTTACACAGAACTTGGGTCAGAGCATCAGAGAACAGTATTTATTTCATCATGCAACACTGAGTTTCCTCTTAGCAGGTAAGGATTTAAACTGTGATAAGGCAAAGGACTGACAAACTCAAGGTGGTACTGTCTAGTCCTTTGAATAGATTAATTACTACTGCTGTGATGTTTTACAGTAATAATGCTTGTTTAGAAGCTTTTCTGGCAACCTTGCATTCTGTTTCTGCAGTTGTCTGTGTTACACTTAAAAAAAAAAAAACTGGCAAACAGCATAAACAGTGGGTATAACAAAGGAAAAAGATGTGATTGTTTCTCCTTAAGTTACCACTACAGTGACTAAGTAGTTCATAAAAGAACTGGATGAATAAGTAATATAAAAAGTAAGATAAAGAGATAACAAGTGCTCCAAGTGTGGACTGCCTTTGCCACTGGAAGTCATGTCCCTAGTACAGCAGCAAGCTCAGGCTTTCAATTCAGAACTGAGTTACTAGCACAGACCCAGGTGGCAACATGAAAGTGTCTCTAATCCCACCTTTTCCAGAGTGAAGAATAACTCAGCTCTGATGAGCCAAAAAGACTTGAACTTTGGTTTCTTTAGTCCAGCAGCGTGTCCAGCATGACAGGTGTCCCTGTAACAAAAACGTGCTTCCAATGTTCACCAGCCTTAGCCCAAAAAGCACAAGTCCATTTATATATTACTAGTTTTCTATTGTTTTTATTTTTCTACCATTTATGTTTTAATTGGTCATTTTATTTTATCTATTTATTTTCTAAGCATGCACACTAAGTCCAGTGTTTGTAGCAACAAGTAATTAGTTCACATGCATTTCATTAGTCTACATATTTCTATTGTGCAATAATTCAGGTGTAGATAAAACTTTTCAGTTTCTTCATGAGTAAAGACATCCTCATCATTAGTTTATTAACCATCTCCTGATTAGTCTCATTTTCAGGCAGTCTCCCAATTCGATTGGGATTGTACAACTGCAGTAATGAAGACATCTTGTTTTCTAAACAATATAGCTTTACATTCTAACCAGTATGATCCATAATTAACATCCCATATTGCCTTTGTAGCTTCAACCAATTTTTGACTAAAGACTATTAATTTCATTACTAAAAAGTCTTTAGATTTAAACCATTAGTAGCACATCAAAGTGTAATACTGATTTTTGCATGCACTTTTCAATGTTATTGCAAATTAATGAATTAATTGAAACAATTTTCACTATAGTTTAAATACAAGGAAAAATTATCTTTGTGTTGCTATTTGTTTCAATTTGAATTATCCAATTCTCTCCACACACTTCCAGCTGAAAAATTTACCTGTGTTTACAAACAGGGAAGATACAACAGCATTTTTAGAACAGTTACCTGACTATTTTGCAAAACAACTTATCAGAAATAACTGAAGAACAAAACAGCAAGGAAAGTGAGGTCAGATCTGTCTGTAAATGTCATGAGTGGGAACACTTTAGAGATTAGTTGAAGAAGTAAAAGGCGAAGAAAACACATCAGAGGAGAAAAACAAAGGGAGGGGATAGATCAATTTAGTAGATATCAAAATTATCTCAGTTTGAACTTTTCTCACTGAGTGAACTCAGGCAAAAGTTAAATTAATCTAGTTTTCTGTGTTTGTAGTTTGTTTTGTTTTGTTTTGTTTTGCTTATTAAATGAGTAACTATACTCTTAATAATAAGTGTTTGCTATTTCCTCAAAGACATGTGGAGAGAAGAAACACAGGAAAGGGAAAGAGGGAAGGGAAGGGAAGGGAAGGGAANCAGACATCAGCAATTACAAAGGGAAGGGAAGGGAAGGGAAGGGAAGGGAAGGGAAGGGAAGGGAGAAAGAGGACAAAGGAAAAGGGAAGGGAAGAAAAAATCCTTTCTGATCTTGTCCTCTATTTTTTAGGCAAATAAATACCAAAACTCAGCATTTTCTTTTATTTTCAAAGCCAAACATTGGTATCTCTTGATTTTTTACCACTGTAGATCTATTTTCAACTGTGTTAGTAACACACTTTGGGGCCCATCCAGGTGGGCCACGGGGCCCATTTCTGGTGTTGGTGGGAGTGAAAGATAAGGCTGGCATCTCTGTTCTCTTGGTGTCTAGCCACCATGCCTACCAGCAGGCTCACAGCTGCCCTGAAGGAGGGAGAGGTTCTTGAGGACACAATTCTGGGAGTGCATGGTAGCACTGTGAACTAAATGGACCTTTTGTGAGCTTTGACAGTATTTTGACATTTCTTACTTACAAATGTATACAAGAAAGGTGTAAAGTTCAGTAAGTCTGTCTCCTGGCTTTGGCAGAACATGAAGAAAACAGATTATTTATTTTTAGGTGACAAGACGGGGGTTGGGAAGGACAAGGAGGGAAGGTGTATCAGAGGGACACAAGCCTGAGGCCCGAAAGATGTGCATGGGGTACAGTCCTTCTGATAGGTGGCAGAGGGTTGGCTAAACCGGAGTGAGAGAGGCATTGAATAACTCAATCCTGTCATGATTTTGGCTGGGATAGAGTTAAATTCTCTTCATAGAAGTTCACACACTGCTGTGTTTTGGATTTTTTGATGAAGATAATGGTGATGTTTTCAGTTGCTGCAGAGCAGTGCTTATACCGAGCCAAGGACTTTCCAGCTCCTTGTCTTGCCCTGCCAGCGAGGAGGTTGGGGGTGCACAAGAAGCTGGGAGGGGACAGGACCAGGACAGCTGACCCAAACTAACCAAAGAGATATTCCATAGCATATGACGTCATGCTGAACAAAAGAACTGGGGGGGCTGGCAGGGAAAAAGGGGGGGCCGCTGCTCGGGAACAGGTTGGGCATCGGTCAGCGGGTGGTGAGCAATTGCATTGTGCATTGCATTGTGTACACTTGCTTTGTATATTCTTTTACCATTATCATTATTATTATTACTATCATCATTATTTTCCCCTTC
Source organism: Chauna torquata (assembly GCA_013399475.1). Lineage (NCBI taxonomy): Eukaryota > Metazoa > Chordata > Aves > Anseriformes > Anhimidae > Chauna > Chauna torquata. Next base: position 11,885 of record VXAL01015090.1, read on the forward strand.
TTTTCTGTCCTATTAAACTGTCTTTATCTCAACCCATGAGATTTTTTTTCTTTTTCATGATTCGCTCCCCCATCCCACTGGTTTGGGGCATGGGGGGAGAGTAAGCGAACGGCTGTGTGGTGCTTAGCTGCCTGCCGGGTTAAACCACAACAAATCTGAAATGGGATGCCCTGTGGTCAGTGCAAGGGCTCTCCTTTCCTCTTCATGTTGCCTGATTTATTATTTAATCATTTCCCTTTAAGGTGTTTTTTTTTTTATTCTTTTTTATTTTAGTCTTGGACACTAGTTGTCATGTTAAAAGAACAAGAGCAATTTATAGCTATACTAGATCTGAAATAGCAAATTCTAGGTAACTTTAAAAAACAAACAGAGAGAGAGAGAGAAAGAAAAGAAAAATCTTTTTCAACTTACAGTACAAGAATCAAACAGATAACATATAGCTAATACTCAAAGAGAATTTTGAAAAGTTAAAGCCCCAAACCATTATAAAAGGAAAAGAATATTTACCTTTTAGGCAACTATTTGACAATTTGCATGAAGCACACTGTCACTTTCTCTGAGATTTCTTTTAAACCTACCTCCTGCTTTCTCTACATGGTCTTCAACACACATTGAATAAATTAACAAATGCTAATGAAGTGACAAAGCAAACCATCAGAGCAAAGAAAAATATTCATAACTATCTGATTAAAAATTTAGTAATAACAAATGGGAAGGGGGTTGATATATGATATAGTATCTGTTACTTTTCTAAACTATAGAATATGTAAGTTTTACAGGGTAGTCATGGAGGACGTCTGTTGGTGACACAAGGACAGTGTTTGCTGTCAGAATGCTAATTTAAATGTTTACTATACAAATAGACTAATTTGAGAGAAAAGGAGAAATCTAGTCAGCTAGTTGCATGTAACATTTGAGTATGTGCAGTCTTCGTTTTGGCATATCTCTTCATTTTACAAAGCTAAAAGGAAAACATGGTTCTTTCTTGTGTCTCTGTATGACCAATAAACCATATATAGCTGTTCTTAGCAGATACTCCTTCAAGAAATACATTTGCTACTTAGTGTAATGCCTAATTGACTGGTGTAGTGTTAATGATGTGGTTTTGTTGTAACTTTTGTTAATTTAGGTTAATTTAGATATGCATGTAATTTATTTAAACTCCATAGACTGTATGTATATTAGTCTGAAAGTAAAAACATAATTTAAAGTAATAAGGATATTTATGTTCTCCATCGCCATTCTGCCCATCCAGTTTAATTGCAGCTTTCACAATTCTAGTCGTACCTGACCTTTGAAATCTGAAGTTATATTCTTTTAGAAATATGCCAAACAAGGCATTTAACTTCTGAACAATTATAGCATGGTTTGTTCGTTTTTTTTTTTTTGGCACTGAAAAAAACATTTTCTTGAAGTAATGACTTCCCCCCCCACACACAAATAACTTATGTTAGCTGTCTTATCAGGGACCTCTTTCTTTATATACACAGATATCTTCAAAGGCGTAATGACAGTTATATACTTAACTCACTTTTAAGAACAAAGACCCGTTTCTGCTTTTCATATTGCTCTCCAGTACAGATTATATATGGATGCTGAATTCTGACAACTGGCTCCCCTCCTTCCACGCCTGCTTTGTCAAAGCAAATGCCCAGGCAGACAGAACATTTTCGTTCTGTGAGGCACAGATTATTAGTTCATTTGCCCAATTAAGATTTTTATGAATCCCAATCCAGTCACACAACCTGTAATTTTTTCTTTTCTCTGGTAATTGCAAACCTAAAGTGATACATAAATTCTTTAAATATATAGATTAAATTTTGGCAGCCAGAGACTGTGTTTATTTCTGTTTTTAAAAGTGGTAGTGTAACAATACCTTTTAAAGATTCAGAACAGAACAACTAAATCTTAGGAGCTTGGTTTTTGTGAACAAAGAGTCACTTAAGGAAATTTATTTACTGAAAGAATTTCAAGTTAAGTATTTAATACCTGGAAGCTGAATTTATGAAAAGAAACTCTAAATTTATGTCCAAATATCTCTTTATGTTATTACCCAATCAAATTTAAATTAAAAAAAAAATTATTAAATACATTATATTTTTAGATATNAATTATTGACAAATGTTGTCTTCATCTAGATATTTTATATGACCAATAAGGAATTATGAAAGAAAGAAAATTGAAAAAATTCAACTTTTTTAATAAAAAAAGGTGTTTTTTTTTTTTTCTTTTATAAAGGAAATATTTTTCCTTGATGATAACCAGTGATATGGTTTAGTAAATGATGATTAAAGACATTGTACATTTTGGTATGTAACTGAAGTTGAAGGGACATTATACTTTTGTGACAGAGTTCAGTGGGTGAAAATTTACCCACTGAAATGTTGAAGATCTGGACATTTTCAGAAAGTTTTTGTGATGGTTCTTGTGATGGCTTTGCTGTGGGAGACATCATTGGAATGGATAAGAAATAAGAAAAGCATAGATTTAGATAGGGCTGTAAGACCAGGTTGTTTCCTGATGTATCTGAAGTTTTCGAAGCAGCTGGGAGCAACCAAAAGAGCCCAGGCAGCCCTAAATGGGTGCTTCTCACCCTTGTTATCTAAGTATTTTGTGAGAGGGATGGGAAGGAGAGCATTAATTCCCTCCCCATCTATATCTTCTGCTCTACCCTGCTCTGACTGACCATTCACACAAATTCTCACCTGGACTTAGCTGTTCCATCAGCAGAAAATACAAGGATAAAAATAGTGAAAATCCTACAGAAGGTATGTTGGTTCTAAGGTGCACTATAAAATACATATATCACCTTGCAGTTGCTTTGCCTTGAACTTCAGCTTATTAATCTCACTCCATCTTCACTTTATTCTCTCAGTTTTCAGCCTGCGATTAACCTTGCAGAGGGTGTTCTTCCCAGACTCTACAGGGATAAGATTTGCTTCAGAGCACTGTCTGGCACAGACCTTTATCTTGAGATTGACTTTTACCTTGAATTTGTCAACAAATTTTGCAACACTCCTTTCATTTTTTTTTCTCCTTCCCTATAACATTATCATTCTGCACTTTGTTTTATTACTGTAACTTTTTTTTTTTTTTCTTAAGACCCAGTCCTATGAATTATTCTTTCTGGACAGTTTCTAGACCACTGAAGCTCTCCTCTAAATTGACTGTTCCTTCTTTTCCCTGTACATCTCTTCCTCATGGTAAAAGAAATAAATAAACAAACAAATAAATAAAAAATCCTGACATTCTTTCTTGAAATTTGTCAATGTGTGTCAGTGTCTTCAGCTGAGAACAGACACACTTACTTATGTACATACATACACACATGCAAGAAAAATTGTTCCTTAGTGTGATGTGAAGATGAGATTGTTTTTTCTGCATGTTGTACTTATAGCCCCTGGACACCAATGACATGAGTTCCATAGCACTCAATAGGTAACATATAAATGTTATTTGAAAACTTTTTCTAAAACCAAGGTGTATTTTAAAACAAAGATAACACTGTTTTTACATTGATGTGAAAAGAAAGGGGCAGAGAGAAGTTGACTAGCATAAGGTCCTATGACTCAAAATATTTTTTCTGTTTCCTCTAAACTCCTTACACTGAAATAGAGATTTTTTTTTTTATTTTTTCAAAATGAGAAACTGCAATAATATTATAAAGTAGTGGGAAAGCAAAAATATTTTTGGAAGGATTATGTGCAAAAATAAACTTCAGAAATAGAAGACAGCAATAGTCGACCATGGCAATAGAATTTGTTAGTTCAGTATCAGATCTCTTCTTTGCTGGAGAAGGACATTTTTATTAAAAGCTATGACAGTAGGTTCTATTTACACGTTTCCAATGAAAGTGTCATACAGCTGTGTCATACAACTGTATTACAATCATGTTCACATCCTGGTTTTCTCTTGAACAGTTACAGACCAATTGATCTGATCAAACCAACGTTGGCAATGTTACTTAAACTTCCTGCTATTTTTCTTAAGTTTCACAGGATGCAGCATTGATCTATTGGCAGTGCGTGAAGACCAGAAAAGAAAATTAATGACTTGCCTGGCCACAAATACATTCAGGATAAACTAGCCATTTTAAAGGGTGTTTGTGTGGAAAGGCTGCCATGGTGATTCTTTACCTCATGAAGAGCAGCAGACTCTTTCTCACTCCTAAGTTACAGTTACTGTTTCAATTAACTATTTGTTATAGAAGGAATCTTAAGGTCAAATATCAGGGGTTAACTCCACCATGCAAGCAAAAGCTTGCAAGCATAGAAGAAAACAAAAGACAGCTGTTACAAGATGTGAATCAAGAGGTGAGTCAAAGACAGCCAAGTAAAAGGAGAAAATCTAAAAATCTGAGGGGAATGGAGAACTCTCACACATTAAGGTGTTAAATAGCATTAGCACAATACTGGAGATAAGTGCATGTTGAAAGATAAGGTGGGGTGGGGGGCAGGAACAGTGGGTTAAGAGTAATTGGATCTGTGAGCCATATGAAAAATAAAAGGTAGACCAAAGATCTAGATATGGCTTAAGGGTAAGTGTATAATTTAAAGTATGTAAGCTTGGATCTTGCCTTCCAAGAAATGGGGAGTTATCACTTGGGTGAAAGGACTGGTGGCAACATTTTAGTACAGTTTATATGAGATACCTTTCTCCTATCTTAGAAGCATCAGATTTAGGATTCTGCAGATGGGAGAAGTTGGCTACCACTGCAGGTCCCCAGTGGCTGGGGAGGGGGGGAGGGGGAGAAGGGAAACAACAACCAAACAACCAACCAAACAAACAAACAAAAAAAATCAAAGAAACAAAACAACCAAAAAAAAAAAAAACTGAAATATTTCTTCCAGTAAGCAAAGTACATTCTTCTCCCCTAACAGTAAATAAGACACCATTATTCTGCAATTCATATATTTCTTAACTGGTAAATGTGATAGGGTTAAATTATTGCTAACCACACACCAAGTAAACAGGGGAAACATCTCTGGATTCCATAGTGGGAAAATTACTTTTATTGTGGAAACTGAATGTATTTTGTTTTTTCAATTAAAAAAAAAAATTATATAGGAATGATTACAAAGCAGGGAACCATTGGTGAACATAAGGGCAAAACCATAACTTAATGTTAGGAGCTAGGAATCAGTTATGGGGCTGTAAGGTGCCTGTCTCCATGTGATTATTGATGAGAATTAATTTGATTTGAGTGGATGAGGTGAACCATTGCTCTTGTTTGTTTGTTTTGTTTGTTTGTTTTCGCAGGGATAAAACTTGATTAGCATGTGTTTAGAAGCAAGCAACTGGCTTTGGAGCTAATTAATTTTCAGTGACTGAGAAAGCAGAAAAGGTAGCTGTTACTCTGGAAGCTGAAAGAATCGTCATGCTGAAATAAAGCTTGGAATAATGCAATGAATTATGTTATCTTTAAAAAGGACAAAAGGAAGTCATGGTGTTCTGCCAACTGAGGTTAACCTGTATTCGTGTGTATTTGGGATGATAACCACCATATGAGCTGACTCAGAGGTAACATGATTACAACAATGAGTTTTACTGAAAGCCCTGAGAAGTAATTTATGGGTGTTTCTCACCACTGAAAGGAGATAAGGATATTCAGGTACCAAACCAAAAATATGAACTGACTAAGCTCTGTCTAGCGCACATGATTAGTTAATATTCTACATGCAGTCAGTCCTGTGCCCATCTCCTAGCTTCAGCCTCTGATGAGATGTTTTGGATGAATACTATTTTAATCCAATGCATATTCATAAACTTCTGCTCATAGCACAGAAGCTGTTCTAGAGACTTCAGACTCTGGTAGTTGTTTAAGCCTTTTCACAAGCATATCATATTTTAGCCCTCATCTATTGATCACTAGTGCTAGATGAACTTCTCTCCATGAATCTCAACTTTGTCCCAGAGACTATTGCCAGTCACCAGCATTGCTTAGCTATGGGCCTTTCCTAAGAAACTAGAGAAAATTATGACAAAGTATGCATTTTCCTTTAGAAATGTAGTCATCTCAGGGGATTTCTGATACTAATTTTCTAAATTTTTCAGTACATACTCGAATTTGAACTGCAGTCATGTCAAAGCACAGCGATTGCTGGTAAATATTGAAGCACTTGTGCAGTTGTTTATATCTAAAAGAAATTGACTGCTAAATGGGATCTCCACTTATGATCTGTAATGAAAATGGAAGCGAAGTTTTTATAATCACAAGTACACAAATTGATGAGATTCTAGATAGCTAATTATTGTTTATTGCTTTTGGGGGAAGAATATCATTTGGGGGAGTAGTCTGAGTATAGAGACATGATAATTAGTTTCTATTTTCACTTTCACCGGGGATTTAGCTGGATTCCCTAGAAGAATACTTACTTTGAGGAAATGTCTCTGGTTGTGCCCTGCTCTAAATCAAAGGAAATATTACCAATACCTATTCCAAGGTTCCTGGGAACCTTGACTTTATTAAAACCAATTGTGCTGGAGGTTAGGGTTAGATTTACGTGATGCTCACCTGAAAAGAAGTGGTCAGATTTCAGAAAATGTATTTTATATCTAACTCCTAAAATCATAAAGTAGTTTAGGTAGAAAGGGACCTCTGGTCACACTATCCACCTCCCAGTCAGAACAGGACCAACTTCTACCACATTACTCGGAGCTTCAGCTGGATGATGTTTCAGTATCACCAAGGAGTGGGATTCCCCAGTCTCTCTATGGAGCCATCTCCAGTGATTTGACTATTGTCAGTGTGAAACATTTCAAATGTCAAGCTGGAATTTCCTGTGCTACTGCCTCTTTTTCTACCTGTGTACCCCAAGATATGTTTGGCTCTGAATTTTCTGAACCTTCCCACAGCAGTAAGTTCCCTCCCTTGCCCTCTTCTGAATGAAGAAGGAATGAGAAAAGCCTTCTTGACTGCCTCAGCCTCTCCTTGTTTGGTATATGCTGGAGCTCCCACCTATTCCTTTCATTAAAATAATCAAATAAATAAATAAATAAATAAAGTGAGGTTAACATCATCCAAATCTGAGAGCAAAAGCAGAAAGATGGCTTTAGATGCTCCTGAGCATAACATTTATACGCTCCTGCAAGGAATTATAAATGAACTACCAATTTTAAAACAAGTTTAAAACAAGTTTACTTCCCCCCCCCATGTTTAGGTGAATTATTCTGTTTGATGTTATTGCTTTTTTTGGGAATCAATCCTTCCTTTTTTTTTTTCTTTTTTGATTTCACAGAAAGGGTATTTTTTACTCTAATATTAATATTCAGCATTTATTTAGGAGTATCATAACCACAAAAAAAAAAAAAAAAAAAAAAAAAATTA
>VXAL01015090.1:21032-31645 GCA_013399475.1 Chauna torquata
TATATATCTATATTATATAGATAATCTAACCCTTCTATAGATTTTCAGATGTATCTTTTTAAATACTAAATTAATTATAGCTGACAAAGACACCCTAAGTACTCTGAGATATGCATTGACATTTCTTGACTATAAAAATACTAATTTATTTATGTATGTTGTTTATTCAATATATATATACAGAGCAGCATTTCAATGCAATATATGTCTACAGATTAAAATCTAAAAAACAAGAAAAAAAGAAAATAAAAGAAAATTAAAAAAAAAAAAGAAAAGAAAAGAAAAGAAAAGATTTTTCCTGTCTCCTGGAACACTGAAACAACAATTAATATATTAGGACTTTCCCAGTTCTTAAAATCTACTATTTTTTTCTTACTTACTGCATTTCTAATTTCCTAGGCTAGACTTAAGGAATTTCACAATCAGGCTACCAAATATGTTTCAAAATATATTTTTCACATTTCTAAACTTCTTTCCACCTCACTCTTCTTTTTATTACAATAGTGGAACTACATGTGTGGGAGCAAAAGTCCAGAGTTTGCAGCTGACAGGTATCCACACAATAACCAATACATGCAATTCAGTTTATTACTACTCCAAATGTGGATGGTCTCAAAAGCTTCAGGGAAGCCCTGGGAGACTTGCCAGGACATGGGGAACCACCAGGCACTGTGCAGCACCAGCCTGTGATCAAGGCTTGCTCCTACCTGAAAGGGCAGCACTTTTCTAACAGTTCACGCATATACATGTCTTGCACAAGCAGCCCAGTGGGGTCAATCTTATGGCAGCCACCCTGAGTGATCAGGTTCACCATTTAGGAAAGTTAATTTGACCTTTGCCTAAACAAAATGTGGTTGGCTACTTGAAATATACAAGTGGCGGTGATTAGTGAGAGTAGCCATTGGCCGATCACCTAACTCCTCACAGTAGCTTGGTCAACGGCCCGTACGCTACATTTTTGCTGTAACTTTTGAACACATTTTTATCTGCCATTAACAAAAATCTATGCAGTTGGAAAAGAATCACACATATACAACCGTACTACAGGAAATGATTAAACATCTTTCAAAAAGCATCACAAATTCAGCAGCCTAATGTTTCCACACTTTCTTTGGTTTAGCTTTATTTCAAAGGAAGCTGGCAGTTTTGTCAGTCTGTACGGTCAGTGATACAAAGCCAACTTTCCTGAAGTTATGAACTCGTCTAAGGTGAGTTCTAAGATATGCGACTCTCTAATAATGTACTGCTAATGAAGCTTGTGATTACTAGCGTTTCATTGTCTTTTCAGTACTGGTTGAAAAACATTGGTTGTTCAGAAAAAAGGAATCATATTTTCAGATACTAAGTTGATACATTAGAAATAGTCTAAGCTTTTATTAACAAATTGAAATGAACTAACTATAAAGATTCTTTTTTACTATTCAGTTTCTGTATGTTATTAAAATAGAGTCAATGAAAAAAATCTATATTATTATTATTATTATTATTAATTTGACATTAGCTATTAATTCTGTCCCACTGAGAGTCATTCAGAAATTGTGGCTTGACTGTGTCAAAACCAAAATTAGCTTAAACCTGAAGCAATATGATATATGACATACATCAGTAATAGCCATAGACATGGTAAAATCTTCTAAACTTCTGCAGCATACACTCAGTACTTCTAAGTATTACAAGCACTCCTTGGTAAACAGTTGCAGGTCTACTGTGACATTTTCAGCTGGAGTCCAGAGTCTCTGATGTCTGACTTCATAAGCCATCTGTGTTGAGAACATATAGGACCAGCTGATTTGCTTGAGATCACCTCAGATAAACCAGTGGTCTATTCTGTTGTTATTCTGCACTACATATCATCTACTTGGAAGACAATTTAAGTACCACAGAATAGTTGCATTAGCTTTAGCTTCATCTTTGCTTATAAATCTCCTTTCTTTCTCCTTCCAATTTTGTTTTGCCTTCATCCTGGACAAATAGGAATGAAGACAAGACAAACTGGCTTAAACAGATGGGCTCCAATGTTAACTGTCAAAAACATCCCTCTTTTTAATACTCTGCAATAACAACTGAGTAGAGGTCTTCAGTCTACATCCATTTTTTTTCTCTACCATCAACCATCAATCCACTGCTGACACCCCACTATTGTGCTCTGAAATGAGATAAAAGACAGTATGAAGGGGATCTGTCTCTTTATTCTTCCAGACATGAAGATTTCTGGACTTTTACCTAGCTTTTCAGGGAAAACTGTTGCTTCTGAAGACCGTTTCCAAGGTTGTTTACCAGAAAACTAGACCTCCTTTAGCAGAAAAAAATGTCTGGCTTCTGCATCTTATCTCTGGTGATTCATGTGTCTCCTGGTTTTATCAATCTGTGAAGATATATCAGCTCTCTGTCATACCTTGTAGCATTTTAGGACACTTCTATTATCTTTAACTTCATCTTCTATTGTAAATCTCTTTTTATGTCTGTTGTAAATAAAGTGTGAAGCTTTTCTTTTAAACACAAACATTGATGGGGGGATTCTTTGTTGTTTGAGTTTTGTTCTAAAAACAGGATTAATGAATCTAAGCTCAAATAGATGAAAACTTTAAGGCACAATATTAATCTGTATGATAGAATGAGTTTAACTTCTAAACTGCCATGTTAGGCCAAGCTTAATCCCAATAATGATTGGTCTTCTAACTATTTAGCTGTAAAATCACATTCTCTTGCTCTCTAATTCTTGTTGAATTCCTGTGGGATTGGAATAGTTGCACCTTAGAATTTTAACATGTAGTTGTTATAGCAAGTCTGATAATTGACAGAGAATTAGACAGAGAAAAGAAGATAAAAATAAAGAATGGGGAACAGCTGACAAAAGAGGTTTGGCAACAATAGCAGAAATAAATCTCTATTAACATCAAGTCATAGCTTTCCTGTACTGGTTCTGGATTAAAAGAAAGGAAACGAATGAGGATTAAGCAAGAGGAATAAATTTCAGCAAGAATTATGCTTCTAGAAGGAAACTGGAAACCATTAAAGTCAAAAGAAGCCTTGTGATAAGAGCAGATATGAGGCATATGACTGGCTCTGTGGAGTAAATTGGAAATTTCATCATGAGAAGAAAACAAAGCTGGAAAAAGCAAAAATGAACATTATATTTAAAAATCACTGAGTTTGACTAAAAGCAAAATAACAAAAGATAGTGTTTTTTTTTTTTTTTTTTTCTTACAGCCTCATTTTGATTAGATTACATCTTGGAAAATATATTTATACTATTCATGACTTGTAAACAAGAGCATAATATACATGTTGGATTTTATTTGGCATTAATAAATATTGCCATAATAAAAATATTTGTATTCTGTTTTTAACAAGCTTTTATTCAGACACTTCATTTTTATATTAAATTGTGCTATGATATATTATATTATGATTTAATATATTAATCTCTTCATTTCATTTAAGCATATGAGGAGGTTACAGGTTTCTGAAGCCATTTTTTCTTTGCTCTCCTACCTGAATTCATGCATGTTAGATTTAAAATTGTGCTTTGGAAAAACTGTTTTTAAAATGAGAAGTAATTTTTCTGTTCCTTTACAAGGTTTTGAATAATACTTTGTGCATCAGAGAACAGTTATTCAGTAAACTCATTTTGAAGTACAGCAACAATATCTTGTAATATTATACATCAAATCTATAAAAATGATAGCAAATTTCATTAAAAAAAAAAAAAGTTCTCTCTGAGCATTAAGAATTTTGTAGAATGGTGGCCAAAACCTTCTAGTTTTGTAATAGCAGTTAAAATAGTCAATAGACCTAAATAGTTTTGTTTTCAAATGTACAACACTCAATATTTCTAAATGTACTGATGAATGATTTCCAAAGACATTACAGTTTAAGCTAAGTTTCCAATTCATTTGCCATGTTCACTGTTTTCTCTGTGTGTGAGTGTACGTGTAGTACACTATATCTTGTGAAAAATTGCCTTTTAATGGAAATGTTTTGTGATGGAGTGACTGTAAAGTATATTAAGTTCCTGAAATTGTAACTGGTCAACGCAGCTGAACATCTGTGTTTTCCTAAATGTTCTCACTTCTTCCTTCTTACAAGGAAGGAAAAACACCTACAACACAAATTTTGTAATGCAGAATTTCTAAGAAGTGAGACCTTAAAAACTTCTTCCAGTCTGAATGTTAACTTAGACTAAATATACAGATAGTAATCTTAAAGACTTAATATTCTATAACTGCTTCCAGGAAGATTTGATTTACTGTGGACCACAAACCTATACATTGAAATTTACCCAGAAGTACAGAAAATACACAAAGATTAAAGATCTGGGGATTTATCTGTTAAAATACAATAATGGTATTGTATAGATATATTGCCATTTTTGAAAGTGATAAAGTAGTACCTTCTACAGAAAATAGAGCTATGTACCAGGTAAAATCCCTATTAAAAATATATCCAAGATAAATCTCCAGGTTTGAGTATTACTGAATTTTGGAGAGTGTTTGTGCACAGCAAGAATCTGGGCTGAGATTCATAGAGACTTTACTTTTTACACCAAAGAGGTCCTTCATACCTTTTTGATTAAACTTACAGGTGATCTTAGTACCTATAACACAATGATAAAAATATGCACTGTCCTAACATGTTAATTTTAACTACATTGGTTGCACTCCGGAGGGTCTTGTTCTTGACATTCAGCATCACTTTACTTAGACTAATGTGGCGTTCAAGATTCATTTTTATCAGATCTTTATGAATATTAGATATATTAATCCCAGGATATCCGATGACATTAGTCTACCATTTAATATTCAGCTTTACAAAGTGAGTTTTAATCTTGTTAATGTATCAATAAAATTAAAAAGCTCAGAGATGGTACAAAACTCAAGGACAGACATTCTATAATTCTATGCATTTTATAATTCTAACTGTACTGAATTCTATAACCTTCATCATTTTATTTGGCCTAATAACTAAAATTGAGAATTATGAGAAAAGGAAAAGAAAAAAAGCATGAAAATAAGAAAAAAAAAAATTGAGAGGATAACAGTTTGTCTTAGGATATCATACCTACCAAAGTTAAGTCATATCCCCTCTTGTAGTATACTATAAATTGATTTCAGTTATGCATATATGCATTCAAGTGTGTGTGTATGTGAATATATCTATTTATTTGTATATTACAAAAAGTAATTGGTTGGTATTTTGGGTTAATATTCATAAGTTGGATCTGTCTTTATAAATCAAAATACTGGCTTCCCTCCTCTCTTGGCTTGTCATTTCAGCATTAACTTCCACTAATAAGAGTTGGTGCCTTAATATAAGCAAGGGTAAGTGAAAAAATAATAAACAATGTTTAGGTTCCATACACTCTAAAAAAATTCTGGCTACATCTGCCTTTGGATCATTATATGCAAAACTCACTGTTTTTCAGCCGTGTTTAGGATCTTTAAATAAAAGTTCTATGTATGTCATAAAAAGATAAGGGCAATGTCCTAATACTGTAAATCCAAATGTTCCTGTAATGGTGCAGAAGCTGGAGGGCATTTACACAAACAGCAGCAGGGGAACAGTTTGGTGGGTAAGGCCAGTTGCTGAACTGTAAGGGCATGGCTACACACAGGCACTTCTGAAGGTGCTATTCTATTATTGGCTGACAGACTGACTTCAAGTGAAACAAGGTGACGTTCCCAATAGCAGAAGACCAAAGCAAGAGGGAGTGGAGGGCAAGCTGTTAGTTTTGTGTGCCATTGTATTTTCTAAGAAATTTGATTTTCAAAGTATGCAGGGTACAAATTTTCATGAGCAGCTATATGAAACAAAACAAGAAAAAAAAAATATTCTTGATAAAACTCCATCATCTGCAATACTAGAAATCATTTTGCTCCAGAACTCTACTGGGTCTAGTGGCCTGACAGTCTGAATTAATTTGACCCACACTAATGGATACCAAAAGGAGATATTTGCTAAGTAACAAAAATTGGTACAGAGGTGCTCCTGGCTTATGCTAAATGTCAGCCTTTGTGAGGAACTGGAATAAATCCTGTGACCTTAACATGTGTATGGGTAGAACACCGTTTCTATGCAAAGGTCACTAGGCAGCCAGTGTTCACAGCTAATTTAGCATCTTGGCACTTCTTTCCAGATGACTACATAATTTAACATCTTGCTGATCTGGTGGCCATCCAGCAGGTATTTCAAAACAGACATCTGTCAACATGCTTGAGAAATCAGCTGTTGAGCGACACCTTTCCACTGAGCAGGCAGATAATGAGGATGATTTTGAAAATGTCGAAAGACAAATGTGTAACTGAAATGAAGGTTTCAGTGTTTCCATGCACAGATTGCCCAATTTGCCCAAACTGCAGTCCTTGGAGATTTCTGTAGACAATAAGATTATGCTTCAGATTACACATGAAAAAAAAAGGTCCAAACTATCTTATCTATTTGTATCTCTCTGCAAGTGAAATATACTTCAGAAATGAATTTAATTAATTTTTTTGAGTACTTACATATTTTAAAAATTCAGGATCAAACACTTTCATGATGAGTTTGTTTATATCTTAAATAAATACTTATTCTGCAAGCAGAACTTTTTTTTTTTACTAAAAAAGTATGTTTGAAATATTTTCTGTTTATTTAAGTTGTGTTATTTTTTTTTCTGCTGAAAAATCAATTATAAATTAAAATTATTTTTAGTGTTTCTTTTTCTTTCTTCAATTGTGAAAAAATATTTGAATCTTAAAAATATACCTAGCTATCATGTAATCCAAAGTAAAATATTTTGTCTGAAAAGCTGGATTTCTCTTCAGCCACTTTGAATATTTTTTCTGGTCTAGAGAATTAAATATGTATGTATATATACATGGATCATCACAGATCAAGTAATGATTATACAAGTACATTGTGAAAACAAGGAATTTGGGAAACAGTATTATTGATATCTCACAGTATCCAACAACAATGTAATCCAATGATCTATGGTAGCATAAGTGTCAAAATGTGTAAGATGGGTTATGGCAATGGATTTTTTTTTTTTTTTCCACCACCTTGCTAGTTTTATTCTTCATTGTTTATTCACAGATTAGATTGGTTGGATTTTTGTGGTGGTATTATGTTTTTCATTATGTTCTTGAACACTGTATGTATATATTCTTCAGAATTTGTTAGAATACCCTAAAAACTCAATGACTATAACAATTTACCTTAACATGATTTAATTGTTTTTGTAAGACACTGAAATAAATGCAAGCTACATTTGCATTACTTAAAAGCTTAAGTTTATCAAAAACTGATGTTAGAAACTGTGGCATATTTCTTCCCAAAGTCATTTAAAAAATCATTTATATAGGATAGCACATAATATTTTATTGTGGAAAAGAGGCCTTGTAACTTGAAATAACAGAGCTGGACAGCAGTGAAAATAGGGACATAATGATAAAATATTGATGAAAACAAGGAACATAAAATGCTGTGCTTAAAGAAAAGTTACTCACTGAATAAATGTTTGCCATAAGTAACTGTCTTATTTCATTTTACTGGAAAACCAACATAACTGTGAGTCTGTGTTTTAATCATAACTCTGATCTGTTAATTGTGTATCCCTGCAGATTTTGAGTGTATGCTAAGGTTTTGCTTGCCTTATTTTATACAGATCTCCATTAAAGGCCACTGTCTGAGATTGGACAGTAGGGTTTATGTGATTGAGTCCTTTCTATATTCTTATATATATATATAAAAAAAAAAGTATTAAGGTTTGATGGAAGAAAAAAAGTATCAATTATTGTAGAAATATCAGAGAACCAATAAAGTGTGAGTAAAATAAGAATCTAAAAAAAAAAGGAAAGAACTACGTGATTCTAGGACTAGGAGATGAGAACATTAACTATTTTAGCTAACATTTTTTCAGGGAATAATTAATGTCATGAATTTGATCAGTTTTCCATTTTGCTAAACTATAAAATATAGGAAAGTATTTTCTAGAATATGTGGTTCAATAAATGGAATTTATCAATGTTTTTGTGAATTGTAAACATCTTCTGTAGTGCTATTATTTATCTGGCCTTGATCCATCAATAAAAAGAAGGGTAAATACATTTTCTTATTTTCCAGTCACTGATTCTAATATATTCTTGATGTTGGCTTGTGGTCATACAAATGAAACAATGTATCATATTTTTTTTTTTCTTTTGTACTTTAAATCAATTACGTTTTCTTTTTTCCAGACAAAATTTTTGTACATAAAGTGCTTCAAAAATTAGCTAAAAAACGACAGTTTCTTAAAAATAGCTGATCATATCTAAGGTTTATTTATGATCCCTCTGGGCTCCAGATTTTAGCTGCAAGTCAACATAAATATTTTGGCTACTATTAAATTACTATTAAATATTGGGCCAAAGAAACACATTACCACACAAAGTTTATAGATGTTGTACCTCCATATACTGGAATTGTTTTGATGATTCTAGATGATCCTTTATTTTTAAGTCTAGTGTGCATATAATCACAGCACACTGCATGAAAGACAAAGCATACAATTAGAGTTAGACACATAGTTGCCCTAGTAGAGAGTACTGATGACACTGTATTTATGATTTACTGCAGTGCATTTGGAAGACACAATAAACTGTATTCCCTCTTCTAATTTGCCATTATACAAATTTCTTCAAATCAAAAGCCTAGTGAAACACTCTGTTAAAGGAATATACAACTCTTTAGGAAATCTCTCACGTGTGAGGTTGCTTTACACTGAGATGAATTCTAACCACAAAGACACTTTAAAGGCTAACGAATATTATTTCTACAGACCTAACACAGGGACAGCCAATTCATTTGGGTTTAATAAGCAAGCCAATTATTTTCTTCAAATCTCTGGTTTTGACATATGAACATGTTAACTCTAGATAACAAATTATTGTGGGCCAGCTAGGCCTTGGTAATTGCCTCTGTAAACAATTTTACCCAGCAGTAATGTATAGTAAATTCAAAGACTTTTTCCTAAAATATAGTAAGATTGTGCAGTCCAGCTAATATGAAATAATGCGTAAAGGAAGTCAGAAAAATATATATATATCTGTTATTTGTTGAAAAGAATATTTCTAAGTTCTGTAAATATTAATATAACTAATTCTTTTCCCTTTTTCTTTTTTCTTTTTTTTTTTTTTTTTCACCTGCACTAGTTACTATTGCTATATCTAAGGAAGAAGTGTAGATTCATTCCCTGAAGAATATCAGATGTCTTATAGACTGTTTTCTCAGAGTTCTTTATAGTTCTCAGTGTAAAGATTACTGAGGCAATATGCTCTAATGTTTTCTCTAGGTTTTACTCTTGCCATTCAAATCAATATTTCCTGTTAAGCCATGTGCCTTAAAAAGATGTCCAGTTAAACAATTCACTTTTTGCTAAAATTACAGTTTGAGAGTACGAAGACATTTGTTTATATCTTTTAATATGCTATTGAAAATAGAAAAGAAGACTATATAAATGTATGGTGGAAAAAAAGAAAATGGAATATTGTCCTCTATTCTTTCTCTCCAAATTGATTTGACTGATTCAGGTCTTAAAATTACCTTCAGGTCTTCCAGTTACTTAGTACATCAATGCCTCATTCTCAGAACATAGAGTTATACTAAAATGAAAGTAAGGAAGGAAAACAAGAAAATTAAGATAAGTATAACAAGCAGAACAGAACATGTTAAAACTGGAGTCAGATTGAGTAGAATGTTTAGATTAGATCAAAGTGTGTCATGAAAATAATTTTCTGATGAAGTCTGAATTCAGATCTAAAAGATGAGTTGAATGTATCTTATTTTCAGTTATTTTATTGCTGTTGTGTCATTTTTTTTTCTATAACATCCATCTGACTCTAGGATGTTAAATATAAATGAAATATATATAAAATACAGGCATCTGTTCATCACACATTATTTTATTAAGTTGAAAGAAAATTCAGATTACAGAACCAACCTAAAAATTAATGCTAGAATTAAAGATGCATAGGAGTATTTGTTTTTAAACAAATTCTCCAGCTCTCTTAATTAGGAGAGATTTGCTCTGAAATCACACTCCACTTTTCCAATATCTACTATTTCATGTAATATGTGCCATAAGACCTAATAGATCCCTGCAGATATGGAGCACTTCCATATGCAGTTTGTCCTGATTTTAGCTTTACTCTCAAAAGGTTTATGAATTCATTAAGCAACACCTCGTATTAACATTATTTTTAAAAACTTGTGACAAATAAGCTTATTACTATTTAAGTGTTTTAACACTGTTTCAGTAGCAATACTCACCTGACCTTACTTAAATCAGANTATATATTAAGGAGAGACATGAAAAAAATATCTGGACCAGATTCCACTCAGTATAAATATTTGCAATTTTTCTAATAATAAGAAAGAATTTCTGACATGTATATTGTGGTGCTTCTTTATTTTAAGGTGTATTTTAATGGCAGAGATATCTTAAAGTGTACTGAAACTGAAACACAAAAATGTGAGAACTCTTGTTAAGCAGTCAAGGATGGATTCTTAAAAATTTATATCTTTTACGATGCACAAAGGTGATTGATTCTTATTGTGGTAGGACCATCCAGTAAATTCAGGAGAACTAATACCTT
>VXAL01015091.1:10480-40812 GCA_013399475.1 Chauna torquata
AACAAAATTATTTCTGATTTACACTGGCTTAACTGAGAGGAGAGCTCATTCTCCTGTCTGCATGTGTAGCAACGCCACTGGGAGATTTCCAGCAGAAGTAGATCAGTTTATGTATTCTGTATGGTCTGTAAGTGCATGATACCAGATAGAATACAGTCGGTCCCTTTTCCTTAAACATAGAAGTGGCCTAGAAACTCTTTAAACCTGTGTTGAAAAGGACTAAGAGGTCCACTATGACCTGCCCACTATTGGTACTTCAGAGATTTTGGTCTAGGATGTATAACTTTTATTAAATAATACCGATGTTTGACAAGAGATGTCTTTATTGTCCTTCTTTCATTTAACAATATTGACATAGCATTTAAAAAAAAAAAAAAGACAAAGAAAAAAGTTGACAGTTTTTGTTTTAAGAAGCTATTATATTATTGTAATATCGCCACCATGCAGACAGACTTTTGGCAGGCTACAAATAAATACGCCAGAAATAATTTTGTTGACAGTATCTTGGATTGGAGCAGATCCAGCCTTCATCCATAACATGTCAGTGCAGTGATTCTTTCACAGGCAGCAAAATATGTAACCACAGATCCATATTTTAGAGTCTTAAAATACTGTAGATGTCTGGATTTATGGCTTCAAAGTCAACTTCACAGGTGGGTAGCATTATTTTTCGATCATAAATGAAGACGAAAGCGATAACATTTACAGTTTGTAATATGCAGCATGGATGAAGGGTGCTTGTTTTAAAACCTGTGGTAACATCTGTTTTACTTTTCTAATCCAGAAACAATTAAGGTTTTATGTAAGAGAGAGAGAAGGGGGGTGGAAAACAAACAGCAAAGGGAAAAAGGAGGAAAAAGAGGCTGAAGAGCTTTAGCTTGCTTGCAGATGTCATGCAGGCTTTGTGCTAGCTCTTCATGAGAAGCAGAGGGCAGGTGACTCCCACAGACAATTGACTTCGTTTTAATGTTTCCTTCTGTGCTGTTTTTAGTAGAATCATTTTATCAGAGCAGAAATTGTGCGTGCTTGGTTTATTTTCACTTTTGTTATATGCTCAGATTTCGGTATTAAAGACAAAATGGTATCTTTAAGATTAACAACCGTAGTTCATGAGGGGTATCTGCTTGCTATTGGGTTTGGATCTCTGTATTTACATCTGCACGCTAGGAGCTTTCAGGAATGAGCAAATTATATCTTTGTGCTGCACAATGGAAATAAACCCTTTGATGTGCCACTTCAAGAGCATTATTTATGTACTTGAATCTGTACCTGCCTAGGGCTTAATTAAACACCTTCCTGGCTTCTGGACCAACACAGAGGCTTTCCTGAGCAATGTGAACAGGCAGCTGATGTCTACTTCGGGGAATTTCTTTTTAAGGGGTGGGAGCTTGCTGCCAAGGACATGGGTATCAGGGATCAGTGGTGAGGCTGTAATCTCCTGGAGATGAAGGCTGGTCACAGTGGTGCAGCAGCATCCCTTCAGAATTAACAGAAATACAGGTAGGAAAGACCTAAGGCATGGGTGCTAGCATTTATGATATGGTGTGCGTGTAGGTTTCCTGTAAGTGATTCCATCAAAACAGACTTCAAATGACTGAGAACAAAAAAGCTGCAGTCTAAGCCTGTGCTGAATAAAGCTGTTTACCTTTCTTTGAAATGCCATTTATCTATTCTCGCTTTTTATCAGGGAAAGATTTCTGATGGAATTTTGAAAGCAAACTGAAAACTTTCCTTTCTGCTTCCTTGCAGTGTATTAAACCCCAAAGTTTTGTTTATGAATGCTTTTCCTCTTCTTGATATATCAGAAATTCCCAGTCTTGGTTATTGTGATTTTGCTCCAGTATTGATTGGATGACTAAAGAATTAATGGGGTTATGATACAATAACAGATTCAATGGAAGTATTGATGTACTGAAAGCTTAAGCACGTGTGTGCATGGGCAAACCTCGCTGACTGCAAGGTTTTATTTTTGAACTGCATCTGGCTTTGTAGATCTAATTCAAGCCCATGAACTATTTTTGTCAATTTTAAAACTTCTAACCATCTGGGGTGGGGGAAGTTACTTTATTTTCAGGAATACGAGTGTTTCTGTCAGTCCTGCAGTGCTGCCTGCATCTTACCTCTGTCTGTTTGTCCTCCAGACACTGTCAGGTCTTGGCGGTGGCTGGGCAGAAGCACTATGGTTTTTCAGCTGCTTCTCCCCATTTCTCCCATCATCCTGTTAGGTCCCACTGTGCCCTGCTGTGGAAGGAAGAATATTTCTGCCACTTACTAATGAGACCTAGATTCTAGCTTAATTTCTGATTTGCATGTGATGCTGGGAAAGTCACAGACTCTTTTTGAGCCTGGTTTGAACCACCTGAAAAATGGAGGTCATAATACTTTCCCAATAAAGGTGTTCTAAAACTAATATTTGTAAGGGTGTCTAGGGTGAAGAAGTTATAAATATGTAAGTATTTATATTCTGTTTGCTTGTTGGCAAAATTGCATTTCTCAAGGCTCCTGACCTACTTTTTAGATCTTTCTATAAATTTACTCCTTCCAATTATTTTGCATTTTAAATACAAAACCAAGTGCAACTGCGGGGAAAGCAAGGAGGGGAAAGGATGCTAACATCTGCCCCTCTTTGCTAGAAGGAAGAGAACCATTGTGCCCATTCCAGAACCAGAATAATTAATGAAATACAGATGCTACCTCAGATTTTTATTGGCTCAAGCCTGGCTCTCCATTGCAAGCTTATAGTCTTTATAATGGATAGATCCCCAAAATTATAGGAAGAGGGTTTCAACATTATCTTTTTTTCTGTAAAATGGATTCCTGATATTGTAAAAGTAGAAAAAAAAATTTCCTATGTTTCCTGAAATCAAAACTGTGAGGTTTGCCTGACCTCTGCTCAGGTCACGTTGCTGTGTTTAGAAAAAAAAAAAAAAATTACATCAAATTAAATAAGCTCTCTGGATTCCAGAAACACTTACTCTATTATAAGGTTTTTTGTCTTCCAAGGGGGCAGGGGAGGAACAAAAAAAGGCTCTAAAGAAGTACCAGCAGGTCTGTATTACACTCACCATCCCTAATAATTTAGGAAATGAAGCAAAAATCCTAAATCAGTGAGGTTGACATGGAGGAGAGCATTTAAAGTTCTTCTGGCTGTGAGGTCTGATCTCTGGAGGGAAGTCAGCCTTCCAGGAAAGTGGAGAGCACGGATAATTCATACCTTTCCTGTGGCTGCTTTGCTGCTTTAATTCATGCATAAATTCACATTTAGTGTACAGTGATAAGGGAAATCCAGCAAAAAGCATGAAAGAGATAAAGTGCAATAAATATTTAAGATCTTGTGAGTGCGAACACAGCACTTCATAAAAACCTGTCTCAAGAACAGAGGTACTATATACATCCTAGACAGAACATGTGGTGCAACCATGGTGAAGTCAAAGTTAGTCAGTGAATAGTGATGGAACTTTTATTCTGAAGTTTTAAAGACGTGATTAAATGTAATGGATATGCTAGACATGAAGCCTGTCTTCATGTCCTTACACCTACCAACATAGGAATGAATTCAAGGCAGCTTGAGTGGATATGATGTTTTCTGGGAACGCAAAAAAGGTCACCGTGGGAATATCCTTACTGAGATTTTTATCTCCATACATGCCTCTGTGAATTATTTATCTTCCTGTATTCCTCTCTGACGTCTTATTGTAAATGTCTCTTGAAAGTTACTGGAAAGCTCTTTATTCAAACTTAATGAGGGGAGGTAGGAAATTAGCCTTTGAGTAAGTGAGCTGAGTGTTGGTGTGGGTGGCCACTGCTGATATGCGAGGAGGCGGTGGGAAGTGTGAGTTACATTGCTGAGCATCCTATGGTTGCACTGCGCTTATCATATATTCTGATTTAGAAGGAATTACATTAGTACCGCAATGTATTATCATAGCATGAATTGTACTTGGCTTACCTGCTTGCCCCACCATGGTCCTATGGTGCAGTTTTGTAGGAATACTTTGCTGTTTAGATTCTGCTGTTTGTTTCCTTGTCTCAATGTCTTTTCTAAATGTTTGCTTTACTTTGATATTTCTAGGAGCTGGTGGGGAGTAATCCTCCACAAAGAAACTGGAAAGGAATTGCGATTGCCTTACTTGTTATTCTCGTTATCTGCTCCCTGATTGTCACCTCTGTTATACTCCTGACACCAGGTATTTATAACCTTTAACTCATTTTCATTCTGTTCTTCTGTAATTTTACACTTCCAAGGGTAAGGAGATTGCAAGCTGACTGCAAAGTCAACATCAAAGGAATCATCCTTCCTGTTCTTTAGCTTGATGGGATGCTGAGTTCCAGACCATTTTTAAGCAGATTTTGTTAGAGTTTTACATTTTGATTCAAAGATCAAGACCACTGAGCTGGAGGTGCCAGGATGAAACTTGGTTGCCTAAACATAGATGGCAAGTGTCATTTTAGGTAGACAGGGTACATGGGACATCTACCTGGGGCAGTCAGTGAGGACATGGGACTTCCTGAAGTCCATGCCCACATGGAGCTGCAGCCACCAGCTGGGTGGCATATCCTAGAGCATCTATAATGGTGTTAAATGCCTATGTATAGGCATCTAAATCCCTTCCCATTCAACTGTGTTGTCTTTTATATCAGACCACAGTGGTTCAGCTTAACAAAGCAATTCCAGATACATATGTGCAATATGGCACTTAACTACAGCAAATAATTAGTAACTTCCCAATAAGCGTTTCTTTAAGTTAGTCCTGTTTCCAAGCTTCAGCAAAGTTCTGTGTATGTAACCTTTGTAAATTACTTCTCTTACAGTAGCTGCTGAGGTTGTAGGCTTGAATTTTTAATGTGATATAATTGTGATTATTGATTATTACATATTTATACAGCTCTCTAAATTTCCATGACTATTTAAGCAGAAGAAATATTGTACTGTTATGGCTCTGAGAAGCTTGTGATCTGAATACGAAAAAGACAATTGAATGAGAGAAAAGACATAGAATTCAGCATCAGAAAGGATTAGGAACTACAAAACACAGAAGGCAGAAGGTCCACTGTAGAGGGATGTAAAGAAGAAGAAAAGGGTCTCATCCTTGGATGAGTACACGCAAGCACAGAGCTGAAGAGGGGAGAGGCAAAAGGGAGAAATGAAATCATAGGAGAAGGAAGAGCACAAGGTGGTGAAGTGGAAAAATGAGATGGGAGTTGCAGGGCAGAAATGTCTAGGAGCTCATAGCATGTGAACTGACATGCAGTTCAGCAGATCTAGCCCATCTTCTCTGACACAATTCTTATTCAACAGTCCTGCTGTAAAATAGACTGGAGAGAGTGATAAATCAAGAAATACAGGACTTCACAGAGTTAACTGGAAAATGAGTGAAACAATCACTATGATATCCTTTTGGTTATTTAATGTCATGCCATGTTCAGTTTATTTCATGCTATCCTGAATTTTTCAATGTAAACGCAAGTAGCATATGGTCATGCCAGAGTAATTAAGTAATTTAATTAATTAAGGTTAAACTTAATTAAGAATCGTTCTTTAAACTACTTTTGCTAGGGTTCTGATTGACACCTTTGGACAGTGCAGTTCATCTCTGAGATGTTTTCGGGCATGGTCTGTGGTCTGTATTCGCATCAGGCAACACTAACTTGCAGTGATGAAACTGTCCCTTACCCATTAGGTATGGAAATGTTACCTCCTATTTTATGGAAGTGTAGTCCCAGGCTTTTCAAAAGTGAATGTTGAAGCATAGATTCCTAAACCATACTATGAGCTTCAAGAAGCTGTCAGTGGCTGTCACTGCATAGATGAGAACATGGGTACAGCTTCCATTGGAGAGCAGGATTCCATATAAGTGGATACATGGGGAAGAGCATAAGCATACCTGTGCAGTCCTAAATACATTCTGAGTCACAAGTCTTTCCTTTTACATGACCACCTGTAATTAGGATATCTTTATAAGGATGGTCAGAATATCTCATGAGGATTTAGCAGCACTTTTGCAGTCTTCTGCAAAAGCAAGAGTGAGTGGTATAGGAATGGCTTGTTTAGCAGAACAAATGCTCGTTATGGTATTTAATGACTGAGGAAAAAAGGATTTATATATCTCTCCAAGATTCTTTTGCAAATCAGTCCAGACCTTTAAAGAAGCTTCTAACTCTGGATTCAGCCTCAGCAATGCTGCAGTCCCTACTGGTTTGGGTTTCTGAGAGGCAGGGCCCTCACCCTGCTTTACGATTAGCTCAGAAACTTGGAACAGTGCTCTTTGCACTCAGCAGACATTGTGCTTACAATAGCAGTGCATTATTGCTAGCTAATGCTTAGGTCTTATTTTATAAAACCTAATAAAACTTTGTTAGGATTTAGGTAATACTAAATTAATAATTTATTAGGATTTAGGTAATCCTAATAAAACATTTCTATGAGTTGTATATCTTTTAATATTCTAGAACAACATTCTCAAAAGAAGTAGTAACTGGTGAAAGCTTGCATTGAACTACACAGTAGGATACCATATGCATACAATTGCCTACGCTGAAGGAGTTCGTGGTTTTGTGTGTGTGTGAGTCCTGACATTCCACCCACCTCTGAAAAATGTGAAGCTATTCATATAAATGATAAAAGTGTGGGACTGAGACTTTCCTAATTGACAGTTGCTCACTTGTTGCAGCATATGGCATCTATATGGGTCCCATCCTGGCAGAGTTGTGTGTATTTGTATAAACATGTGCTAATGTTTATAGATATGCGTGTGTGTGCACACGTACATATCAAAGCTGAAGAGAGGACCCAATCTTACAGAAGTTTTGATTGAAAAATCCCTCCCAAAATTCCATTAGACATTACAAGGCTGCTTTGTGGACCCCTCTATTTGGAAAGTGAGGCTGAGAAGGACTTTTTGCATATCAGTTCCTGATATTCAAAACTTTGTGGATATATACATCAAACTTGTCCCTTTCAAATATGACCTTTAGCTGAAAAAAAGGAAGTACACCCAATCCAATATTAAATTTTTTACAAATTTCATAAGAAAAAATCTTGACAGAGATGGTACTGAAAGTAGTCATTGTATAGTGTTTGCAGCACACTGTCAGACAGCCAAACGCATCACCTTGTGAACCTAGTATGGCTTTTGCTACTCAGCAAGAGCAAGGAAATATCCAGTGACCAGCTGTATAATACTGTAATTTGTTTGCTCACAACGGTTACATATTAATGTGTGTTATTAGCCAACAAAAAAGTGGGATTTTACAAAAGGGAGAGGGGCTGCTGGCCACTTGCCTTTTTGGTATGTGGAGCTCTGCCGAAGTGGGACAGGACTCAGGTCTGCCCAGGTACTGAGCAGGCACACTGAGGTAGGATGGGAGCTTCTGGTGTTCTGGGTCAAGCCTGCCAACAGGTGGACTTCCACAAAAAAAGATGTACCTGTGAGCTTGCAGCACACGGTAGCCCAAAAGATGTGTGAGAAAAGCTTCTGACACTGACCTGTAGCTGAGCACCAGGGATGATGGAAAGAAAGGTGGGCACACAAGGGTGACTGAAACTTCCTGATCTGTCAAGCAGCCTCTGAGCATTGCTGGAGTTGAGAGGAAGCTTAAAAGAAAGGGTTGGTATCGTAGCAGCAAAACAGGCAGGGAAGTCAGCTCAGAGCCCTTTTCCTGTCTGTTCAGAATTGTCTGGAGTTTTGGAGGGTCTTTGTTCCATTTCTGTTCTGGAGAGCAAGGTTTTATCAATTCAGTCCATGTCCTTTTAGGCATACTGACTGCAAGGACAAGGTGTAAACAGACGAACCCCAAATGTCTGACCGATGCAGAATTCCCGTAACATCTTTAAAGTTGAATCAAAAGAAACATGGACATGGCTTCCACTTGGTTCTCTTAGCAAGTGCCTGTGCTCTTTGGTTGGTTGGTTTCTGACTTGGCACTCAAATCACAAGTCCTTGTGCCACTTGCACCACTGCCATGCTGCTGTGCTGTCTGCTCCTGGTTGGCATCTGCCATCTGGTTCTGCTGGTGGAGGGAGGAGGTGGCACATGGTTTATCCTCAGCTTTCATAAACCCAAGGAAGTCCCAGTATCTCTGCAGCTGTATGTGAATATAACTTGTGTCCACCAGCTGGCTTAGATGCTCTAAGACATCCTCAGGGGTGATACTCAGGACGGGGTGGACAACTTGAGATCCTGCAAGTGCATTTCTTCCTGTATAAATGTCTATACTGGGGCCAGAGAAATGGAGCAAGCATTCTTAATGAATGTTGTGACTTGCCTATGTGTTATATGAGAGGTCAATAAATCTGAGTTTTTCACCAAAAGATCATTGACTGATAGCATATTAATTAATTAATTTTCTCCCCAGCTCTATGACTGAGATTAATGTTGTCCATAGTATACTATAGGACCTATTGCAGTTAATATTGTAGTATGGTGTTGGAGACTGCAAGGGAATCTCATCAAGACACATGCCTTATGGAGGCTGATGTGCGTGCATGTTACTCCCTCTCCCTCTTCCTGCTGTCCCTTATGAGGAGTGGCTGTCTCCATCCTGCACAGAAAGAGAGAATGAGAAGGGCCCCTGCCCCTTCCCAGAGCTCCAGCACAAAGGTTCTCTTATGACTTTCCTTATGCCTTCATGATGGGGAACAGTGTGTCCACATTCCTTGAGGTGGCATTTGGAAAGCAGTGTCTGAACCAGACATACTCCAATATCCTGCTCTTCATTGCCTGATCTCTATGTGTGCCCAGCACTAGGATTTTCACCATGGTGGGAACTAGTTGGAATGGTTTCCTGGAGTTCTTCTGACCTACACTTTCCATGTTAATAAATAAAATTATGCAGAAGAACTTGGCATAATGCTGTTACACAGAGGGATTTGGCAGAGGAGTTGTATTAATATGTCTTGGTACTTTGGAAGCCAAATTAAGCATTGTGATTGAAACCTCAATCAAACTAAACATATATATATGTATGCAAAATAAATAATCTCTTTTAATTATGTAGAAATTATTTATATTGAAACACCTTTTGGTGGAACAAAGCATTGTCCAGAGTTAATTTTCAGTGGTATCCAGTAGCTCAGGAGCTTCAATTTGGTGTGGTAGAGAAGACTTTTTTTCCCTCTAACAAATGGCTTGTAAGAGTGTTTCCACTGCTTCTAATCACCAGTGTGTTCAGTCAGTGTAACAGGTTTAGTGCTAACCAAAGGTACCAAAGGCTGCTTGATACCATGCCCTGGTTTCAGCTGGGACAGAGTTAATTTTCTTCATAGTGGCTGGTATGCGCCCTGTTTTGGATTTTTGATGAAAATAGTGCTGATAACACACCGATGTTTTAGTTGCTGCAGAGCAGTGCTCACACAGAACCCTGCCAGGGAGCAGGCTGGGGGTGCACAAGAAGCTGGGAGGGGACACAGCCAGGACAGCTGACCCAAACTGGCCAAAGGGATATTCCATGCCATGTGGCATCACACAGGACTATAAAACTGGGAAGGTTGACCAGGGGTGGGTACTGCTGCTTGGGGATGGGNCAATTCTCTCCCCCATCCCACTGGTTTTGGGGGGAGAGTGAGCAAATGGCTGTGTGGTACTTAGCTGCCTGCCAGGTTAAACCACAACATACCAGTACACCCCAAGCATGAGGATGCTGTAGTGAGGAGATGCTGAAGAAACACAGCCTGCTGTGGAAAATACTCAGAATGTGGCCTCACATTTTGCTTTAAGTAACAAATCTGTTTAAGGCCAATGGAAAGGTTTCCATTAAAACAGTTTTCAGCAAAAGAATTGAATGTTGTGAACAAATTACTTATAGAAAATTATTGCTTTGTCCTAACAAAAACAAACAAGCAAACAAACAAAAACAAACCTGTTGGTGGAAAAAGAAAGAATATGTTAATCAAAAAGAAAATTGTGGATTTCAGTTTTTCTCTAAAAATTTTTTCTTTGAGGAAATTAAAATCCATTTTCATATTAACTAAGCACTTTTATTCTTAATTTGTAAGCCCAATAATCCATTGATTCAGCATAAACACTTCAGTTATATGCCCAAGTGCCTCTGTATTGTGTTTATGAGAACTATTACACAGTGGAGAGGTGCTGATGGAAATGAAAAGGTATAATTTTTGCAGAGGAGAAGACGCCACCTGTGGCAAACTTTAAGTGTTCAAATTTGTGTCTTGGTTTTACTGAATTTGACTCTTACGTGTTCAGTCTTGGTGGCATCCTGGATGAGAGAGATTTCCTTGTAATAGTAATATATAACCAGATAGAAATCTGTTGGCACTCACTGTCTGAGGCTTGAGAAATGAGGAGA
Source organism: Chauna torquata (assembly GCA_013399475.1). Classification (NCBI taxonomy): domain Eukaryota; kingdom Metazoa; phylum Chordata; class Aves; order Anseriformes; family Anhimidae; genus Chauna; species Chauna torquata. The sequence goes on from VXAL01015091.1 coordinate 20,786, forward strand.
GGAAGCACATTATGCTTCATGCAGTGGTGGTAGGACTTCCAGCAGCGTGAATACCTAAGAGTACCACTGAAGCTGGTGCCCAGGAAAGCAAGATTTGGTGAATTCCCTCACATATCTGTTACTGTATCTCAGAGCCCCACAGGATGTCATTTATTTAATTGCTTGTTTATTTTTTGGCAACCCATATGCTAATTTCGAGTACTGTATGGTTTTCTGCAATGACTCCACAATTTTGGTCTTGAAGTTGTCATTGAATTGTTCTATGCAGATTGGTAGGGGCTCTTGCTGTATTGCACAAGACTTTACTCGACTGTATGAAAGACAAGGGAGGAAGCGTACAGTAAGGCTTTCTTTGTGGGGAAAATGGAGTGTGCTACGGAGTAGAGCTAGGAAGAGTGAAATAAACGAAGGGCACTGCTCATTACAAGTGGATCTTCCAGAATCTTCAATTGGTAGTCTAGTTCTTCAATTTAAAAGCTGTCCACATTTCCATGCTGCTATTGTGTCTGCAAATGAAACTGTATCCTTTCACTGAAAATGAAAATCAGTATGGGCCAGATATGCACCACCTAAGGATTTAAGAGTATATCTCATAGATTTTTCAAAAATATCTCTGCAGTTTGGTGTATGATTCCAATGGAAAATGTTTTGTGAATTCCTAAAATAGTCTGTATGAATCCTTACAAGGCTAAATACACTTGCAAGTGTGGTTCTGCATGACAGGTTTTAAGGAAATAAAAATATCAGCCATAAAAGCTAGGTCATTTTACATTTTATTTTATTGACTAACGGTTTCAGAATAGTTAGAGTTGAATAGCTTTAATATTCTTAAGAATACTCAGAATTCTATAGTGCTGTGACATCTATGACTGTGCATGACTTTTTATAGCTTTTTTTTCTATCAGTTTCTGTCAAAAAGGTGTGTTTGGGACCATTTCTTGGTCTTTCTGTAGTTGTTGAGTCCAGGCATAAATAACCGGGAGGTTTCTGTTTGTGAACTATTAGACGATCCTTTTCTGATAGATGGTCCTTTTCTGATATTGACAACGTGAAGGAGCTTATGAATGATAGAAAGCTTAATGTGGACCAGTTCCATGAGATATGATATGGCAGTCCTCAGAGTTGCTGTACTTTCAGATACATTTCAAAGTAGAAGTAATGGCAGCTTGTTTTTGAATGTTTTACAGTTGAAGATACTAGCTTGTCTCAGAAGAAGAAGATAACGGTGGAAGACCTCTTCAGTGCTGACTTCAAAATTCATGACCCAGAGGCTAAATGGATAACTGGTGAGTGAGGCATGAATGTGCATCGGTGTCTTCCCTTCACTGGCTCGCTCCCTGGGTCCCTCTTTTTATTTCCTTCTTTATTCCCCCCGGTTCTTTTCTTTGTTCCTGAAATTATGGAATCATGCAGTGGTAGAGGTTGGGAGGGGCCTCAGGAGATCATCTTGTCCAACCCCCTGCTCAAGTTGGCAGTGGCCAAAAATTCAATCCTCAAATTCCTATTCCAGTTTTCCTCCTGATTAATAAGTATGCAAACACCACTGCTCTGTTGTTGCCATTTTTATTTAAGTACCTCCAGTGGGCTTATAGCTAGGCATTGAAAGCTGCACCCTTTGTCCCAAGGAGCCCCCAGCATTCAGTAGGTGATATAGCACGTGGTTGGAAGAAGCGACTGGAGCACTATCACAGTCATTACTTTACCATAAACAATTCTTCTGGTTTATATTCCCTCATCAAAACATTTTTTTCCAGCAGAGAGGTGAAGTGTTGCTAAGCAACTGGCAAACAGCGGTCCAGCAGCAGCTGGGCTGGTGCTTGCACACACGCCTTGTGCTCTTTCTGTCCTATGCTGCCGTACGTTTTCTAGTCAGGGGAAAACCAAATGATACTGGAATTAATGCACATTGTGTTTGCTGGAGTGGAACTGTTTGGGGAACGTAGATCCTAGCTCCCGCTGGAAATTGCTGCAGTCTGAACAAGCTTTGGCAACAATAAAATGATCCATGGTATGCCATTCAAGTAGGTTCCAGTCCAACTCCGATTATCACTGAAGTTATTAGTCTTTCTTCTGAATTTAATGGGGAACTGGATCAAATCCTTCCTTGAATTTGCTTTCATTGTCTGCCATGCCCATTGGGAACAATTCTAATACCTGTAATGAAAAAAGAGAGAGCTGAATGAACTCGTTCCCCAGCTGCCCTCAGCACAGCTGTCTCCGACTTCTCCCACCGATTCAGCTGCACAGGAAAGCAATCTCAGACAATACGCACCTTCACAAACATACCTGCGGTGGGCAGGAGCTCTTTTTCAGGCTGCATACGCTGGGGGAACGGACGGTGCTCCCCATAGCCACTCTTGGGAAGAATGTTAATGGAAATATTAGCTGCGCTGCAGTTCACAGAGTTATTTGTTTAGTATCCCTTTCTAGCACTGATATCCCTAAAGGTCCTGATGAAGGAAGAGGTGTTTATTGAGACCTTTGCAGCTTTTTTTTTTTTTTTTTTTTTTTTTTGCTAGGCTAGGAGGGAATGATAATGAATTAAACTTTTACAGGAACAGAGAATGGAGTCTCACCTTGAAGCTGTGTATAACTTCTCCCCTCTAATGAGTATATCTTTTCATGGATGTAAGGAGCTTTTTCCACAAAACTGCAGTCTTCTGTCTCTTTCCCTCCTCCCATTTACTCTCACTGACTCCAGTGTGACTTAACATGTCTTGCCTGATCTGAAATTACTAAAGTATTGTTTCTGTACAGGAGAAGTACAAAGTTGTATTGTGCAAACCTACACAGGTATTTTAGAAGGACTTAACTTGTTGCTGTGCTGCTAATACCACCAATAGTGATTTTAATATAGCCAGATAATTTTTTTTTAAGCTAATAGGTATTCTGTAGATTTACCCAAGAGTAACTTGACATTTAAGGGCAAGACTCTAATCTGCAATGCCATTCATCCAAGGACCCAGCGCCTTTTTACAACGTTAATTACTTTTCTGAATTACAGTTGCTTTTCACAGCTCTCTCTAGCTGGTGAAGTGGTGAAATCTTGATCAAGATCCCTGATAAGCAAGATGAAAGACCAATAGCCTGATTCCCAAGCACACATTCTTATTGGTCTCATGTTCTCAGTTTAAATATGAATGAAAGACTGCCTGAACACACCTAAGCCAAACTAATAAAACTTAGTACAGCAAGAGTGCTGAAATGGCTTAGCAGAAAAATCACCTGTTTAAAAGTCACAGAATGAGGGACTCTAGCAAAGTTTTGCAGAGAATCTGCACCAAACATAGATATCTGTGGCCTATCCTTGTTTCCCTTCTCCTCCTGTTAATTATGTAGCAAAGTACCATGATCATTCAGAGATCTGTAAAATTCAGTCCTCTCAGCTCTTCAAATCTATATTTCCTTCCTTTCCCTTTCCACAGAAGATAAGTATTTCTTTTCAGGATGGCAATTTAAAATATTCTGAAAACTCACTGAAATTGATGGGGTGAACTGATTAAAGCATTTTTTTTTTTGATTCACGGTGGGCAAGTGGAAATAACATATTTCAGATCGATAGCTCTGTCATTCCATTGATTTCAAAGGAGCTAGGAAAAAAAAAAAAAAAAAGGGAACCAGTCTCAAAGCTGATATAACTACACTTCCAATGCAAAGACCACAGGCTTTCCCTCAGCTTTAAATTGCAACTTGAGGCTGATTTGTGGATATATCTGCATCTTTTTTATTAGAATTGCTATTAAATTTACTTGTACGAAGTGAGAGATGTGCCAAAGATGGAACTTTTAAACTCAGAATTGCTGTAATGCTGCAGTAATTTCTAATTCCAGTTTGCATCTTTATCCAGTGGTTTAGGGAAAGGAAAGAAAATTTTGTTTAATTGACTGTTGCACTCAGTGTCTTCCACAGTCCTGGACATTGCTTTTTTGACTCAGTAAGAGCAATCTCTAAAGGATCAATGTAATTCATAGACCAGAGCCGACTGCTCCAGAGTATGTTTCTAGTTCCACTTCTTCGAGGGGTTGCTTGTGCTTAGATTTGCCCTGTAGCATAAGTTAACACTGGTATTATTGTGAAGGTTTCTCTCTTCACAATAACATTGTGTACAGTACAGTATATATGGTATAGTACAGTAGTTATATAGTATTATAGCATAAGAAGTTTGAGATTGTTACGGTGAACAAATCGCATCCCCCTGCCCAGTAATCCAAGTGCAAAGAATCCAAACTGCATCTCTCTTCCAAACTCATCCATCCCCATCTTCTTCCTGCGCTCTGTTCATTGTTCACTGCATCACACCCTGCACCATTCCATCCTCCTCCTCTAGTGTGAACTTCCCTGAACTGTACAACTATAATTACATTGTCCATATGCTAAGCATATGTGCGAGCATGATCTGCAATTAACAGATCATTTCATATTGTGTATCTTAAATGTTGTATTTGGACACTTCTTCGTTTGCATATCCTCCTCCATACACTGCCACATGTGTCCTGTGCAGACCTCTTGTTAGCCCACTTGTGGATGACAGATGGCCTATTCGTTAGATGAGTCTCTAACTGCTTAGCAGTTCTGCTTTCAAGCTCCATATTACTTTGTAATTAGGCTTCACAATTACTAGGCTTTTCCTGTATTCTTCTGACATGGGTTTTTAGCTCAGGTTTCTGGAAAGCTTGCTGGGATGCTGCAAGGTTCCCATAATGGTGGACCAAAACTGGGATAAAAAAGGGTGCCGGTATTTCATCCTGCAGAACAGCTCAGTCATCTGAACAATAATTGATAGTCTTTGCCTGGACCCGGCGGCCTGAGAAGCCGGTCGGGTTATAAGTGCTGCCGTTGTGGCCCAATGGAGCTGCAGCGATTCCCACCAGCTGTGAATCTGCCCCTTCGTGTCTCAGGAGCACTCCTCCCTTCTCACGGGAGGCAGTACCATGCCCGACGCCTAAGCAAGCAGCAGAGACTGAAACGTTACCTCGCTTGTGAAGACTTATGCTTGTCTTTTCTTCTTCGTATGTAATGGCAAACACATTTTGCACGCACTGAAGGTGCTTGGCTGCTGTTACTGTTAGAAAACATAATAGCAGCCTATAATATACAGCCCGCGGTTATTGCGATTGATTGGGTGCAGCCTGCCATTGTTACTTACATCTTGGAAGATGTTTTTCCAGCCTTGCTGTTGGCATCTTGCAAGACAGAGTGTATATTGTGGTGGCTGTTGTTGGGATTTTGGGCTGTACATTAATGACTGGAGGCTCCAGCCAGGAGTGCATCTTCTTTGTAGCAGAAAACTGGCCAGACAAGGTGAGACTGTCCTTGCAGAGAGGGTGTAGCCAAACAAAAAGAATAAAGGATGAGATGAAAAGTGCAATATACTCAAGCAGAGAGGAACACAGGAAACCAAAAGATGCCTTCAGGGTCATAGGAAGTTGATAAATCCAAAAATCTGAAAATCAAGCGCCACTCTCCGAGATCCTTGCCCACTTGCTGCAACTGAAACACCAGCAAAATATTATTTATTCTTATCAGAAAGGGAATAGTGGATAACTTAGCAAAAAGCTCTGAATGACTTTTTCAGAAATGGCTTAGTTATTTGGAAACCTGCCCCTCGGCAAGAGCCAGAACGGCTGCGTGGCTAGCTTGCATCTGAGAAAGGCAACTAGGAATTTACATTAAAGTCCTTCTGAAAAATGTACAAATAACTAATATCTAAATATAATAGAGCAGTTCTTTTATCTTTAATACTAAGGCATATATGTTTTATTGCATGTTTTACTAATAACATTATAGACTCTCTGGGCTCTTTTTAAGTCTAATATTGAATTTAATGACCTAGAACTAATAAGTTTTATTTACCATGCTGAAAAAAATTGTCTTGCAGTAACTGAGGTAATTTATTTCAGTTTACCTTTAATAATAATAATGTTCAGATCAACAATACTTGGATAGCCCAAATGCCCCCAAGTCTATTCTGTACAATGTAAATTCATTTCACTGTATTGATAAAAGCACTGATGCATTTCAAATGATGCAGATGCATGCGGAGTAAATGAATTATTTATAGTTTGCTTTGCATAGATATTAAGAACTTTGTAAGTGCTAATATTTTTCATTGTGAAAAAGGGTTGTGTTAAGATGCTGCTTTGACAGCCCTGAAGACTAAAATGGCATTGTCAAAGTGCATTTTGCACTCTACAACTTCCTGAAGGGAGGTTGTGATGAGGAGGGGGTCAGCCTCTTCTTCCAGATAACTAATGATAGGACTCGAGGTAATGGCCACAAGTTGCGCCTGGGGAAATTTAGATTAGATATCAGGAAAAAGTTTTTCTCTCAGAGAGTGGTCAGGCACTGGAACGGCCTGACCAGGGAGGTGGTGGAGTCACCGACCCTTGCAGTTTTTAAGAAGCACCTGGACAAGGTGCTACAGGATATGGTTTAGTAGCTTAGTGAGTAGTATTGGTGATAGGATGACGGTTGGACTAGATGATCTTGAAGGTCCTTTCCAACCTTGTGATTCTGTGATTCTGTGATTCAAAGAGCTGTAACAAGGTTAGCTGGAGTGCAGGCTTCTCTGGTCTGCTCCTCCATGGGCTTGACCACTTCTAAGAGACCAAATGAATAGTGTGGTAACAGGATCTTTTCCTTAGCAAGCTTAGGCTGTTAGCATGAAAGGAAAGCTCATCTTTGTGTTCGTGATTAGAGGAACAGTTTCCAGTCTTGTGTTTTGCTGGTGCCCTTGAATGAGGGTGCTACAAGATGAGGGCCACACTCTCATCCCAGCTCTCATCTTATGTTAAATCAATGTGAACTGCTCACAGGTGTTTTTGTTGGTGTAAATCTGATGAAAGCATAAAGAAAATTGGGTTGCTCTATTGGAATATTTGCTTCATTGCCCTCCTTGCTAAATAGAGATACGAGTTAGCTAACTTCAATGTATTTTATTTTTGTGTTAAAATAGCTTGAGAGAATGTGTTTACTGGACTTAATGGTTCAATGAAAACTTGTCACACTCCCAACTCTGCTGTGCCAAACCACGTATCCTACCTCACGGCAGTTTACTTTTGTGATGTTTTTGTAAATGTTGTGGCTTTCCAGTCTTTCTTGAAATATTTTCTGAGATGCACAGCAAGCTACCTGGGGCACAGCACAGCAGTTCATGGTGTTGAAGGTTTCGGTGAACTTTGAGCACCACAACACTGAGGAGCCATAAAGGTGATCTTCTGCTGGGGCAAAGACATGGCACTAAAGGAAAATGCTGTGCAGACCAGAGGAAAATCCAGGGGAAGGACTGAAGGAAGCTTTTCTGGTCTAGCACTTCTTGGAGGTGTGTGGCAATCCTGTTTACACACCGTCATGTGGAGGTTTTGCCAGGGGTGGCCTTCAGAAACCCTTTTTTTGTGATCTATAAACATATGGATGCTAGTTAAGTAAGCACACAGTGAACTTTGAGGTAGTGCTGGTGTCAGTGGAAGTGTCAATGTGCTTTAGAAATGGCTGATTGCTATACTTAATCTAAATGTCCTTATGAAGTGACATCCTATGTTGCCAAAGCAGGACAGATAAAGGTTCACACTGTCAAGACCGCTACAGTGGGAAAGAAGAGAGGAATATATTACACCATGCTAACCATGATTTTGATTTTATAACCTGTCCTGGATCATCGTCGTCAAGGATTTCTGTAGAAACTACTCTGAGAGCCCTGAAGGGAGTTTGCCTTGCTGCCTGCCTTGCAGCTGCTGGGCACTTGCTTAAATTCAGCAGTGACAGTAACCTATTCACCAAAAGCAGGAAACCCTGGAATTAATGGCTTTTTAACATACTATAATAGGCTGTGGAGGAGAGCATTTCTGCCATGTAGCTATTTTGTTCATTGCTGCTAGAGAGAATGAAATGAGAAATCAATTTAGCTCTTTTAAAAATTAATACAGTCTGCAGGAGCAAGCTGGGGAGCAGCTCTGTAGCTTGGCTTTAGAAGTGCCTCCGTGCCCAGCTTCTCTGAAGTGCTGGGGTGGTGGTAGGGCACACTTGTGGCTGCTAGGCTGAGAAAGTCATCCTTTGGCTTCTGAATTTGGGATGAGAAATACACTGGAGAAAGTCCTGTTTGAGAAAAATATCACACTCTAGAAAAGCAGAAGTAACACTGTAATGGTCAATAATTTTTTTTTATTTTTTGAGTAGTTTGATATCTTGAGGAGGTCAAGATTTTCATGTAGCTAACCTTATAGTTAGGAATCTCCATAGGTAACCTAATTCCCCCAAAGTCTGCTGAACACTAGCCGCTCCCCTAGGTGTCACTGACTGCTTTTGAGCCTCAGCATCTCTGAGCCAAAAGTGCTCTTGAGGTACCAAAATATGTCTTTAGCTAATGAACACCTAAACACCCACATGCAAAAAAAAAAAAAAAAAAAAAAAAGTCTGGTCTCAAATGTTCAGTGCAGTACTTTTGTGTTTATGTCCCTGCGTTGTGCCAAGTTGAGTGAAGAGGCCAGCCACAGGGACAGGACTGGTGGTGTGAAGGTCACTTTGAGAAGTGAGATGAAAGGAAATGGGTGATGCAGTGGGGATGACAGGCTGCAGAGTTACTGGGGGAGAAGCTCATGCATGCAGGGAGGGTCCTGGGGGTGCACAAGAAGGAGCAGGGGCTGGAGCTGTGGAAAGGATGAAAATGAGCCTGGAAGTCAGTAATATGATCTTGTGTGAGAAATGGCTTAATGGCCTAAGACAAAGAGCTGCAAAATACATTCAGTTGCTTGGGTAATTTTATAGGGAACTACTAAAGAGTAAAAGATGGTTGGAAGATGCAGGAGATGTCCTTGGACTTCGCTTTTCCTACTTGTCTGAGCTCTGCTAACACCCACTCCAGGTAACTGCCTAATTCTGTTCCTATTGATATTATTCTTAAAAGAGTAGGAAAAAACAGACTTCTCCCCCACAGGCAATATGATGGTCACACTCTCCCATGTTGGACCAGCAAGCATTTCCTAGATGTTTTATATCCATTCACAAAAGGAGGTTCCCCATTTTCCATTCATGCCAGGCTCCACTAAAATTAGTGCTTTTCTCTTGAAGTAACTTGGAAGCGAGGTGGTGCCTCCTGCCACGAAGGTGTCTGCCAGCAAGGAGCATCTGTGGGGAATAATCTGAAGCTGCAACAGGTGTGAAAACCAGGAGAACCTGGGCTCTTGTTGAGTTAAATTTGTTTGCAGATTTGAGGTAAAAATCCATGGAGTAGAAGCTGCCTCGCTTTGTGCCTCCCCATTGTCATGCTTTGTGCTGCACCAAGGTTCACGGTGGCTTTGTATGGCTGGTGGCTGATACAAAGCTGTGAAATTCAGTGCTGGAGTTCTTTACCCCACCAGGCTTCCTGCAGCTGCACTCAGTTCACAGGGGGGTAGACTTTTGATTAAAAATAATAATAATAATAATAAAAGGAGAATAGCAGGAATGGAAATGGGGAAGAAGCAGCACTCTGCCACTGGGAGCTGCTGCACCCATGGGGGACTTTAGAAGATGCAGCTCACATCAGCAGTGCTTCTGCCACCGAAAGAAAAGAAATGCATGCGCCATCTCTGCCTACGTGTTTAACAGTTTGAATCTGGTTAAAAAGGGATCTTGTTTTTCATCTTATTTAACGTGGCTTGAAATCAAAACCCAGTGCTCTCAGAGATGAAGGAGATTCACTGGTTTTACAGGGATTTAACTGGGAGAGGGATCAGGTGTTCACTTTGTGTGTTAGTTAAAACTCCAGGTGAAGAGCTGCAGGCCCAGTGTGACACCAGTGAATGCTCTTCCCTGGCTTACACCTGCAAAGCAGGCAACCATGAGCTCACAGTTGTCCCCAGCCCACAGGGAAGGGGGAACTGCTGTGATGGAAATTGCCTCTGATAAGCCTGTAAAAGGATGGTCATAACTGCAGCTTGGGTGGTTGAATTTGTACCAATTTTTTTTTTTTTTTCCTCCTTTGCCTCTTCAGATGTGTATAGCACAGAAGAAAAAGAGGAAGGAGAAAGGCAAGGCAACCTGTACCCAGCTCCCAGGTGATGGTGAGAAGCAGCAGAGGGCAGTGGTCTTCTCCCTTGCCCAGATATCTGGCGGTGTCTTGCCATGGGTAGGGTTGCCTTGGGAGGGAGTAAGAAACATATTTCATCTAGATCCATCAATGCTGAGAAAATCTGGGCAGAAAGGTGGGGAATTCAGTTTTGAATTCCAGTTAATGAAGATCAAGTGTGAGGTTTTGCATGGACTCGCTGAAGGTTTTCCTAACAATCAGGTTGGTGTAAGGGTGGAAATGTTTTGGGAGAAGAGCATCTAGGAGGTGAGCATCTAGGAAAAAACAGGGAAGAAATGAGTTGCGTAATGGCCGGATATGCTGGGTAAGAGGCACATGAGAGGGAGGGCTGATGAGAAAGGAGAGCTCTTCAAGGTGCTTGGGGCCTCTTGATGATCTGCTGATCCTGATCACAACAACATACTGCTGGTACCTTCAATAGTGAGTTCCAGAGATCTGGATTCCATCCGCCCAGTCCATCTTAAGAGCCCTCCATTCTGTAGGAGACAGCTTGCCTTTTTTTTTTTTTAAATCCCAAGGCAATTTCCATTTTTCACACTGCCCTACCTGACATTGCTTCCTTGTTGAAGGTTTTGACTTGGTGCAAAGCACATTTTGCTAACTCAGGAGCTTTCCCGAGCTTGCTCCACTGCTCTTGGACACTTGTCGAACATGGAGTGCTTACCAAAAATAATTAGAGTGGTGTATATATGCTTTCACTTGCCCTCTTTTAATGAACATTAAATAAATATATACCCTGATACAGTAATTTCATATATCAGAGATTAAACTTTATATCAGATATTTGTAATTGAAATTTTAACAGGCAAAGATTTACTTATCTAAGAAAGAAAGCCTCTGGTGACTTTGGATCTCCTGACTATATTAAGCTGATGGACATATAAGAAGCAGTACTTTTTTTATTCTTACAAGAAATAGTACCAGGCTTATATAAATAATTCATTAAAAGAAATTTAGAGTGAAAAAAATATCATTGATCAAGGGAATATAATTATACTTCAAAATGTAGATATACAAATCTCACATCAGTGAAAATTCAATTAAGAATAGAAGAGACCAAAAGTTTACCCAGCCCCAAATCCTGTTTCTATCATTGGCGATATGTGCATGCACAGGGATGAGAGAGTGCAGCAAGCTTTGCACACTTTTTAGGTCAGAGCAATACCAGGTCCTCTTGTGGTTTGTTTATTTAGTAACCCAAAACATATTTATCTTCCAAGTCATTTGCCAAGTGTCCTCCAGAGCCTCCTTCATCCCCTACATCCTTCATCAAGGAGCTTCACAAGCGTAAGACCCACCGCATGAGGAACTGCCTCCTTTTGCTTACCTGGGAGTTTGCTCCCATTTACTTTGTTTGATGACCTTTACACTGGTGTTTTGGATTATTCTTGTTGTGTCTTGAATGGTTTCCATTTCTAATATGTCATTTTTGAGACAATGAGATCATCACTATCCACAGAATTATCAGGGGTTGGTCAAATGTACTTGAATGATTTCAGTTTCATGATGCTTTAAGGCAAGTGCATGCATGTAATATAACATATGTATATATATTTATATATATATACATATATATATATATAAATAACTCATTTGACCCCAAAGAAAAGGCAGAACTTTTGCACTGTGCTAGGGATAGAATTTATACGACTTGGTGCCAAATTTTACCATGTTGATTGATCACAATGCCAGAAAATCGTGGGGTATATGTCTCAGCATGGCTTTCACAGATTTACATCAAGCCAGCACTGGTCTATACACATACCCCAGAGTTTTACACTGGTTACTTTGTTGATATCTTTTTCTATTGCCAGTAACAAAGAATAATCTCTGGTAGAAAATGAGGTGATCCTGTAAGTGATACCGAGACAGAAGTTGTTGTGCATGCTGTGAAATAATCCCTGATTATAGGAGCGTAACACCTCTTAAAAGCCACTTCTAGTCTCATGCTTAGCAGGAAAAGAACTCAAGGTAAGGCATCAAAGGTGAAGAAATTAAAGAAGGAAAATAAAATGCAAGGAAAAAGAGAGTGGGAAACAACTCCCTAGAATAAATATTTGATTGATGGAGAGAAAGAGCTAATTGTGTAACCAGATTTGTGCATGGCCAGGCAGGAAGTTTGCCTTCACAACCCTGCCAGCTGGGTATGGTGCCAAGCTTTCATGTTGCTACATCACCTAAATTTCCCCTTCACCTAAAGCTTCTGGGGACAGGTGACCTACAAAAATACTTACTTTAGGTCAGACAGAATGAAATAAATCTTATTTGTTTTAGTTCTCAAAGAGACTATTAAAATTATGTCAAAATAGCCCCCCAAAGGCTAAGCATATTTGGAAGGTAAAGGAAAAGAATTCAACATTTAATTTCATTAGAAAAGACATTTTAAAAATATCAGATTCTTTTGAAACCTTATACCTGATTTGTCAGTGCTTAAGGTTTGTAATAACTCACAAAATCTAGACAGTCAGCTTCAAAGCTCACTTGCTTTCCAGGGAAGGCAGATTACAATGGCGTGGGTGGCAAAAGTAAACAAAGTCTAGTAAAACGGCAGTAGGAAATTTCAAAAGGTCAAGCCAAGAAGGGAGAAAAATAGTTTCAGCTCAAAAGCAATTTGCCCATAAAGGGCAAAATTTTGGATCTACTGCCTAAATGATGTTTATTCTGGCATGCACTGGACCTTGTAAAAAATCAACAGTACATTACAGGGGTGGTAAATCCAGCTGTTCAAAGAGACTTGGGGCTCGTTGCAATTATGTTCAATGCGGATATTTATGCAGAGGAAGTCAGTGCAGGTGCTGCTTGGAACCATTGCCCTTATCATGTGCTTGCATGAGGAGTATCTGAATATCATAGTACCTACAGGTGGGATGAGAAGAAACTTGGGTTTGTCCAAGCTTTACCGACTTGGACAAATGCATAAAATCCACCAATTTTGTGCCCAGAATTTTTTCTGGTAGTCAAATTTATTACCACCCTGAAAAATGCTTATTCTCAGTTCATCAGTCCTGTTTTCCTATTTCCTAGTGAACAAGAGCCCTTTCCCAAAGCCTTCCGGTGCTGGTGGCTCCCCCTGTGGTGGTCCCTGCAGCGATGAGGTTCATGTACATGAACGGGGCCACGTGAAGCTGCTCCCACTGCTGTTTGTTATTGCTTTGGCTGATGGACTAACTCATTTTACAAGACGTATTTCTTGAAGGACATGCATAAGCCAGGGTCCTTATTAATAATTTGGAAGTTTCTTTTACTTTCTTATTCTATTCGCCAGTAGTGTATGAACTGTGACAAAACAACAACAACAAAAAGTTCTTGTTCTAACATTCTCCAAATCTTTTTTTTTATTATTATTACCAAGAATATATGTGTACATATATTTGTTCAATGTATTCAGTATTTTCATTCTTCCAGGTTTTAATTTCAGGGACAAAGTTTCTGTGAGTTTACTGTTACCTTTTGCCTTGAACCATTTAGCTGTGTGATGGTTTCATGTCAGTGGGTAGCTCAGCTCTACCACCCCGCTCTTTCACTCCCCCTCCTCAAAAGGCCAGGGGGAGAAAATGTGATGAAAAAAAGCTCACAGGTTGAGATAAGGACAGGGAGATTAATGTAATTTATTGCCTACTGCTAACAGACTAGAGCAGTGAGAACTAAAAGCAAACCTCCCCCCAAGCAGTGCAGGGGAATGGGGGCTGTGGTCAGTCCATACTGCTAGGGGTCAGCAGCAGGGCGTACCAGTTACACGTTTATTCTTTATTCCTTATTCTTTATTCTTTATTTTTTATTTCTTTTCCTTTTCCTTTTTTTTTTTTTAATGCCTTACATAAGTAGATATCTTTGTAAGTTGATTTATATACCAATAACTGTAGTATTCCTGACTTTTTTCTTAATGGACACAGAATGGCCAACATGACTAAATTATCAATCCAAAATAGATCTGAGTATGAAAAACAGGAAAGGGTTTGTTAGAACTCCAAATTTTGCATTTACTTTTCTTCTTTCCAGGACAGGAAGCTGAGAACATATAATCAATTTTCTGTTGTAATTTTTTTTTTTTTTTTTTAAGGGAAACAATATAGGACTACATTCAGGAGACAGCAGTGCTCAAAATAGCCTATTTTTACCAGTTTGACGGACAGTATCACCTTAATCAACACAGTGAATTTTGGTTACTCCATCCAAAAAGCATAGATTGTAGTGGGAATAGACATTGTCCAGACAAGGATGAAGACCGTGAGAGATGCATGGAAATGCATGATAAAGGGAAGGATTGCCCTGAGTGACAAAGAAATGATGTCAGGGTATAGAAAATAAAGGAAAATAAGAAGAAGTCAAGCTCTTTTCATTAAATAAAAACAAAGGGTATCCTTTGGTTTTAAAACTGTCTGCTGAAAGTTGTTAACACATTGAGAACCCATTGAGAAGATACTTTTGGACAAAAGGTTGTGTAGGATTCAAGAAAGGACCAGTCATTCTTTTGATGTAATCATATTTAATCCATTGCATTTAAACCAGATGTTTGTATCGGCTCTTCTGCTTCAGCATCTGCATCAGCATGTTTGGCCTCTTAGCAGCAAGCCACTGCTGATTCAAAACTGGTATCACTCAGGGCAGCGAACAATGAACAGCACTGATTCCTTGGTGAGAATGGGAGTAAGAACAAGAACAAGGAGGAATAAGAAATTCCGTGCATCACTTCTGTGATTCACTGTGGGGCTACCTGTGGGAGCTGGACCAGTCACTGCGGGCAAACAGATTTGAGATGTTCCGGGAAAGCTATATACTTAGCTGATACTAATTTCATTTCTTCATCAGCAATTAATTTAAAAACCGATTAATTTGGATGTCAAATTGCAAACTGTTTCTCCCAGTAGCTGTTCCCTTGCACTTGAGAGTCAAGTGTTGAGCTTCAGGTGCTGCTTCCTGCCAGGTCTTCTGCCAACATCATGTCCAAACATTCATTAACAGCTCTCTGCATCTATCGAAAGCATTTCCATCGGCTCTGTAACACAGTGCCCTCTTGTGACCAGCCCAAATCCAGAAACTGCACACTGGTAACCAAAATGGATAGGACGTTGTATTTAACATCTTACCTTGATTTTCAAGGTCTGGAGTCAGGGTGATGGCTACAGCTCCATCACATTCATTTTGCTCTTGGACTTCGAACAGTCACAGCACGCTAGACACGTCTGAAATCGGGTGGTGCAAAAGGGATCCTGCAATATTGCACACAAAGAAAAATAAAAATGTTTCCAGATCTGTATGCATAGTAAATTTGCCTGTTAATGCACAAAGTAGTGAAATTTCAGTACTTTGCCTACAATAACAGTAATGAGAAGGAAAAAAAAAAAAAAAAAACACTTTACGTTTTCTTTCACTCTGTCGTGGCCACTAACAAGTGTAATTGGGTTGGGGGCAAAGAGAAGGAGCCAAGAAAATGCACAGAGGAATTAAGAAAGCAAGCTGTGGGGTCATATTTTAATGAAAATTTATTCATGGATTCCTTTTATTTCTTAGTGTCAAATGGATTATTGTATTTATGTGTAACACTCAGGGTTATACACTCCCTTGTGTGAAGGCAAATGAGGTGGATAAGAGCTGGTGCTTTTGGCAGAGAAGAGAGGGGTCACTGAGCAATGCTGCAGCTCCAAGGGGCACTTGGAGCAAGGGTGCCTCCACCAGCCAGCAGGGTGGGGATGGAGTCTGTCACATCAGATGGCAACTACAGTGGCAATAGCTCTAGAGGTTTTATATTCCCAATAAAGGCAGTGCCACTGCTTCACCACACCAGCCACATCACACAAACTGGGATGAGCCGCTATGTGCTACCCGTTATCTGCACTTCGTTTTGATGTTTAGATGCATGGTGAGATTATGAAAAATATGTGGGGTGTGGATCAAGGCGTTCTGGGACTATTTCTTTGGAAATTATTTGTTTGGGGTTAAATTGCTTCTGGCCTGTGCAGAAAGTGGGAAGTTTCTGGCAGGAAATCGAAGTGATGGGTGTAATCTGGTTTCTCCAGCTGTCCAGACTCGATAGCCTGGGGTCATTCTCATTTTTCCTGCTGTAACTTCTAGGGTGTGAAGAGCACACGGCATGAGCATGACTGAACTGAAACAGAAGATGGCTGAGAATTTTTGAGGAAGATTTCTCAGTCCTGGAAGAAGCCAAAGCCAGTTCAGGGTGCTGCAAATTCCCCGTGCTGCTGTCATCTATCACAGCAAGAGAAACAGGGCAATCAGCAATAAACTGCATATTTTTGCTGTTGTTGGTAGGATTTTGTTTTGTAAGAGGGGATTTGCCATGGATGGAGTCAAAATGGATTTACTCTAGAGGATTTCTCATTCTTTTTTTTTTTTTTCCTAATTGCAGTCTCTCTCTCCTTTTCCCATGTATGCACTATAAAAGCAGGTAGAGGCTGGTAAGAGGAGCCATTGAAGTTGAAATGCATTCTCTATTTCTCACATGGACTTCAGCTTTTCATGTCGATGCCATTGAGCCATGATCTGTGCACACAGAGTTCCCAGACAGGGGCTCTTTGAAGCAGAGTTCAGTCTCACAAATGAGAGGCAACAGCAGAATTGTATCTGGTTTCAAATTTGGGACTGAGATTTCAAAGGTGTGCACAGACTGGGTTTAGGGCTTAGTTCCTAGGCCTTCTCTCAATGAGACTGAATAAGCTTTTTTTGAGCTGGGATCTTGAAAGATTTGGGATTACACAAAAAAAAAAAAAAAAAAAAAAAGAAGCAGGCCAGTGTTATGGATTTTTATAGTTTTAAGTTTTCCCAGGACTCAGCCTTCTTTGAGCTTTTGACAGGTTAATTTACAAGCCTGTTAGAGATGCATGTTGATATGGGAATTTTTCTGAGCTATAACAGTTTTATTTTACAAGCGCAAATGTAAAAGCACTATATTGGTGCACCGAGTACAACTGCATTGAAGTAATGAGCAATTAAAACCACTTCTTGCAAAATAAGGCACATTCTCTCATGTTGCTCTTACTTAACGTAGCAATGCAGTGTGTTATACAGCATTTAGCTAAATTATGGTAAATCACATATTTCAAGTTTCCCTTTCTACTTCTTACATTAAAAAAAAAAAAAAAATGCTGGAAACAGTAAAAGGATAACGACCCATAATGCCAGGAAGATAAAAATGGGATTTCAGTTGTCTCTTGGAATTAAAGGCTGTAGTGATGTTGTTAAAGGCAAGCTGTTCTCCGTCCCCTGTTACTCCCTTGCATCAGCATCACAAAGTACAACAGACTGTTGCTTATTTCTGCATCGTGGAGTAGCAAGGCTGAAGAAAAAGGAATTGCTGGTAGAGGACAGGTGGATAGAAGACAAAAAGCAGGATGGTGGCAGGGGTCCGTGATGAGTTACACATGCAGAGGTCTACAGGGGCCGTCCCCAAGGACCAGCGCTCGCTGAGGGTGGGATGAAGCTGAGGGTATGGAGATAACGTTTTGTTGCCGTTCACCATTCATGCTCCTTCCCTCCCTTCTCTCTCTGTTATTCCAAAGCCAGTTTACTGCAACACCTGGGGACAGGGGATGGGAAGCCACTTCTGCATTTTCTTTCCGGGAAACAGCTCAGTATCCATACAGGCTTGGTTTGTGCAGGTTGTAGTATTAAATGAGTGATCACAACATTCTTCTTTCCTGCCTGAACTTGGGATTGAGTCTGTCTGGACACCTGAAGAGGCCGAATCTTCTGGGGATTGACTGTGCATTTATCTTGCGTTATATTCTCTGCAGTTAGGTTTTACAGCAGCCAGGGAGCACGCAAGGCTCCAGCATTTGCTGACAGTTTATTCCCATGCTTTTCTAAGGAATAAACCACACCTGCCCTGGGAGTGCAGGTCCAGGGGTGGGGGCCACTCATTGTAATGCAAAGCTGCTTGACTCCATTTAGGCAGATCCTGCCCTAAGTGAGCCAATAATCCTGCAGGCCAACCAGATAAGACACAATTTCCTCTTTCATGAAAAAAAAAAGGCAAGTAAGTATTTCTCTAAACCTGGCTGTGCTTGCTCTTCTCCCCACTCATACCATGCTCACTATTTTTTCATTTGGTACTTTTAGTTAACATTTGCTGTTTTTTTGTTGTTATTGTTGTTTGTTTGCTTGTTTGTTTTGTTTTTTTCTGACAGTTTTTCTCTCCTCTGTTTACCCTTTTCTGTAGTTTTTCCTCTTTGCTTCCATTATTTCCCCAAACCCCTCTCTGAACATCAGTCTCTGAACACAGTGGGCTGCATATGGCAGGATTAAGGGTTTTTAAGACCTTGGTGCCATGCACAGCAGCCTATTCACCTCCACATGTCTTATTTCCTCCCCCTTGTCATGCAGAAAACACTTTTTTTCAAGGAAATTCTAAGACTCCTTCAGTTTGCCTTCCATACGAGATGCTCACGAGCTGTTTGGACGTCTCTGCTTCATGTACAAGCCTGTTGCTTTGCCTGGCACTTATGGGCTGCTTCATCCCATCAGGGTTTTGCCTCGTGGGCTGGTTTGTGGGTGCGAATGTGACAGTCCCAGCAGTGAACACCCACCACTGCCCAGCCTGCTTCTAGGTGTCTGCTTTTGTTGTGATGTTGTTCCCATGGGAATTTCAACACAAACCGGCAGCCTCCCCCGATCTTGCAAACATGGGCATCACTACAAACTGGTATTTTTCTTCCTGTGTGTTGCAGGTCTGCTGTGGATGGTCTGGATTTGTTTTATCCCACCTGATCCTTCTCTTTGGCCCCGGTGTGTGTGTGCTGGGGGTGAGGGCTGTGGGATGCCCAAGCCCACCCAAGGAGCCTGCCCTCTCCTTTTCCCACTCTGGTTTCCATCCACAGTGCTGGGGCTCACTGAAATCTTGTTAGGATGCTAAACAAGCAGAACTTTTTTTTTTTCTTAATAATTTTAATTCCACTACCTCATCCTTACGTGTTTTTCTGAATGAATATTTTTATAGTACACACTGTTACCAGCCTGAAAACACCAGCTTAGTCTGAAAAACCATCTGTCCCGCTGCTGCATGCTTCTTTCCTATTATCTTGTGCTAGCTGGTCACTGCTCAGGAGTTGTGCCCCTGCGATACCTGCCCGGGAGACTCTGAAAAACCCTCAGCCAGTGCAGGTGTCTCAGCAAAAGGCTGCCACTGAGCAGTGCCCCTGCATCCTGAAAACTGCTCTGGGTAATTAAAAACCCCACGGCAGCTTTTTTTTTTTTTTTTTTTGGAAGAGGTGATGAAAACATCGGGCTCTTCACTTGTTTCCAGCTGCAGTAATTGGCCTCATCGGGTGGAATAGGATGCACTATTTTCACTTGCAAAGCTCAGAGGACTCTTTCAAGTTTTCCAACCCCACTGAAGAGAGTTGGAAAATGTCTTGCTACAGCAGCAAGGGTGAGAAATGAGTGAATAGTGCCTGGTCCCCTCTGGGTGGTCCCATGACAGTGACAACCTTGCACATAGCCCATTGCAATGCCACCTCATCCCCTGCGGGGCGTACTGCCCTCTGCCCTCTGGACACGGTGTAATTCATTTGCCGGTCTCACTGGTCACGCCACTATTGCGAGGCTCATTTATCTGATATGGTTCAGAACAACTACAGGACTTAGGTTTCCCTTATTCACCAATCTCCCTTAATCTTAGGGATTGAGAAGAATAATTCCCCTGATGCTGACTTTCATCAGACTGAGACTCACTCAATTATCTTTCATGTCTGCTGATCTGAAGCTACAGCACTTGAGAAGTTGACTTTTCCTCTGAGTCTGTGGTTCTAAATGACAGGAGCTCTCCTAACAACCCTGATGTTACCTTCTGCCTTTCACTAACTGTTCCTGCTAAGTTGCTGCATGTGACTCTTTTTAACTTTTTTTTTCCTGTTTTTCCTTCATCAGTTGGTAAACTGATAGAAAATTATAATTTCATTAAAAGTATTTTTTAGAACTGGAGTTAAATTCTTATTCCCTCGCCCCC
>VXAL01015091.1:46729-62633 GCA_013399475.1 Chauna torquata
GTTTTGTTTTGTTTTGTGGTAGAAGAAGCCAGCTTTGTGTAAGAGGATAGTACATTAAATGTCAGAGAATTTTCAATATTTCCTTAAAAAGCTGATTCCTGAGGTAAAATACACTTATGTTTGCTCCAACAATGAGATATAAATCATGTCCTGGTAAAATTGCTGCTTGTGCTGTGCCTGGCTAAGGTTTTGGTCAACTTGAGAATTTCGTTGTTGTTGTTGTTGTTGCTTTTGTTTTGTTTTGGTGTAATATCTTTGCAAAACTCCAAAAGCAGAGGATGGCTAACATATTTATATTAATGACCCAAGATCTGCAGAAAACAGCTTTAGAAACTGTAGGCTTGACTTGGCTTCAAAAAATAAATCTCCAAGAAAACTTAAAATGAGATTCCAGGTTGACTTTATTTTGCAGTAAAACTGAACGTACGATTCATACAAAGCTGGAGTACAGTATTAATTCTTTTTTAATGAGACAAGGAATTCATCACTGAATTATTACTGCAGGACCCAACCTTAAACTTCATATGCTGCCATTTTAACTTAATTTTTAAGCAAAAAAAAAAAAAAAAAAGAGCATAGCCCATTTCTTACAATTCTGCTGTTCTTGTTTTTCCTTTTTTTTTTTTTTTCCCCCTTCACTTTTGTGTCAACCCAAAGGATCACAACTTGAAGTGTTACTAACCTAAGGCCAGCAAGGCCAGGCCAGATGAGTGTTGCAAAATATGCCCTCCCTATATATACGTAACTAGTTTGTATGATATGCTGGCTTGAACCAGCATCTGTTGATCTCTCACTTTCCCCAGTTTCATGTAATTACTGTTCTTATATCCATTACGTGTTGCGTTTTCTCCAGGAAGAGTATTTTCACCATGCTGTGGGTAAAGGAACAGGCTGGCTTCCATTAATGTCAAGGTCTGTTGAAGTCAGGCTAATTCCATTTGTACTCTGTTTATTCCCTTTTTTTAATGTTGGCCATTCATGAGAAAAGCACAGTGTTACAAGACAATCCTACATTTTCTTGCCATGGCCTCCCTGCTACCTACTCTACCCTCGCTCCTCTGTCCTCTGGATAAATAAATCTGCAGAATATCACTTCCATGTTCATTCAAAAAGCCCTGGTACAAGAGCTGCCATTACACCTCGTTCAGTCACACTGCCTTTGTCCTCTTCCTTCCCAGTCTTGGGTCAGAATAACTTCTGCTACCTTGAAATGATTTCCCTTCTGCATGTCAGTAGTATATCAGTAAGCAAAATCTGCCTTCATGCTGACACCCCTCCATCCTGAACCACAGTGGCCTATCGATCCCCTCTGCCTTTGGGTATTGTCCCACCTCATGCCACCTCCAGCCCTGCTGACTTTTGGGAAATCTGTCTTCATGAGATCCTATGCACTTCCCTGAAGCCCAAATTACCCCTTTCATTCTGCTACCAGAGAACCTCTCAATGACTTGCATCCAATTTGTTAGAAGAGGAACAAGATTTAAAAGGCAGTGGATGAGAGGTGCGTTGCTGCCACATGCATTGGCACTGTATATTGTATTGAAGAACACTGGAAAGGAGAAGGGATTTCTGCACTGCACAAATAATAAGTGCAGCAGGGAAAAGGTAATTCCTGACAAGTCTAAGATATTTTGGCATCTCTTCAAGCAAGACTTACAGTGCAGCTTTTTGCAGAGTCCGCATCAGGGTGCACCAGGAAAGCTGTGTCACCACAGCATCCCAAAGACTTTCTTGACTGGGGAAAAGGGGATAGGATTCCTCAGTGTTGTCTTAACTGGGACAGGCAGTGGTGTCTCTTTCCTAATAATTTGCTCTGGCACGTATTTGCTATTTGTTACCTCCAGCACTTTGGCCAGTAACTGCAGGGAATGAGAGGGAATGAATAAGTAGTTATTTATCATGGTTTTCCACTACCTGCTGCCCACCAGCCACTGTGCAGTAGATTTATAAGGAAAATTCTGTTTGAGATAGCTGTCTAGTCTGGGTCACAGTGTGGTTACACTTTCTCTTATGGGAGCATATATTTGCCCAAATAACATTTCTGTTTTTTGAAAAGAGGTATGAAAAGAGGTGTGAAAAGAGATGTAAAAGATGTTATTTTTCAAGACACTTAGTCTGGCAGTATCCTCAATCTTTACAAAGATGGTCATAACAATTAGTTCTAGATGTTATTGGCTTGAAAACTGAAAAAATATTTATTTTAATGTCTGATTTATTTTCTAGGTCTCCTTAAAGGCTATTCTATACGAAGTGTCACCTGACCGGGAATATGCACTTTTTGCTTTTAATGTTGAACCAGTAAGTAAATAGATTTGTTTTCAGAATACGTAGCCAGTGGTGCACTCTTTTTTTTTTTTTTTTTCCAGTTCTATGCCAGTAAGATAATGTTTTAAATTAATTGCTTCCAATGAAACAAAGAAAGAAACCCCCTCATTTGGATATTCTGAAAGCATGTCACACTGCCATCTAGTAGAGGAGAAAGGTATAAATTACAGCACAGAGGAAACACTGTCATTGACAGAATTTTATAGGCTTTGGGAGGGGGATTGTAAGGACATGTCTTTGCTACAAGGATTTCTATTCCTCTTCTGTGTAGTTTTTTACCATTGTGCCTTTTTCAGTCACACTATAAATTTCTTCCCAAGAACAAAAAGCAACTGTCAGTGTCTCCCACAACTGAAATAATACATTAATTATAGTGTCACTGTTCCCAGTGCTGCAGTTAGGTTTGAGCTATCGCTTTCATTATAAATCCTTTTCTTCAGAGGTTTCGATATAAATCATTCGTAAGAAATCACCATTGGGTTACTTCTAAGTTTTAGATTAGGGTGATTTTTTTCTACCAAACTTCAAAAGGGAAAAGTGTAACAAGTCATTTTTAAATGACTAAAGAACCAGACACAAGGGAAGCAGTTCTTGGGCATGAATAACATTTATTTTCTTTTAAAATTCTGCTGGCATAAGATCTGAAAAGTTTGAATGATAGCTATGCTGTACTACTTGGATAAACTATAAGCTCCATACATTTTGTTTCCATAATTTAGAATTGCACCAATTCCTCAAAACGAAAATAATTCATTCACTAGCAACTGCAAGTCCTTTTCCATACAATAAATCTAGTTTGGGCTGCTAACCAAGGGAAATTAGTTGGTCCGTGAGGTAGTAGAGGTTGTGGCTCTCTTGCTCATCTGATTTCTCTGCTGTCATCTTTGGAGTTATTCCTGACTCATTCATAGTGGTGTAAAAGTCAGGAGAACAATGGTGGGTGCTAGAAAAAGTTCAAATAAAACTGTATTGGAAACTTTAGGGATAATTTATAAAGACTTTATGTTGGGGTATCACAGATGGTGTAATTTCACTTCCGCAGAG
The DNA here is from genome assembly GCA_013399475.1 of Chauna torquata. Lineage (NCBI taxonomy): Eukaryota > Metazoa > Chordata > Aves > Anseriformes > Anhimidae > Chauna > Chauna torquata. The sequence continues at coordinate 50,099 of VXAL01015091.1, forward strand.
CCTAGCAAAGTTCTGGACAGAGTTGGATGTGGCAATGCTAAGTTAAATCTAAATATCCCCAACCATTTTCCACCACGGGGGCATTTGCAGCCCAGATTTTGTGCTCAACGTGCAGAGAAATGCTTGAGGCAGACATGAGAGGAGGAGGAGGATGGGAATGGAAAGGGCTGGATGTATTTCTTCCACATGTCCCTCACCACATCTCAGTGCTTGCAGATCTGTGGTTTCAGGGTGCAGACAAAACACGGGGTTTGTGGTGCTGAAGATGCCAGGGTGGAGAGGCAAGGAGCAGCACACAGCCCGCTGCTCCCTTCCCCACACCAACTTTTCCTCCAGATAGGAAAACCTAAGGTGGCAAGCTGGAAATGGAACCTTTGGGAAGATTTCATGACATGATTAGATGTGTATCCAGCGTAAGAGAGCACTGCAAATTGGTCAAGGATTCATATATGAGATTATGATAGCAAGAGTTCCTGAAAGAGTTTTCTGAAGCAAAGCTAAACTAAAACCCTTCCTTTTTTTTCTTTAAGATCCATGCTTATAAAGGATATAAACATTGTTTTTAAGAAGTGTACTAATAGAGGGGTAGTAAGATTCACTCCTGCATATTGCATCCTTAACTCATGCTGGGTGGCTCTTTGTTTATTAAGTTGTGATAACTGCTAAATTACTTATTCGTCTCTCTTCTCCCTTGATATACAGACTGTGGCGACAAATAATTGAACATTAGTTAGCTTTTCACATTTTCTGTATTTGAAACTGCATTCTTGGCCAAAATTCAAATTATGCTGTTTTCAGCAATGCAAGAAATTGATTAGCAAAGCCTTGGGCAGTTGTCCTTGTTGCAAAGTCAGAAGGAGATTTCAGGAAATATGTTGTCATAGGATGTTTGCTTAAAGTTTAATTCTACAAATACTTTCAAAAAAGAAACTTCTTGAAGCTAATGTGTATGTTTTTTATAGGTGCCAAATTATTTAGGCTTTATTTTTTGCCATATAAAAGTGTAATGTTTTAAATGTTTTAAATGTGTGTGAGTATAGGTTTTCATTATTTTTACACAATATGCTTGTGCTGCACTTACATATGTGTATGGTGTCTTAATATACGTCATATGAGTTAATCATTTATCTGAATTACAATATAAATGGATTCAGCCTCCATTTTTAATACCAGCTAGGAGTAAAAATCAAAATAGAAAAGCATCGTGTGTCACTACAATGAGGTGATTTTTTTTTTTAAGAAAAACACTACAAACAAAGTAATTTCCTGCGAGTAATAGCTTCCTGCTAGAATTTTTCTGTTTATTTGCACAGGAGCGTCTCTGCTCGGTGTTGCGTCTGGGTAAAGGCACAGATGCACACATTGCAATAATACAACTCTAAACAGACAGACACATTCTGCAAAGATATTGAGGTAACTAATGTGTGTTTTCCTGTTGTATCACTTCATCATCTTAGAGGATGATGAATTAAAGTGTGCTCCTTATATGTATTTCTCCCAGGAAGCTTGGCGGGCAGTTGTGGGGCTGCTGTGGGTGCAGTGTGGCCAGTCAGGCTGCCAGCTTTCCTTCTGAACTCATTTTTGCAGTGTTTCTATTTCCAGAACTTTAATCTTTCAGGCAGCAATGTTCAGTGTAAGCCTCCTGCTAATAGGGAGCTTTTCCCACCTTGACAGCAGAAGATTTGTTTTTTACTCTGGAAAGGTCATAGGGAAGATGCCAGGCTTCTTTGTCTTTAAAATACTCTTGCAACTTTTCTGTTGTTTGCTTGTTTTTATTTCCTTATATTAGAGCAAGCTCTAGCCTGCAACTGAAACAGCAGGGTGAAGTTTTGGGAAAGAACTAGGGAGTAAGTGCTTCCGTAGGGAAAATTTGATTTCAAGTTGTCCTTTGCCAAAACGCATGTGTGGGGCTCTGCCCACAGAGCTCAGTAACCCCAAAACACACAGGCAAATCGGGGTTCAGCCACAGCATCTCAGCAGAGTGGGTCAGGGCAGTCCCACCTGGGACAAGGTGTCACCAACGCTGTCGGGGTCACACAGGGGTCTGGGCTGGAATCATGTTTGTGGGTCTCCATGGTTTCCAAAAGAGATTTCCTAAATGACCAAACATCACACCACCCCCTAAATTCAGCAGTGTTTCTGTGACCTGGAGAGTGGTGGGGCTATAGTAACAAGAATTAACCCCATGGGATTGGGTAGATTTCTGTGGTAGTCAAATAATAGAGGAGTTTGAGTTACGGCGATAAAAGAAGCAGAGGAAAGTAAATGAGCAGAAAAGTGATTTTCTTGAGTGACATGGTGAGGCATTAAATAGAAAATACTTAATTGCCTTTATTATGAATAGCTGTCGTCGTAAAGCAGGAGAGGAAATAAAGTGGCCCAGATTCTTCTTAAAGCTTTTTTTCTTCTTTTCCAATTTACCAGTTCATTACTGTGTGTGAGCTAGTTAAGAGCAATTACATACAGGAAATCCTAGCAGATTAATACGGACCAAATTGCTAAGTCTTCTGAACAACAATTAGGGCTTAGAGACTTTTATAGCTGATACAACAGACGCTATTACCTATTTCACAGTTAAATGAATGCATTTTTATAATGCTGAAAGCTGCAAAGAATTAATCACCATTGTAATTAAAGCAGGTCCACCTTTTTTTTTTTTTTTTTNCTTCTGTGGTGAATTAGTATTTCTTTCCATCATGCCTGTTGCCATAGATGTCACGATGATTTACAAATGGCTGATGGTGTTGCCTTTTGGTTAGTGCTTTAGACAGAGAGTTTGAGAGTTCATTGTGGCCTTTACTCAGTTGTTCCTGAGCTAGAGGCAGAAATCCTGCCAGGGATTTAAGAAACAACTGACTTTTGTTTCATTAAAGAGGCCTATGCTTGGGCTGTGGAATTTGCGTGGGTTTAGGGAGAGCAACTGAAGAATGAGAGAAGGGCAGAGGAGCTGGGAGAGGTGGCACCAAGGAGACCTCAGAATACCAACTCCAAACCCTGGTCGTTGTATTGAGAGCACGAATGAACTAGAAAAGGATTATTATTCCAAAGTAGCTTATCATTATAGTTGTTGTATTTTTTTACTCTTTGTCCAAGTCTGGTTGTTATGTAGAATGAAGAGGTTTCGTGCTTGTGGCTCCAATTGCAACCGATAACTGCTTTAATTAGGCATGTAAAAATTAAAATAATATAATGCTTGTTATCTCCAAAACATTAATGGGTATAAATATTAATGAATTCTCATAACATCCTTTTAAGTTAGGTGAACACTATTATTATGATGTATATGCCTCTGAAAATTAGACATTGTCATAGTTATCATCAGTAATACTGCTAATATTTTAGCTATGATATTTATTACTTAATTGAAACAGATTTACCAGTACTAGAAATAGTTTTGTATAAACCTGTTTTCTTTCTGTGGCAATAAATATATTTCAAATTTACTTTTTTGGATTGCCACCCAACTTTGTTTTCAAGAACAGTGATAGCGTATAGTGTTTGCAATATGTAAAGTGAGCACAGTTAGGATATTTGTTCCATAAAATCAAGTTACCTGTTTAGTGATTTGTTTAATTTTTGGTGCTTGTTGTAAACCAGTAGAATTTTCAAGTGGAGCATTTTGAGCGGAAAAGCTTATGGTTTTCGTTTTCATACGCTTTTTTTTCCGTATACATGCAGAGTTGAGTCTTTATTGCTCATAAACCAAAAGGTTCCTTTTCTATTGCAAAGCTGCCAAATATAGGGGCGGTGTTGATCATGATCAAAGGCTGGTGGCTAAAACTAGTTTCCCAAGTCATTGACATTTCCAGACCTAAAGCACTGTAACTTAGTTTACTTAAGAGAATGTTACCTATCACTAGGATAAATAACTGTAGCTTCATTTCTTACATAAAAAGAGGAAGAAAAATAATAAAACAGTCCTAGGAATGTAAAGTTTATGTTAGTTAAAAAGTTTTTCTATTGTTACACCTGGGAGCATGTGTGCTTGTGCACATCTTCAGGCAAAATATCTTTTCTTGATTCACCTGGAGGGCTGTAGTCAAGAAGTCAAGTTCTCAGTGAATTAACGTAACTACATGGACTCATCAAATCTATTATGATTTGATAAATCTTGGGTCTTTTTCATGCAAATAACATCTTCAATTGCTTCCTATAGAATAAATATTGCTAATACCATTCAGCTAATAGTTAATATGTCAGGGAAGTGCTCACGACTTCTGAAGTCGCACCAATTTTATGAGCATGCCTATGTGGGTTTTAGCCAGGTGATTTGGGGGATCCAGGGCTGAAAGTGGGAGCCTTCTTTTTTCTGAAGTGCATTACATTCTTATGTCCTGTTTTGACTCACGTTATTTCAGTAACCAAGAACAGCAGAGTAAATATCCATGTTTAATAATGTGCTTTTTATCCTGTTTATAGTGATGAGGATAAGAAGTGCTCCCTCCAGCTCCATTTACATAACAAAAGCTTGTGAGTCCAGAAGTATTGTATTAACGTGCAAGTGATGAGAACATAGATAAGGTTAATTTTCTGGGTGATAGTTTACCTTGTATTTGATTTATTGTTTGAAAAAATCTAGAGGCAATCATTTATTTCAAAAGGAGAGCGTGCTGTGATTTTTTTAATTATGAATCTGGTCTTCTTAAAATACCCTTTGTGAAAGACTGCTTATCTTTTCAAATCTCAAAACGTCCATGAATAAATTCCCTAATCTGCCATCTTCATTGCAGTCTGAATAGCAACAGGACAGACAAAAGCAAATTTTCAAAGGCATCGGAGAAGGTTAATTCAAGATGATTTCTACACTTCCATTTACTTTTCTGCACCATCAGACCTAGACATGTGCAGCCCACCCAGGACACCTGTTCTTCACAGTTACCTTAGATTAAAAAACCATAGCTGGTAATAAACAAAATCTGAGCAACTGGGAGATTTTCCTAGGGATGCGTCTCTGTTCAGGCAGAAGTAGCAATATCTGTGTCAGACATAGCAATGTATTGAGTTCTTCTCTTGCACGTTTGTACCAGTAGTTGGTTCAGCCTAATTAATATTTGATATCTGCTGTGGCAGAAAGAGACAGGGAAGTTTGCTACACAACTCTGGAGGGATTTATGGGTTTTCAAAACTCTATCAGGAAGTTGTGCAAATAGTGTCTGTTCAGGTGTCCTCATTTGTGCCTTCAACTGCAGAGTCCTTGCGGTCAAAATTCCTTTTTTCTGCCACACACACTACAAAAATTAAAAATTCTCACTATGGGAGGGTGGATACCCATTTTAATTGAGTAAACATGCTATCAGGTGGTGGGAATATTTGTTCTTACTGCTCACCAGTGATCACTCTGTCCAATTTCTCATACATCATGGAGTGTTTGGAATAGAAATTTCAGGTCACAGGCACAGGACAGTGGAGAACCAATTAGTGGCAAGTTTAATCCTACAGCTCCTTTTTGAAGGATAAACCACAGAGAAATTAGAACATTTCATGTTAGTAACATTCAACACTAGTTTTGGACTAACGCAGGGGAAGAAGTAAGCTCAAACCTATTCCTTATTTTGTTTGGTTTGGAGGAGCTTCATGGTTCATTTCAAATCCCTACAAAGCCCCAGCAGAAAATGTGTTCCCTTATGTAGCCTAAATGGTTCTTTGCTCTTAAAAACAATCCTTCTGCTTTGACATGGCTTAGTCTAATTAAAGAAAAATTCCCGCTTAAACAAGCAGGTAGATTGGGGATGGGCACTTATTAGGAACTGCAGGGACTTTTTTGTAGTTGAGTTCCTTGCACAGCGGGGACAAGAGAATCCCAGTTTAAATCCCTGTCATTGTGAAAGGAAAAATGGGTGGGTGGAGGCTTCCTGAGCTTATTATCCAGGGGAAAAAAAAAATGTTTTCACCACTTAAATGTAGGACTGGGTGCTCACCACAGCATCACATCCTCAGCAGGTATCGTAGGAACAGAATCATCTCAACATTGAAGGACTTGGTGGGGACCATGTGCTTATTGTGGGTAGCCACTATGGTTACTTGTGGCCTTGCAACCCTTTCCTGGAGCAAACAACTAAAACGCATTGGGATCCCAATTTTTAGCTGTGTTGTTCCCCCTTATTGGGGATAGTTTCAGCAGGAAGTTGATGCATGAGAAATGATCATCTAAATGCATTCATAAAACATGATACGATGTGTTTCCTGTAAATGACAGGCAAAGCTCTGCCCATCAGCTACAATCCCCATTCCCCACATTCCAGTTTTGCTAAAGCATGCTCCCTGTATACCAGTGGTTTCAGTAAAAATGCACCAACTCTCGATCTCTTACTGAGCCTCTATTCTAGGGAGCGTTGTTTAATGTGATTATTGGAACAATATATTAACTGCAAGGAATGAAGAGCATTAAAACCTCAGCATGCTGACTTCAGCTGCTCTGCTGTGCCTATTATTAGAGCTTTAACTATTTCCTAGTAAAAACAAAGGATTAAATTCTTGCTACTCTTCTAACAGTATAGGTAAATTGAGTTAGGACTAAATTTTAAGCCTTGTGATTTGTGCCGGGAGACTTCAACACAAATTGCACAGACATGACTGAGAACAAAATAATGCTTCAAACAAAGCTGGACAGTCTTGGTCATGAAGCAGAGGCCAACAAACTGTATCCTACATTTATTCACAGACAGAGATATACATCAATAAACTGAAAAGCAAATTCACAATTCCAGGGAAGACTAGAGTAATATCAGAAGTCAGAAATAATTAGCCTGTCATGCAAGAGTACATAGGTATATATTATGTATCTGTATCAGCTATCAGCAGTCTCCCTCTGTAAATATTTTCTTTAGCAAATGAGATTTTCATCAAACAGAGAAAGGAAAATAAAAAGACTCAAGGCAAAACACTATGATACAAAAATAACCTTTTTTTTTTTTTTTCTTGGATAATATTACATTTTTCATTCTACTTCCTTTCCTGAGTGGATAGATGATCTAACTTGAACAGACAGACTGGTAGAGATTAATGTTCTAACAAAATTCTCAAAACACCTTAAAAACAGCCTGAAATTTATTTTTGAATAAAACATATGTAAGGCAATCATACAAGGTCTCCTAGATAGTCAAAATCAGATAGACAGTCAGCAGTAAAATCACCGCAGTTTTCTTTCTTGCACTTGTATGGGAATCCATCTTTGTGAAAAATAAGGGAACCTTCATTGCCTTAACAGGAATGAAATAAATGCGTCTATATAAAAATTACTGAAAAAAAAATAGAACTTAATAAAGAACTGGGTTCCTTGCTACATAGAGGAGCTTCAGAATTACATGATAGCTGAGTTCCCATTTTTAGTGTAAGTTTGCTTCCTAAGTTTTCAGGAGCAATAAAAACCCCATTTTATGTTGCTATGTAATAAGTATGGATAGTTATTTTAAAATGTTAAGGAAGGAAATATGTTATGAATAGAATGCAAAATGGGAAAACAACACTGATTTAAACGGCATTAGAAAGAAAAATCAGAAAGATTTAATTCTCGTGTCTATGCAGAAACATAGGAAGCAGTCCCAGCCTGCAGGAGTTTATAATCTAATTCTTATGATTCCCAGTCTCTTTTATTTATCTATTTTAAATCATTGAAATAAGAAGAAAATATATTTAGTGCCCTCTTCTGGAAAACCAGATCTTGCTATGCAGAGCACCCCAATGAAATTCCTGTACTCAGAAATGCAAATCTTCTGATGCAAATGTTCTCCTTTTTAGCTGTTGCATGCCTCAACCCAGGGAGTGTGTGGCTCTGTGTTTACTCTGAACAAGTGCCTTTTATCTCTTTAACTGCCTGGAGAACTCTGTTTTTATCAGGACTATGTTAAAACCAATAATTATCATTCGTCCTTGGGCAGCTAATGACCCAGATTTGAAACTGGGATCTTCTATTCACTTTTCTTCTACTTTTGACATAAAAAAAAAAAAAAAACAAAACAAAAAAAAAACCAACACTAAATTTTCTTAGAAAGGGAAATGAATCCTAGGGCTTTAGTCAAGCCTATAAAATCAAGAGTCTTCCTTTTTTGTGCAAGTATGGAAGAGTACCAGTATAGCGATGCTGTTGGAGGTATTGCTGTGAAGGGGTGTGCAGCAAGCAAGGAACAGGGGATGCTGTGTGCTTCTTCCTGCCTGGTTTTCTTTCCCCTCACTTTTTGAAGAGATGCCCACCATCACCACTGTCCGTTGACCCCTAAGAAGATGTTTGCAGAGTCCCAGGGACGACACACAAAATGCCCTGCCGTTAGAGGTCTCTTCTGTGACTTCAGTTGATTTTTCCTTATCTCAGAAAAATAGAAATATTGCCTCCAGTGAATTAGATCCACACATGCATCAAGATATAGCTCAGAGTCTTCTGATCTCATATGGAACTGGAAAATGAATCTTCCACTGAACAGAGAGAGCATTTTAGGACCAAGGTCCCTGGCATATATCTGAGTGCTTTCATTCTCCTTTCACATCCACTTCAGCACTCTTTCACTTCTGCTCTCTAATGCCTTTTGAAGGTCTCATCTTTCCTGTCTTGGATTCACTTCTTTGAGTCTTCTAAGACTGCCCTGAGCCTATGACCGTCACAAAAGATTTCAGTGACAGTGCTAACTTCTTTGTAGTACTCACCCTCACAACTGCTATAGTAAAAAAAGCAATTTTGATATGCTGAGAGTAAATTTTAGTAGAAAGAACATATGCTGTAGTTCTATAGCTGATTTCTGCTGCTAAAGTGAATTATTTAAAAGTGAATTAATTAATTATATATACTAAGCATTAAGTCCATTTTCATGGCTTGGTTCTCACATAATTGCTACAAAGCTGCACCATTTGGATTATAAACACCACCGAAAGGATTTTAGAATCTCCCCACATTCAGCTTGCCCCGCTCAAGAAATGTTTCATTTAAAGAAGACAGCATTTAATGTTTCATTATAAGCATTGATTATTAAGCATTGATTTCTCATGCTGTCCTTCAACCCTCAGACTTGTACTTTCAAAGTCAGCAAAGGTGATAGCCAACTGAGTGAACGTAGATGTGAACAATGCAAACTCTTCATCTATGTTAGCCTCCCTGGCCTGCATTTGTAACCAGAGTTCTCTAAGGCGTAGACCTGAGGCTAAAATAGATGCCAAAGGCTGGTCAGAGGAATCATACCCCAAGCATGCTTTTGAGACCACTGTCTGGGAAGAGAGTGTTGCTACATGAGGATGTAAATGCAAAAAGAGTAAAAGTAAAGAATGACTGGAGAAGTCAATGGCAGAGACATCTCTCAAGTAAGACAGTTGTGAAGACAGCAGCTCCAAGCTGCAAACTGCAAGAGCCTGGGAAAGCGTTTTGGGGAAGGATGACTATATCTGTGCTGCCTCTAGTCTTCCTTCTGAATATGCGTTGGGCTACTGTCAGAGCCAGGATGGTGAGCTGGATGGACTCTGGGTCTGACCCAGTACAGACATTATTAGGAACACAGATATTTCAAGAGAAGCACAGTTGTGTTTTGTGTGGGTTTGTACAGACTTGAAAGTTTTACACGTTTCCTGGGTATGGGATAATTGTCTCCTTCTAAAACTTTTATGTGGCCATAGGCTACTTTCATACTTATTCATATTAAGTAATAATGAAAAGTTATTTATCTGTTTTGTTTTTTTGTTCGTTTTGTTTTGCTTTGTTTCCCTTAGATATATTGCATAGTATGCTAGAATCACAACATTAACTTTGTACTCAATAATTTTATTCTCATTTCCAAATTTATGAACAGGACTTCAAGCAAGTGCAGTGCTTGGAGAATTTGCATCCAGCCTTACACTAAGGCCATTGTAGAGCAGGAGGGGAACTGGGAGCTTATACCATGTGATGTGAATACTGACAAAAGTTCAAAAAAACAGTCAATGACATAATGAGCTCATTATTCACAACTCTCACTCATGGTTCTTAATAACTTGGTTGCAGATGCTCCCCAGTAACCTGGGGCAGAGCAGCAATGAGTACACGAACACTGGTACAAAAGTGCTACAGAATGTTTTGTGGCTGCCATTTTATTTACCAGTAAAAAATGGAGCAGTAGTCCTTTAAACCAGCGACTGCAAGTGCTTGCTCGTGCTGCTGGTGCCAGTGGAGCGCTGTGAGGGACAGGTGGCTCGGGAGCAAAAGGAGGCTTTTGTAATTGCTTGGCAGGGCAGAGCTGTATTAGAGTGCAGCAGCAGTTGGCAGATTGGATTAGCGTTCTCCTAGGGGCAAGATCTGGCACATGAGCTGTGTGTTAATACTTGTAGCCTAAGTTGATTCTGGAGCTGCGTTTGTAACAGAAAAAGCATCCACTTTACCTCCACCATGTCATAAAAGCATAAATCCTACAGCCGGCATCGAAATTCCCTTTTGGCATTGCCAGCAGAATAAGGCTCTCAAACATGTACTTTGGAAACATATCTTTTAATAAAGAATTATTATCATGAAACAACTGAGATAGATAATCAGTTTGTAGAACATAAAGTAGCAGCATTATCTTACAGCACTGTAGTCCATCTATTACTGTAGTGGATGCAGCCGTCACACTTTATTTGTGATTATCTTGCAAACTAGAGATGACACTATTTGTAAAGGAGTAATTCTTTGGTTTAGCTGGTTCAGAGACCTTTGGAATGACAGCTGGAAAATCAGCTTCTAATCCCAGCACACACCCTGGTATGTTTGTGGGAGAGATTTACATACTAACCGAGCGTGTTGCCTTCAGCACATGACCCTATTACAAACTGCTTGAGTTTGAGTTACAAATGCTTCTAAAAAGCAAGACCCCATGGCAAGAATATGCCATCCCTTCCCAATGTCACCTTGTTGTGAGATTGCTTCTGCTCCTAGGAAGCCTCTCCAGCATGGGTGGCAGGAGGGCTGGCCGTTTACAGCGCTGCGTGACTGGAGAGCTGCTCCAATGGTCCCCTGCACACCAAGGACAAGCATATATTCCTAGGCTCCTTCAGGCTCATATTGCAATGATTTAATTTTCAGTCTCAGAGCAAATGGATTGAATTCTTGAAAGATTTTTAAAAGTAGAGCTATGCAAAGATTTTTCCTGATGATCTCATGTTCTCTCACTCTCCATCCCTTGCACAGACCATTTCATTCTCTTCTTCCAAAGCAATTGCTAAAACTTCTTCTCAGTTCTGGAGATACCCAATTGCCGGTTCTTGGTTTTATATGACATTGGGTAGCAGCAAAGCAGCCCCTTATTCATACTGGTGTAACTGAGATGAGGTGCTGACCCTTTAGGTCTCCCTGAGACACAGGTTGCCTAGCGTTGGCTGCCTCATTTTGCCCAGGCACAAGTATGCTGAACGCTGGCTGCTGTGTGGGGATCCTACCTTTTCCAAGATAAATGGTTTCCTCCCTACTGTCAACCATTATACATGCATTCCCCAGGTATAGATCTTGATCTTTTTCCCTAAATGTTAGTTTAAGTTAGTTCCTGTGGAATACAGAGACAATTATAACAAAGGCAACCAGTTGCCAAATGCTCTGTATGTTGATTGACCCCAGAGACCCCTTCTTCTAGTCGCCCTTCCTGCCTACACCTATTTCCGCTGTCTCTGCTCTTTCCTGAGCTCACCAGACTGCCCCGGCGTGGCACAGCACTGCCGGTGTGCACTTCCCATGGCTGTGACCACATTGCACATGGGGCTGATGGTCTGGATGTGGTGCAGCGGGTAAGAACATCTTAAATTGGGTGTTTGGTAACAGCTGTGGGTTGTTTGGCTGCCAGCTGAACTGATGCACAGGGAATGCTCGATGATAGCATTTCATTACGGTTTTCCTAAGTTATCAGAGGCACAAAGAGAAACAGGCAGTGCTCCTTGAAGGGCTGTAGTAACAAGCTGGTACATGGCATGAAACTGTATTAGAGGTACATTACTTGGGAAGGCATGAAATATAAAGGGATAATACAATGCAGAGAAAAAAGAGAGTTTGCTGCCTCAGACGAAAACAAAATAGGTCAGTATCACAATGAATGTGAAAGGTGAGAATGTTGAAAAGACCTCAAAATATATGGCTTTATTGACTTGTTTCCTTCTTACAAACAATCAAGCATAGGATACAAAATACCACTATAGATTTTTTTTTTTTTTTTTTGCATTACAGTGACACTAAAGGAACAGATATCATGTTTTTTTTTCACAGAATCACAGAATGGTTAAGATTGGAAGGGACCTCTGGAGATCATGTAGTCCAACCACCGTACCAATCAGGGTCTCCTAGAGCACGCTGTTCCACTGCTCTGTCACCCTCACAGTAAAGAGCATTTTCTCATATTCAGCTGGAACCTCCTGTGTTTCAGTTTGTGCCTGTTGCCTCTTGTCCTGTCGCTGGGCACAACTGAAAGGAGTCTGGCCCTATTTCTTGACACCCTCCTTTCAGATATTTATACACATTAATGAGATCCCCTCTCAGTCTTCTCCAAGCTAAACAGGCCCAGCTCTCTCAGCCTCTCTGCATATGGCAGATGCTCCAGACCCCTAATCATCTTAGTAGCCCTCC
>VXAL01015091.1:70918-108600 GCA_013399475.1 Chauna torquata
TGTTTTTTTCTTAATTTCACTTTGCAGGTGTATCAGCATTCATATACGGCATATTATGTCCTCAGCAAAATACCTCATGGGTAAGCAATTATTCAATATCTTCATTTTAAAACTTATCCATTAAGAATTCCACAAAATAATGTGTATAGTGACAAATGGTTTCCCTGTGACAGCCCTTTGCAGTGGTCTGGTGTTCAGCTGCAGCATCCACTGTGCCGTGTGTTGTACAAAAGATGACATAGTCTGGAAACAGAAGTACTCAGCTTCCCTGGAGAGTCAGACTACATGAATTTCATATTCCAGTTTTCAAGTTTTTGGCCAGAATGTAGATGTGTTGGCATCTGGCTGAGAGCCGTGGTTGGCCACCCACCAGAGCACTGTTTGAGGATCTATCCAGGGGTATTTAGTCCCTTAAATTTAGTCAGAATTGAGGCTTCACCCCCCAGTTTTGGGTCTTTCAGCAGATTCCCTTGACACAAATGCTCTCTCCAGCATCCCAGCTGAAAGCAGGTAGAGCAATAGTCAGTTCCCAGGATCCCAGGATACATGCACTCAAAATTATATTGAAGCTATGAGCCTTTGGGTTTATAGTTTATATTTTCAGAGAGTGTGAGATAAGTGCAAACAAACAATAGTGACACATTTGCTTTACAAAGCTTTTCTAAATGTAATGAGTATATTGCTTTACCTAAAACATACAGCATGAAAGATTACATGTCATTATTTATAATAAACTTCTATCACACAATGCCTCTTCCTTTAGGTCCCCTTATCCCCTGAGAAGTGCCAAGATAGGCTCATTTTTTAACAGAACCACGGAACAGATGAGATTGGCAGGACCTCTGGGTCCATCTGGTCCAACCCCTGCTCAAGCAGGGCCACCCAGAGCAGGGTGCCCAGGACCATGTCCAGGCGGCTTTTGAAGATCTCCAAGGATGGAGACTCCACAACCTCTCTGGGCAACCTGTGCCAGTGCTCTGTCACTTGCACACTGAAGAAGTGCTTCCTGGTGTTTAGACAAAACCTCCTGTGTTCCAGTTTGTGTAGAGGTGCTCCAGTCCTTTGATCATGTTGGTGGCCCAATATTGGACTCTTTCCAGTCAGTCCATGTCTCTCTTGGGCTGGGGAGCCCAGAACTGGACATGGTACTCTGGATGCAGCCTTACCAACAACGTTGAGTAGAGAGGAAGGATCACTTCTCTTGACCTGCTGGTGATAATTTCCCTAATGTAGCCAAGAATACTATTAGCCTTCTTAGCAGCAAGGGCACATCGATGACCCCTGTTCAACCTGGTGTCCACCAGGACCCTCAGATCCTTTTCTGCAGAGCTGCTTTCCAGCTGGGTGGCTCCCAGCATGTCCTGGTGCCTGGGGTTGTTCCTCCACAGGTGCAGGACTGCACGTCTCCTTGCTGAACTGCATGAGGTTCTTTTTAGCCCACCTCTACAGCTTGTCAGGGTCCCTCTGGACAGCAGCACAGACCTCTGGTGAATCAGCCAGTCCCCCAAGTTTCACGTCATCTGTGAATTTATTGAAGGTGCACTCTACTTCACTCTCCAGATCGTTAATGAAGATGTTAAAGGGGACTGGATCCAATATTGACCCCTGGGGTACTCTGCTCATTACTGGCCTCCAACTAGACTTTATGCCACTGACCACTACCCTCTGGGCCTGGCCATTCAGCCAGTTTTCAACCCACCTCACAGTCTGCTCATCCAGCCTATACTTCAACAGCTTGTCTATGAGGATCTTATGGGGGACAGTGTCAAAGGCCTTACTGAAGACCAGGAAGACAATATCCACTGCTCCCCCCTGATCCTTCAGACCAGTCATTTAATTATAGAAGCTGATCAGGCTGGTCAAACATGAAGAGCATAGACATCAATTAGCTTGAGGGGATCCTTCTTTAGCTGTGATTGGAGGCAATTTTTTAAATCCTCCTATATCAGCTCAGTCTTCATGATGTTGCAGGTAACTTGCAGCTCCATTCCCATCTCCCTGCAGCTCACCTCATCTGTCTTGTTTGTCCAGAGTTTGGCACATGGTTCCTACCCGCTTTTGCCTTAAAAAATACCTCTTTTTTTTTTTTTTTTCCTGATAATTTAAGGACTGACCTAAGTGGTCAGGAATGGGATTCCACCATACAAACAAGACACACATAGGCATATAATGATACCTGGTGTTACATTTGCATAAATTAGCATCAGTTCAAATACATAAGCTACACAACGAAATTGCCCAAATTATTGTCAGCAAATACAGAGCTAAAAGCTAGGAAACTGATGCCAGGCTGTGTGTTTTAAGTGTTAAGTTTTAATTTACCACATTGATGATAGCTGTGCGGGAATGGTAAAAAGTAACAATATAGTTGTGCTGAAATGTAATTTCAGTATTCACTGTGCTTGTTCACTAGGTTATCATTTCTATACATTATGGCTAAATAGGTAACAGATGCTTTAGATCCTTGCAATAGCTGACAAAACCTGCAAAATTTAAAAAAAGTCCACCTGGCTTATATACAGGGTGATCATAGAATCACCAAATAATTCAGGTTGGAAAGGATCTCATGAAGTCCAACCTCCAGCTCAAAGCAAGTTGCTCAGAGCTTTATCTAGTTGGGTTTTAAAAACCTGCAGGAACATGGACTGCACAGCCTTGCTGGGCACCTGTCCCACCTCCTGACTGTCATCATGGGGAGAAAGTTTTTCTTTATATCCAGGTGATCTTCAAGGATTTGTCTCAGCATACCTGTCCACACACACAAAAATAATAATAATAATAAAAATAAAAGCTGAAATAACTTTCTTTGGCTTCCACCTAGCAACCAAGAAGCAATACTTTCTACAAAAAAGAAAGCTGTACTAGGGACATGCTTTTTGAAATCTGTGAGCCCTGGAGCTCATGAAGCCAGCTTCCCTACAGCCTGTATCTTGTGATTAACTCACCATAAAAAATCATGAGCTCGAGGTTAAGTTGTTTCCATGTACGGGTAGAACATGGGAATTAGGAGACCTCACCATCATCTGTGTCAATGCACTGGTACGGCAGCGTGCAACATTCTAGATGTCTTCATTCTTTCCTTCCATGTCTCAGTCTGGTCTTCATTTTTGCTCACTGGGTTTATTTAGCTTCTGAAAAATCCATCCTTTAGGACAATATGTCTGAAATTAGTTTGTGGGATGAAGGATGTTGAGCAACAGGATGAACACGGCATGAGCACATAAGCTTTATATCTGCTGCAAACCTGGCTGAAAGCAAAGCATTTGACTGACAGCACAGTTCTATACCAGAAAAAGTAGAGGTGGAAAACAGAAGTATCTTACATAGCATATATTAGAAGTGCTAAAAATTAACAATGCAAGGATCCAGGCAGTTTGCTACTACTGCGTGACCTTTGCTTCATCCCTGACAATGAACTCCTTGCCCCGCCCCCCAGCCTGAATTATATCGCCCACTCAGCTGTGTTTTGCCTTTCTCTCCATGTTTGGTTGAGTCATGGTGCAGACACTTGAGAGGAAGATGTATCAGAAGAGACACATCCAGTATGAGGGGAAGATTTGGAAAGTGAGACAGTGCTGGAAGGCAAGCAGTTGTATCAGGCATTGGGATCCCATCAGCATGATGCAGTGTTGGACCAGGCAGCCACTGGCAGGAGGAGAGCTGGAAGGATTGCTGTGTTTTGTGCTGTGAAAGGTGTGATTTACAAAGCAGTTAGGCTGTAGATACATATACAGGCACTGCAAACCACATTGCATTGTAACAATTGCATTGATCTTCCGGGTGATCATAGTGCATGCTAGCAGCGGAAAGCACAGCTTATTAGCATTTCCATGGAACCTGGGCATTTATCATTCTTCTGGACAAATTTTAGGTATATTTTAGGTCAGTGCAAGAAGAGAAAAGGTAGGTGTAGTGGGTGAAGATGAGGTAGCAGGTGATGAAATGCATCAAATGACGTGGGAGTAGACCCTCTATTGAATGAAGGCATGAAAACCTCTTCATCACATATTTCATATTTAATGCATGAGTACTGCTCTGATGGATGGGCGTGGATGAAGATTGTTGAGTTCAGGACCCAATGCATTGACACAGCACAAGGTGCAGTTCAATTTGATGCCCCAGGTCCTTCAGTGACAATAAAATTTGCAATCCACAGGCAGCATCCTTGCCCTCCACCTGCCAATAACATGAGGGATATCTCTGCTAAGGCTAACTATTAAGGAAGCCAATCAATCTAATCTGTGGCATCACTTTTTAAATAAAGTAACATTAATCTGTCAGCATAAATTGCCTTTTAAAGGGAAATTTCTAATTCTTTCTTCCATGTTCTGCAGATTCTCCAGATTCAGGCTGTGCCTGAAGTCAAAAGCGGCTCGTACCAGCATTTTCCAGGTTTCATTCAGAGCTTTCCATAAGTGTGGTGGGCCAACTTGGGCACATCCTCAGCTAATATGTTGACAAATAGTATTTTATAACGGGTGCGGGACTGTAATGTTTTTCAGTGAGAGCTGCTATGGAAGTGAACTCCCCACATGAGAGGAGTAGCACAGTTTGGCTCTCTACAGGACAACTAGTGTATGTCAATGACATACACACCAAGGCTTTTATTTAAAAATGAAAATAAAGCCGAGGTAGAAGAGAGAGTAAATAAACCTACAGGGACTGTGCACATATTTAATTTCTTCTTTTTTGTAATTCCAGCCTTCTCACAGCCTCTTCATAGATTCAGGGTACAAACCCCTACAGTTTTTGCCACATTTGCCTTCTGGCTTCTTTTTGTGTGTGTGTGTGTGTGGCCCGAGGTTTTCATTCTTCACAAGAGAAACAAGCTAAGATCCGCAGTTCTCATTTTCCTGCTCTGAGGATCGGGGGCGTGTAGGGCAGTTAGGTTCAGTTCAGCTTCCCTGCTTGGCACCCTTTTTTCTCCTACTGCTCACCGAAAAACGTGATGCTGGCGCCGGGTGCCATCTAGTGGAACAAGTCTCTGCGCTCGCTTCTCATCGTCCTTGGTACAAGCAGCTCTGTTTCGACCCCTTTGCTTTTCTCAGAGCGCTGCTGTTGTTCATACCTACGGATAAATGCTTACAGTTGTATGCATGATAAATATTTTTGCAAAGCTCCTCTCATGACGCCGAAGTTGCACTTGCCGCATAGTAATTGCCAGCTAGTTGTAATTTATAGCTACTGTGATTGCATCCCTAGGATTAGAAGTGCAATAAGGAGCTCTTGTGAGAGGTATTGGGAAAAAGTCAAAAAAAAAAAAAAAAAAAAAAAACCTTTGGATTGATATCCCATGGGATACCTCTATCTTTATCTTTTTGCTGTGGCCAAAAATAATAACTTTTTTTTTTTAAGCTTTCCGTTGTGTTTTCATTCCTCTAAATAAAGCCCAACATAAAACATGCATTTTCTCAGACTTCATAGCACTCATCTCTTTCTGCACGAACCATTTGCCTCTGAGCACAGCTGAGCGGCAGGGATTAGTGCTGCTCCCCTCCAGTGAAGGCTCAGCACAGTGTTAGCACATCTAGCCAGGGCACGTCAATGGGAGCTTCCAAATCTGCTTATAGGGATCAGAGAGAAGTTAACAGTTATTCCCAGTCCTCACTGATTTTCTATATGGGGAGGAGGGACTTGTAAATGACTACTTCTATGAAGGTTTTGCACTTCTTCCCAAATTTGTATAGCATAATCAGAAGAATGTGGCAAGTAGATAGAAGAAATTGTGGAGTTTAGTTCAGCTCTTCCTACATACACTGCGGAGCATTGTAAAATATTGCACTAATCCCCCACACTGACCTCCCATGTGTGGAGAGAGTGCAAATTGTACATTGGAGATCTACCGAAGTGAAAACAGGAGGAGGAACTGAGCCCTTGCTTCCCTGTGAGTAAATTTTCAAAGTGATGGCTGTAGGTCTCTGCAGAGCTTTCACTGATACTCCTGCCTAATTCTTTTATGCAAGCTATCGGCAGGGAAGAGATTAAGGTCAAGTAAAGAAAGCTTGATTAGACTTTGTATATACCCAACCATAAAGGACTTTGAAAAACAACCAGGTTTTCCTTGCACATGCTCTCATTTTCTTGTTTATGGTAAAAGATGAAAAAGTCCTTCAGAGAACTGGCTGCACTGCAGACATCTTCCAGTTTGATCAAGTCTTTTCTGTTTTGTTCTGGAGTATTATGCCCCTTCTCTGTAGCATTCAAACATCTTTGCACAGCAAGGATCTTCCTGTGCTTCAGTGTCTCCATCTGTGAAGCAAGGAGAGAAATATTGCTTACCCCACAGAGGCGATATGTGATAATTACTGTAGAGAGTGCTGCACGATTTCACTCTTTAACATTTATAAACTTGTACTAGAGCCCACATTTTATTTTAAGAGGAAAAAGCACCGTAATTAATAGAGTCTGTTTTCAGCTAATTAAATTTTACTTATAGGAGCTGAGTATTTTACCCCTAAAAATGACATATAGAGGTTGAAACTAGGCCTTATAAGAGGTATATAAAAACAAATAGTGAGGTGAAGTTTGTTAAACAAGTAGAAAACAAATGTGTTGTGCAGCTTGTGAATAATCTACTATTGTTGGATATTCTCCTTCCTCGCTCTTTCCCAGTTATCAGTCCATTGTTTGTATCATCTTTTTGAGATGCTTTATATAGCTAATTCAGGAACCTCTGCTTCATAGTGTGGTGGCTCTTGTGCCAGACTATAAATAACATACTCATGGTCAGATATACTTATCCAATTGTATTGGACAGCAGAAGACTGGCCCTTGGAATACAGTTAAACTCTGTAGCTTGGTTGTGGAGCCTGACTTTAAATCCTCCGAAGTGGATAGGAATCTTTAAGTTCAGTTTACCTGAATTTGTCTCAAGCCTTGGTGGAACTGTTGGGCTTCTTGCTTTTATAATCAACTAAATTAAACACTCTAAATCACAGTGCTTGAGCAGTGGTTAAATCACATGTGTGTGTATTGCTTGGGAATACATTTTGTACCTCTTTAATAAGAATGCTCCAGCATTTCATTAAGCAAAGCACTTATTTGAACATCACTCACTTCCAAGGGGTGGGAGGTTGAAAGCAGCTCAGCCTTGGAAGGCAGTTCCAGGCAGGACTCTTGGCTGTGCCAGTGGGAGGAAAGCCACTTCAGCAGCTCGACATCATATCATTTCCACCTGGGATTTGCCATTTTTTCATCCATGTTGGTCACTGTGTAGCATTTTTAATGTGAAATGTTCCTCTCCTGTGTAGGCAAAGCAATTCTTTACCACACACTTCTCTTTTCCAGAGTTAGTTGTGATGTGGGTGGACACCTTAGAAACCATATATAGCAATAATAATAAAGAATAGTCCCCTGATGGGAGGATTTGGTATTAAGAATTAGACTAATGAGTGCTGAGACTGAAGAAAAAAAAATCTTGGGTAATTAATAGTTAGATGTAGATGTTAGCAGCTTAGCAGAGAAAAGCCCAGCAACCAACTTCGTGATGTTACAGAAAAGGTCAACAGCTTATGGCTCATCAGAAAACTGAAAAGAAAAAAAAAAAGAAAGGATAAAGAAGAAAGATTTGAAGCAAAGTCTCCGATAGTGTTTGTTTGAGGCAGTGAGGCAGCATCCCCTGAAAATGGAGGTAAGATTCCTATTAAATCCTATTCTTGAATAACATGTGGGAGGTGACTGAATGCATGCACCAGGAGAGAAACTTTGCTGGTGAGAAACTCAGCTGTATTTGGAAATGTCTGTGTGTCTTACAGCATGTATAAGCCTTCTACATCTCCTTAGGCTGTGGTCAGCCTCCAAACCATAGACAGCACCACAGAATAAACACATATGCCAGCGCTGACCACACCAAAACTGGGCACATTGGCCTGAGTCTTCCTCCTTATTCATGCTCAAGAAGGTACATAGAGTTTTGACAGGAAAGGAAAATATAGGTGAATGCAAGAGAATGTGCAAAATGGTGATGCAACTGTATGGCATCAATAAGGCAACTAACCACAGATTTTTGAAGCCCATACAATTGCTCTGTTTCCATGCATCACATTCCCAGAAATAAAGGAAAAATATGCAAATTTGTCTGTAGGTAGAATTTTCACAGCGAGGCCTGCTGTGTTGTTGTTTTTTTTTTTCATTTGTTTGCTTTTTTTTGGCCTAATTTTCAACATTCTGTGGAACTTCCCACTAAAATGGGAAAGTACAACACTCATTTCCCCAAGGGGATTGTTTCTGCTCTGCAGCACTCAGGCTGTGGAGACACCTTGCAGCCTGCCCCTTGATCAGCTGTGTGTGTGTGTGTTACAAAATACAAACTCATTTTTTTGTGGGCACCCAAAAGAAGAGAGTTTTGGGTGCCCAAAGCTGTAGGGTTATGGACATCTCAGTGCTGTGGGGTTTCATGGGGCCTGGGAGTCAGGCAGTATGGTGAGGACTGTATGGTAACCTTTGCCCAGTCTCTGAGGACTATATAGCGGTCTATCATAGCACTCATGTGCCTCAGCATGCTCCTGGGTCTCCCTTTCTTCCTTGCTGCATGGTTTTGTGACCAGTGCACTGCAGGGACTAACCAAATTTAATGTGCTGATGGTCTCTTTTTACCCCAAAATGGGCATCCTACCTCTGTTGGGAGCTTGGAACATGTGGAGAAGGAGGTGGGGAGATTTAGGAAATGCTGGAAAGGACCTCTGAGTGGAGAAATAATGCTATGGTCAGGGCTTTCCTTGCTATGGCCACCACTGAGAAAGTCTCTTCATGGCAAAGATGATACAATCCCAGGCTGATACCCCAGACTTTGTCACGGCATCCCAGATGTCCCTTTGCCCCTCGCCCTAACCCTCCATTTTCTGAGTGCCCCATGACAAATTTGAAGGAGATAAGACAGAAATAGACAAGATTGCTTTCTCTTGTCACATTTGAGGAGGTAGAGGAATGAAAAGACCTTCCATATGCAGAGCTGTGAAGACAAAACTTACACCCTATTTGAAATGTGAGCATTTCCTTTTGTATGTGTGCTTGGGGTTTATACATCTCTGTTATGGGGCAGAATTGTAGGGTATTTTATTCCTCTAAATAGGGTAATTATTTTGTGACCCACTTTCAAATTGTATCTGAAATCAGGTTAGTTGTGGTATTGCTTAAAAGTGATAATATCCCTGTTGATAAGGAGTGGAAATAATGGCTCTAGTAAATGTTTGCTTTGTTTATTTTATCTGATGAGAACATGGTCTATGTAGGTAGAGGCTGTTTAAAAGAATGTTGTGTTTCAATATTCCTGAGAACATCCACACAACCCTTCAAGATGATCTGATCCCATTGACTTGTTAGGAAATAAGGTTTGTTCAAAGACTCTTAGTTTTCAAAAAAATGGAGAATACTGAGTCATTTCGGTTTTATCTGAAACCCAGTAATACAAACTGTTAATTAGTTTAGAGCACAAGCCCAAGAATCAATCTCTTGCCCCAGTTAAAGGTGTGACCAAATGTCCAATGAGGTCATAATGTAACAAAGCGCTTCTGCTGGTCCAGTAGTGGGGAGATCACAGCTGCATCTCATTTTATGTACTAATAATCCCATATTGCTCTCTGCAGGCACCACATCCTGGTGTTATATTTTTATTAGAGTTTGGAAGTCAGACAAGGTCAGCTGGATGGAAAACACTAAGGTTTCATCACAGATGTCCTTTCCTGGAGACTAGCAGAGTTGCTCTGAAGAACCATGTACTTTCATCCCATGCTCATTATTGTTGAGATCTTCTAAGTTGAGATCTCAATGCTTACTAAGTTGTTTCACTTCAACATGTATTTTTTGCCTGTTTTTTTGGATAGCTGCTCTCACTGCTGCTGTGATGGCAAAGCAGCTGCTATAATTCTGTCTTCTTGCCTTCTTGATAGCATTCAAATATTTGGATTTTCTTTTTCCCACATCTCTGTTGTAGGTAACTGAACTTGAAATCCTCATGAATCTAGTGCCTTAACTCATGCTTTGAGTAGCTCTGAGCTCAGAGCTGGCTGAGAAATCTCTACAGAGTAAGACAAAATTTCATGAGTCAGAGAAAACTACTTCTAAGTGGTTCTGTTTATCACCTGAATGCTATCACCGCTCATTGTCTCTTTTGGGGACAAAATAAGACTCCAGGACCAAAAGTTTTTTTGTTGTTGTTGCTGTTTTTTTTTTAATGCAGCAAAAAAAAAAACCACCTCCATCATCTATGATTTAGAGGGGTCAAATGAGAAACAAGATAATGTCATCATTTTAAAAATACTGCTGCCGGTATCTAAGGACCATTTCCACTGTTTGCTTATTCAGGGAAACCTAGAGATTTCGATCAACATCTTGCTGTTCTCCAGCTTGGATTACTGTCAGTCCTAGCCATGTACCAGTGCCTGCTGCATTTTTCAATAAGTTTTTGTAGACCTTCACTAGAAAGGCAAGACTGTGCCTTAATTTTACGTAATTCCCAAAGGAAGCTGACGGCTTATTTTCTGAAAAGTGATTGATTTTAAAGTAGTATTAGTATTTTACAAGATTTTGCAGTTCTAGTACCAAACATTACATTGATGGATGCTTTACAAACAGAGGCACACCATAATCAAACAGACCTCTGAGCTCCTGTTCTTTGCTGAATCTGACTGGATTGCCAAATCGGGGACATATATGTTTTAGATTCCCTCGCTTTTTGTCTTTTATGCTTTAAATCCATGGAATTCATTCATCTTGGACAAAATGCTTGGTGAGCTTTGTTGTTTTTAAGAACAGTTAAATGATTGGATGTGAATCTGTAGTTGAAATTAGTAAGTTCAAATTGATTTTATTACCCCCTCCTACTTTTTTTCACTTAGAAGTGCTGTAAAGAAAATATATGTACGTGTGCATATATGCATTAAATATTTAATAGTGGATGAGCTTACATGAATGGGAGAGCTTTCCCCATCTATTTAAGCACTTTTATTTGAATTCTGGGAGGATTCTTTTAGTTGCATCTTCTGGCAGTCTAATTTCTTGATTATCTCTTTTGGCAAGTCTTTGATTCCCATTTGTATTATATGTTATTCTATCTCACTGAGAGTCTCTGTAGGGCTGTGTATCTCCTGGGAAGCAATTTTCTTAATGACACCTGTCTCCTCTTCTCCTTGGTGAATACTGAAGTAAACAAGTCATTTAATTGTTTAAGAATACCTTTTTGCTCCTTGAGAAATGGCATTCATGCTTCTTGGAAACCTTCCCCTCTTTATCCTATCTTATCTATGATTCTTTGTTCATTTATGAACACATAAGTTTTACTTCTTTTTATTTCTTTTTGCAGATTTCCTTCAGTTCACTTTTTTCTCATCATTCACCAAAAATTCTTAAGTATTATGAAGTTTCCAATTCTTTATAACCTTTCCAGAGTTCTCCTTTACTTCATGTTTTTAATCTCTTCTTTCCTTCCTTCTTTCCAAAGAAGAAGAAATCTGTCTAAGCTGCTGTGTGATTTTATGCTATTAATGTAGATGTGGAGACACCAGGTACTAGTGCTGAGACAGATAGTTAGGTCAGACAGACAGTTTTTTTATAGCTAACCAAGAAGAAGTCTTAAAGTACTGTGAGCTGATGTGCTGAGGGCTGTTGTCTTTCAAGATACTCAGTGCTTGCTTAAAGAAAATAACAGGAGGTGATAGTCCTGCCTTCCCCACACTTTTTTTTTTTAATTGTCTTTATTTTTTCAAATTATTTGCATATAATAGTACAATCTTAAAATGCTTTCTATATTTTCCGAAACTATGTCACAATTAAGCAAGCGGGTTCAAAGCTTTTTTTTCTCAGGAGCTCATTCCAGCTGATATATTTTGCTCTGGTTATTCTTAAGCAAGATAGACATGTGGAAGTGGTCTTTAGAGAAAATTGTTGCATTTTTCTTCACATTGGCCATATGTGCAAAGAATTTCCATATAAGTGCTGTTGTTCAGTGTTGGAAATTAAACTAAAAAGTTATTAAAACAGACCCAAGGAAGAACAGCCCATACCACAACCCAGACTTTGTATTTTTCAGTTTCAGACTTTTTCATTCTGGCATTGTAAAATATTTTTCTTGAAGTATTCTTGCAGTAAAAGGAGCCTCTCAACTACAATAGAAATTTTCTATTTTTTTTTTAAGTTGTTTTTGAAGCATGTAATATAGAACAGTTTGTCATGTTTGTGCTCAGAGGGAAACTCAGTGCCATGAAGTCTCCAAGGGAAATTGGTGTTCCATAGAATAGGAAAAAGTGTCAGAAGAGGGAACACATAGATTGAAAAATCTCAGCAAAAATAATACAATCTCTTTAAAAGTAGTTCTTCATTAATCATGGTATTTTTTAAGGTCAAAAACAGGCAACCCGATATGATTGATTAGTTTGTTTTATTCTACATAGACGTTTTGATCTAAATTACAAGGAAAAATGATTTGGTAAATGGCATGCTAATTGCACTTGGGAATGTTCCTTATTCAGAAATTTTAAGGGGAGACTTTTTGAGTAATGAGTACTCATTTAAAGAAATGAGTAAATTTCTCTATTTACTAGAGAAATAACCTTTTGTGAACATTGTGCTGAAATCATCACTGTGTCTGGAACAGTTTAACTGTCTCTGCTCCAGACAATGTCATCTTAACGTGGATGAATTTATATAGCACCCGCTCCATCTTCTGTCTGGGTTAAAACAACATTACTTTTCCCTTCTTTCCCAGGCTTTAGAATCAATCATTTTAAGAGATGAAATAAATAACAGCAGCCCTTTAGTAAGCCCTTGCCTTGCCATTTCTTTGGCTGGAAAAGAAGATTAGAGTCCCTTTCCATAAGGAAACAGTGAAAGTGGTGTAGCGATGCTGTGAACCTAGTTCTTCATGCAAACCCATAATAGGGGATATACAGGCTGCCTTCAAAACAATCCATTTCCAAGTCAGCATCCTGCACAAATGAGCTCACAGGGGAAGGCTGAGATCCAAACAAGGCCTAATGATAAGAGTCTGTGAGGAACACTGGCTCTTTGGAGAGACTGAGATGGCCTATAATATTGATTGATTCAAGAAAAAATACAGAAGAATTTTAAGCAGGATGTTTTGGAGGAAGATGCAAGGGTGTAGCTAGGAGGGGCTATAGCTTCTTAGCAATAACACGGCTCCCAAAAGGAGCTGGCTGGTGATGCCAGCATGAGATCCCATGTATGCAGTGCTTGGACAATGGGCGTGTGCTCCTGAGTTTTTGATGCACGTTTGGTCCGAGTCCCTTAAGGCATTTTTACCAAGGAGAACTGCAGGTCCAGAACAGTATGAGAATCTCTAACGTGTTTTTAATAGCTGCTCTCCAAATGTGTATTTCAGTTTGTGGATTACAAAGAGCTTTCCTGGGGAGAGCAGTAGAGGATTGTGGCCATCTCACACTCGAGAGGCTGTGTAGGCAGGTACTCCTGCTCCCACTGTGGATGATATGGCGAGTTTCTAATAGGGTTGTTTGGGGCTGCCAGGGAGGGGGTCCACATTTATTCCATCACAGACCGTGCACCCAATGTTGCCCAAATAAGTGTATAGGAATCTACTCTTTCATGGTAGGTTTCACAAGTGGGAGAACTTCACTTTCATGCCATTTTCAGTCTTGCTGACAGTCCAGTCTCACCTGGCCACTGCTAATACAGCCTACATGCTGATCCCTGCAGTTTCTCTGAAGGCTGCTAGGTTATGCCTGGCAAGGAGGACTGTCTTCTCAGACCCCTTGCAAGTTCTCTACAGTTGAGGGAGTGAATGGTGCTACTCTTGGGAAGAGGATTCTCTTCAGTATGTGAGAAGAGATGAGGAACAAGAGGAGCATGTCCATTTCTCAGGAGCTTTTCTGGGGGAAAACTAGGATATTAGACTGCTTTTATATCCCGTGGTGGAAAAGAATAACTCAGAGCTTGAGGAAGGCTGCCTGGCTAACTCCTCCCTGCAGTGGTCTACATCATGACCTTAACATGCCTGCTGTGACACATTGAATATAGAGGCAGTTTGCGGTAACTCAGTTTGAAAATCAGGTGCCTTCAGACAATAAGCAATTCCATCAGTCAGCCCTTCTATCTGCTTATTTATCAAAAGGTTTTGAGGCAAACAAACAAGGTTATGCTACAAGAGAAATTTACCAGCCATTCTGAACAACATAAGAACTAATTCAGTAGATGCAGTGGTATTTTTCCTCAGAGAAAAGGAAGATGACTTTGCTTTTTTTTGTCTGCGGCAGAGCTCTTTCCTAGTAGATCAAATGGAACACTTTTACCTTCTGCCTTGTCTTTCACCTTATCAGCTACCAAAGCTGGTTTATGCAGCTTTTCTCATTGCATTAGAGTTCTCCTCTTCTAAAAGATGATGCTGTGAGCAAAACTGACAGGACTTGTCCGGGCTCTGGTCTGAATTATTGGATGTAATTAGTATGTCTGTCCCTTAGCTCCACCTGGGTTATATGAAGCATTACAGATATCAATTTTTACAAGTTGTCTAATCTGTTTATTTTGTGATGATATTTCCCCCTCTATTTGTAGTATCTTGCTCCTCTTCTTATTATGGGTAAAAACAAACAAACAAACAAACAAACCAATGACAACTAGATAATTAGTCAAATAGGGAAGTACTTTTTTCCTACTATAACAGCTTTTTATTTGATTCATTAGTTTTCACTCTTTTTCCTGCACTCAGAGGTTACTCTCCTTTGAGATAATCAAGATAGCTAACCAAAGAGATTGAGTCTTAACAAGAATAACTGACTTGAAACTTAGGTAGCTAATGCATACAAGCTTGAAAAGTTCCAGAAGTTGTAGAACTACTCCTCTTGTGGGAATGGGACTTTTTTTTGGCTGCTATTAGGCGTTCAGTATGACTGTTACCTGTTCTCTTATCCTTATCTTACAAAAGTGACTTTAGGCTGCCCACGAAGACCCTTAAAATCATGAGAAGAAAAGATATAATTATATCCCACCAGCAGCAGTCCGGGGTGACACTTTGCCAGTAGAGCCAAAAGCTGTTTGGGAACCCTGTGATACACTTGAAGGGTCAATGCCTCAACAAACCACTCTTGCCCCTCCACATCTGCATCAAACCTGTTGTCGCGAGCACTTTATTGTTCAATCAGCTCCATGGACCTCTTCCCAGAGACATTATGGGTTATGGTTTATAACCACTGATATCATCTAGCAGGAGTGCAGAAGTTGTCATTCCAACCACAGAAGTTACGGAAGGGCACACTGTAGGCACTGGTGACTCCCCTTAGCACACCTCATTTAGGGTCTGGCCTGATTGTAGCTGCCCTTTAAACAGGAGCGCACAGGAAAAACACTTTTTTTTTGCATTTGAAACACCACACAAAATGCATTTCTAAACAGTCCTCTTGCTGCTGCCTTTGGACGTGCTGTAACAGCCCCAGTGCAATGGGGAGGTGCAGCCAAGGGAGATCTGGCCAAAATGGGCAGAGCCAGACTGTAGCCATGCTATAGCACTGCTCACAGACCAGGCAACAAAGAGAATTCAGTTAGTGTCTAATTACTGTATTCAGTTTTGTTCTGTTTTGAAAATATGGTCTGGAAAACATTGCCTTTAACGAAGTAATAAACACTGTAGAGAAGCCTTTTGCTTAAGGGCTAGGCAGACATTGGCTCTTTTCCCCAGTTTTGGGTGATGTTGGCCTCTTATTGCCTTGTTATTCCTAACTGTAGACAAGTGAAGATAGTACCCTTACTTTTTAAAGCCGTTTGAGATCTGCTAGTGAGATATACTGTATACAGGTTTTTTTAGTGCTGTTGTTCGTAGAACGTTACTACATACAGAGCTGTAGCAATGTGACTTCAGAATGTGAAATGTAATTATTTGTGCTGAGTATAAATACCATAGAGGCAATGGAAGAGTTTTGCTTTCTGTGCTATGATAAAATGACATTATACTGCTCTGACATTTACCCAAAAAAAATAATTTTGATAAATAAATAAATAAATAAAAGCTCTTTTTTTTCTATATTGCATTTGCTGTGTCTCACAGATGTTCTGCTACAAAATGAAGGTAATGGATGAAAGAACAAGAAAAGTATTTTGATTTTATTTTCTAAAAGATTGAGATATTTGGTATTAATAGGAGCTTTTACCTTCAAAGCCAGACTGCATATCACTTCTTATACAGCTGCTAAACGTACCTGCCATCATGTTTAAAGGAAAATTATTAGGCAGAAAAGCCATAAGATGAAGAAGACATTATATTTTTCTTGTGGCAGTATGTTTCAAATATATAGTTATTGCTTCTCTTTTGTGGATATCATCAGTGTTGATAAATAAAATTACTTTGTTTGCTAGCCCTTGACTAATTCTTAAGGCGTAGGCAAGTCAGCGGTGCAACTAATGTGTTTAACTTCATATTAATAAGAAACAGAATTTGTCAGTTAAAAGCTCAATCTTACCAATGTTTGCTAGTGGTGTAGTGCTTACCATACAGTAAAATGCCTGCTAAAATCTGACACTAAACATTAGGTGATTCTAGCTGAAAGATACCTTATGGAGTCATGGTGGATTTCCAAAGCAGCGCGTGCACCAGCTTAAAAAGGACATTCTTGAAGTTGAAATTTTATTTTTCTCTTTTTGCAGGGATCCCCAGAATTTGTATCCCCCTGAGGTCAGCAATGCAAAGCTTCAATATGCTGGTTGGGGTCCAAAAGGGCAACAGCTGGTAAGAGAAAAAACAAGTATACAAATGAATTTAGAGATTATGCTGCTGACTAGATTCTTGAAACCCATGTGTTACTACTAACATCTTCTGGAAGTTGTTTTATCATGTAAATTATTTATAAAATTGCCAAATATATAAGTTTACTACAAAGTAATTGTGTCTAAAAAGGCAGACAAAAGATTTTATGGAAGCTCTTGGAGAGTATGCACCTGCTTCTCCCAGTGTTGGACACAGGACAGATTTATTAATAGATGATATGATTTAGTTAGTATATCATTGCTTAACAAGGGTGTCTCCAGATGTGCAAACCTGGCACTAGGAATAGTTTAAATCTAGAACAGATTTGCTCTGAATTAGCCCTGTAGTTGTCTGCAAAATGGACAAAAGTAGAAGTGTGTTGTAGAAAGTTTTCAGAGCATGCTTTTTTTAAAGCAAACAAACAAGCAAACAAAAAACATCAGAAAAGAAAAAACACAACTTGTCAGAGATTCATTGTGTTTCATGGAACCTTTCATGCTGCAGCCATCCTGAATTCTCCACTGTTTTGTCTCTTGGCTACTGCCATCTTGGGTTTGCCCATTTTTTACAGCACAAATTTCCGAGCTCTATCCCCTGGCTTTGTTTCCTGGTGCAAATCCAATAAAAAGGTTTTGCATATGCCAAGCAATCTCTTTTATAACCAGAAAAGAAAAGGTGGCAACTTCTTTTTTTTTTTGAGATGGAAATTTAGTACTGAAAAGGAAAAAAAAAAATCTTTAAAAGTAGCCAAGAAAATCTAGCATCTTTCTCCTGTTCCTAGTGCTTTCTTCAGGGATTTCTTTTTCTGTATCCTTAACTAGATTGTTTTCAAAGTTTGTGATTTAAGAAACTGCAATAGTCTTTGCAAGTCTGTAAATCAGGTTGGAGGAAAAGTAACAGGTACAGGAACAAGAAGGTCTCTCCTCTGCTCAATCAGGAAAATCAGGTTTGAGACAGTCATTGACCTCAAATCTGGCAGGAGTGAAGATGCAACAGCCTTTACCTCTATGCAAAATGACTTCTGAGAAGCTCATTTTTCCTCTTTTCACACACATACATGCACCGGTTTTGTCCTCTAACATGTGCCATTTCAAATTCCTTAGTCTGCTGCCCAATTGATCCCTGCTGAGCAATTTTTACCAATTCACGAGAGGTTGGGGTCTGATGCTGACCATACTCTTCATCTGTGAAGACCAATGTGTTCACATCTTTAGTCTTCTGGTTAGCTGATAATGTACAATCAGCTGATAACGTATGATGTTGAACAGCTAGAGACTGCCTTTAGGATATGGCAAAGAAAGCAAAAAGAGAGCAGCATATTTTCTTTACTGTTTGCTAGCTTTTTTTCTATTTTAAGTCCAACAAACTGAGCTTCACAATAAATAACGAAAGCTACATCTGCTAATGGAAAGATAATACTGAGTTGCATTAGCGATTTTCTCCAGGTCACAAGGATATCTTCCTTTCTTTATCATATTTTTGCTGTGAACTTATGTGCTTCAGCACCCTGAGACACAGCATGTTATTGATTCACATTTATGTTAGTTCTACCAAGCTGAATGGGGGTACTTAATATTCACCTTAGAAAGAAGATTTAACTTTTTTTCATACCAAAGATAAGAAAATCTATCTACTTTCTCCATCGCCTTCTTTACCAAAGTAATATAACTATACTGAAAGAGAATATACTCATATCAAAATGGACAAAAAAAAAAAAAACATATATACAGTTCAGGAGAAGAAGAGGCTTTTTAACTCCCAGCTTGATCTTCTAACACTGAAATAGTTGATACAACTTTCCACCAATTTTTATTACGAATATAGTAAAATCTTAATTCTCTAGGACATCAGGTTTGGTATATATCCCTTCTGTGGGCTGCATGGCAGATTTTTTAAAGTAATTTCAAATATTCCTATTACTATTGAATTCTATATGAATCTTGGAAATGTCTTGCAACAGTGGATTTGTTCTGGATGTTTCTTTTTTTGGCTTCTAAATATGTAAATCTGTTGGCCTATAATTCAGCAGTATATCTATTCATAACTAATGATCAGAAGAGAATTGCCAAAGAGAAAGAAGGTTTTCTTAAAAATAAATCTGCAAGCTTTATAAATGAGATAAAGAGAATATACAATGCTCAGTTTTCTTTATTTCAAGACTACTTGAGTTACTCAGAATATGATTCCCAATGAAGTTAGTGTCTCCTTCTGTGGGGACAACATCGAGTGCAAATGAAGAAAAAATCAAAGTCTTTTCAAATCTGATTGTGTGAATGTTTGCTACGTGTAGGCTGGGTTGTGTTGCAGGAGAAGGAGGGAAATATTGTCAAGTGGGATGGAAGGGAGTAACGTGCTGGGAACAATGTGTTGGATCCCCTAGTCCTGGGTGTTTAAAGGGGCAAGTGCATGTTAGAGTCACATGAAAGGTGGGAGCGAGGGATGAGTGAGTTTGCATCACCATGAAGATACCCCAGCTTTCAGGAAATAAAAAGCTTTACCATTGAAATCCCCTGATTCGTTCTTTGGCAACACAAAGGAGAGGTAGAACAAGATAGTAGAGGGTTTGGACCCACAACTTTTTATTCCCGTTGTAGCTTTTGCTTCATCCTTCAAAGGGGAATTTTTGGTCACTGTGTCTGACCTCTTTCTCTCTTGCATGTCTAATCATTCAAAAAAGAAACAAATCTGAAACATAAGAAGCCTGAATGATCTGCATTCTTTGTGGTTTAGGATAAACAATGGAATTTTCCCAGGAGCAATTTTCTATTTATCTTGTTTTCTTTGTCCTTACTTATTACATTATATGCCAGCTTTTAGATTATGAACTCCTCAGAGCATGCTTCTTGACTTCTTAGTAGCCTGCAGAATGCCACATATGCCAACGGATCTACATAAATAATGGCAGATACTGGAACTGAGAAAATCTGTGCCAGGAGATCAGAATGCAGAAAAACCCTCATTGCTGGCATCTCAGAAAAAAATGCTTCAGCCTTTCCCATATTTCAGCCAAAGACTTAACAAATTAAAAGTTTAACAAAGCTGGTGGAAGAATCAAGCCCTTACCAGTATAAGCTTTTGAGGCAATAGAAAAGGAACCACCGACTTCAGTACAAGAATTAAAACATTCCCTAAATGTAGCTATTATTAAAGGACTCTTTATTCTCTTTTGTCCTATGACATGAACCATCATTTATGCCTTTGCAGAATGAATGAAAAGCAGTTAAGTTGGAATAGCAATGTGATATATTCACTTTCTGTGGGTGTAAATGACTGTGCAAGAGACTGAAAAAAATCCATCATTTCCACAATGCGCCCAACAGCCCAAAGTCCTTCTTAGTATGTGATGGTGTCAGCCCAGTGACCTTCAGCATGTTGCTTGGTGGTTTTCAGAGAATAGGTTGTTTTTCCCTCAAATAGTATCAAAGCACGATACTTTCCGATATAAGGATGTTGGTGGCATGACAGGACTGCAAAAAAAGTGTTATGCTCTAACTTTGCTCTGTTCTGTGTATACTTACCTTGGATTTCCTCTCTTTTTCTGATCTTGCCATTTATGACCCAACAAAAACACTTTCCTCCTTTTGGAGTTTCAATTCCACCACAAAACAAACAAACAAAGTAACAAAAGCCTTCTGTTAATTGATCTTACTGGAATATTTTAACAGTTCCATTCTTTACAGCTTTAGATTTTTAGGGTGAGGTTCTGCCCACATGCAGAAAGACCATGCAAGGTTTCCATGGTGTGTTTTCCCAAATACTGTCTGTGCACAGGTTAGTAGTTACTATCACCGTGAACTGAGTTTTCACAGAACTTGTGAGACTGACAGGCTTGGACCCCTCTATTTATCCAAAAAATAAGCACAGTGCACAGAGATTTCCTTTGCTGGTTTGCTTGGCTGCGTGGCTGAAGTCAGGGAGCGCTCCAGGAGCGAGACCCTCCAGTGCACATCTGTAGCTGAAGTGCTCAAAGAATCCAAAAACCTGAAGTTTTCTGGATGCTTTTGTCTAAGTTACTCTAAAATGAGCACATCTAGGTTCATAATGTTTGCTTCAAGGACAAGCTAGGGACTTACATGGGCCCTGTTGTCACAAGGAAGGTGCAAGCAGTAGAACTACTCTAATAACACGCAGTGAGTATTTACCTGCATTGCCAACACTAAAGTACAGTTCACAGTTGTCAGAAGCAGAAGAATTTCTGCCATGCTGCTGTTTTCCCTCTTTTATCAGAACCTGTAACAACCTGACCGATACTAGTGATAATGATGACACATCTGATGCTGGTGGAAGCCGTTCCGCACAGCTGTAGAGGCAGCAGTTATAATTCAAAATACCTCTCTCACACATCACAGTACTTATTCTTCAGCACAGAGAAACATTTTTGTGAGGTTCTCCTGGCCAGTCAGTCTTTTACTGTTTCCATTATTTCCTTAAACTACTAAAGACGTGCACGAAGAGGATCATAATTGTATTTAGTTGCTGGAAGTCTTTTATACCCTTGCATTTACTGCAGACCCACAGAGTGGTCAAAATGGATTTCTCCTGCATTCAGTGCCAATAAACCTTTTCCAGTGTCAACTGTTTTGGAGAAGGGGCTACCTTTTATTCTTGGAGATTATGCAGTGATCAAGTGTATAATTGGTTCTAAAGTAATAAAAGTTATGTTTCACAGCAGGTGCATTAAGAAATCTCAATCTCAGTGAAATGCAAATGCCAGGGGAAATGAGGAACAAGTCTTTCAGTCCCTACTATGTTAGGGCTTTGCAGGTGCCCTCAAACAGTGAATCCTAATGCTGGTAAACAGCTTGCTGTTAGAGATACTGCTGTCAAAAAAAAAAAAGTGCAATGCAATTTAGAGAAATAGTGGAGTTCATTCATATATAAAACATTTGAATGATAGATACTGCTGCACAGGGCCAGAACCAATCCATTTAATTTGTTATCAAATCATTTCAACACTGTAGCACAATGTCTTGCTAACTAGGATATCTAGATGCAAAATGCTCGTTAAGTGATGACACTTGGAACAAAACTGGAGTGACTCCTCTAATTAGCAGGTTTTTCCTTGCATGAATATGTGCCTGTCATGCCAGCTTAGTTCCAGGCAGAAGAGCTGAATAGATATCAAGTGAGGAGGACTGTTTTCACAGGAGGTACTGAATCATCTGTTGTTGTTCCTAATCCAGCAGGGCCTTTGAACTGCTGTGTGTATAATTGTTGTGGGTCTATTTGTTTCCACTGTTATTTCATAGATATTTACATTATTGTTTTTAAGCTACCATTCTCTTACCTTTTCTTTCTGCAATGATATCTGAATCAGTATTTAGTTGTAGTCTGCTGTACATAATTATTCTGACTTGGTTATCTGGTTAGTTGTAAGGAAGAAAAGGTTTCCCCCTTTCTAATCCCTGTATATGCTCTATTCAGAGTAAGAGGACATCTTTTTCCATGGTCCCTGCATTCTGGGAAAAGCAAGAGTTTCAGACTAAACCTTCCCTTCATCCCCTTTCCCAGTGTCAGAATATGAAGTTTTTAGGGAATCCCCAGTGAGATATATTACACATTTGCTGAATACCTGGACAGGTTACTGTGGTTGGGAATTCCCTTTCCCCTCTCCCTCTTCCTTTTTATTCAGAGAACACCACTGGAAAAAGTATCGTGTGGTCCCCCCCCCCCCCCCCCCCCCTTGATGCTCTGCTCTTTGATTACATTGGCCTCAGTGTCCTATTTTTATTTTTGCACTTGCTCGTCACTTCCTTTGACATCAGTAGGCTTAACATGCGCAGTCCTTATTCACTAAAGGGAATGTTTGGCATGCTCAGTGTTGTGAGCTCTGCTGAAAATGGTTGTGTCCTTTTCCATTTCAGCATTCTTGGTGCTGTATTTTCACCAATGACAAAAGAGTAAGATATTTAAGATAAGGCATTTCAATAAATGTTACTGAAAGAAGATATATGATTACACATTGCCCTTTCTGTGATGGATTTCAAAGAAAAAATTCAATTGATGATTTGCCATAGAAGTTTTACCAATAAATAAGAGAAAAATTTACTTCTCTTACATCTGAATGTGAGAGATATAAGATGATGCAGTGTTTAGGGCATTGCCCCTGGAGGACCACCACTGCCATAGACTCCCTCCATGGCTTTGTGGATGTTACTTTGTCTTCTGGTTTAGTTACAGCATGAAGATGGCAATATATCCCTACCTCCTAGGGGACTTACAGGATGAAAACATTAAATATTGTGGACTTTCACACACTGAGTATGTACCTACCAGAAAAAAATGCATATATTGATGGATTTGCTAGCTTAGAGCATTTTCCTTTTTTTCTTTTTTCTTTTTTATCAAAGAGCAATTCACCATTTTGTTGCACCATAGGGCAACTGAATTCTCTTCCATTATATGTTACTACGTCTCATTGTATGCTACTGCAGTTGCACAAAAGCGCAAAATTCCTGACAGTGCAACACACTAGCACAGGGTCAGTTCCACTGAAAATAATTCCTTCCTTGAGATCTAAAATGTTGATATTCCTTTAATTTCAACTGTACTTTAGAGATATTAAACATGTATCTTCTTGTTAGGAGCATTTTTCATTTCAGAGATCTAACCTCTACAAGTGTTTGCCTGGGTGTGTGCATAAGTGTTTCTGGCATCTTTTAAAGCTGTGGTTTGTAGATGCGACCCATTAAAATAAGTGCTTACGAGGTTACAAGTGTTGTTCTTGGAAAGCTGTTATTTTTTGGCATGAAAATAGTTTCCTTTTACTTTATAAAGCTGCAGTCATTAGTAACAGTATATTTAAACACTATATTTTAGGACAGTGCAAGCAGACTAGACAGCACAACCTAAGAGACTGTGGAGCAGCTCAGCTTTATTTACAGTGCTGGTCTCACCTTCCCCAGACATTGATCAGAACCATGAGAAAGCTTCAAGAAGAATTCTGTTAGGTCTACTGGTATATGCTGTTCAGCTCCTGGTATAAATGCTGATGGTTTCTGTTCCTAAACATTGTATGAAAGAGGAATATTAACTATGCAAGGACAGTTGTGTACCTGGAGAAACCCAGTTGCCAGTTTCTTTATGTTGACAAGTAATCCATGTGCTCTTCTTAGCCAGATATTCATTCTATAATACAATAAAATAGTTAAAATGAAACACTCTATCATCTCACATTAAATAATCTAACTTATAGTGATGCCCTACATAGCCACCAGTGATATTAGGTTACAGAATACAAGATAATCCATCAAGCAGAACTTAAAAGCAGAATCAGAGTTTCATACTAAATGGTACATTTACTGATACATACTTTAATACAACAAAGCAGTTATAAATTAAAATAACTCCATTAGAATCCAGGGCAAGGAACTCCAAGCAGACATGGTTCTCTTTGTCGATGTGAAATAAACCCTCTTTTCTTCCCCGAAGAACAGAAAATAGGACAGCATATTTTTCTTAAAACATGCCTATTTTTAAATCTTCCAAGTCATAATAATTGCTTATTTGGCTGGACTCTGGCAGATTCTAGGTGTGATTAGAATCTGTACATGTTATGGACTAGCCTGCTCACAGAATATAAATGGAAATAGACTGTGTTTGTAATGATGCAATGTCAAAAATGTGAAGAAGGTTGTAGAAACCTGAGAAGAATATTAATGCATTTAAGGACTTAGGCTGGGAGAATCCAGGCAATAATCTCTTCTGTGCCCAGTTTAAAAGGAAAAAAATTGGGAATGTGTTTCCAGATCATAGCATTCAGTCTTTACTCCTATAGCCTACTATACGGGACTTTATCTTGAGTGCCAGTTTTGCCAGTTTTGGATAGTCTCTAACGACCTTAAGAACCACAGGATCTTACAAACTCTTCTGCTTTCCAAACGGAGCCTTAACATCTCTTGCAGAAAAAGTCTCCACACTTTACTGAATGCTGTAGACATACATAAAATCACAAATATGATTTTAGTAAGAATGAAAGTCTTATAAAAAAAAAAAAAAAAGCTTAACTGTTCCTGAGAAGGAATTGAAATATATAGGCTTTATACAGCATGTTTAATAACTTAAAGAAATATTACTTGCAGCAGACTTGTATTTTCCTTAGTCTTTCCCCAGGTATTCTTGTTGCCCTTCGTGTCCCTCATGGAATTCAGCTCCAGCTGGGCTTTGGTTCCATGCACAATCAGACAGTATCTCTGTATTCCTCCCGGGTCATCTGTCCACCTTCTTTTACATTTTGTATGCTTTCTTTTAATGTTTGAGTTGGGTCAGGAGCTCCATGCTCATCCACACAGGCTTCCTTCCACCTTTGCTTGATTTCCTGGACATGAGGATGGACCATTCTTAAGCTTGGAGGAGGTGATACCTGAAAATCCAACAGCTTTCCTGTACCCCTCTTTTCTCCGGAGCCCTGTCTCATGGGATTCTTCCAAGTAGATCCCTGAACATGCCGAAGACTGCTTTCCTCAAGACCAGGGCTTTCGTCCTGCTTTTTTCCTTGCTTCTTACGCTCATGATCCTGAACTTCACCACTTCATGGTGTCTGCAGCCGAGGCTGCCCCCAGCTTTCACATTCCCCTGCAGTGAGGTCCAGCAGAACATATTCCTTCTTCAGCTCTTTGATCATCTGTGTCAGGAAGTTGTCACCAGCGTCCTCCAGAAACCTCCTGGATTGCTTGTGCCCAAGTTGTTGTTTCTCCAGCAGATAGTGTAGTGGTTAAGATCCCCATCAGGACCAGGGTCTTTGAATGTGAGGTTTCTTCCAGTTGTCTGAAGAAGGCCTCATCTACTTCTTCCTGATCAGGCAGTCAGTATTAGATGCTCACCACAACATCACCCACATTGGTCTGCCTGCTAATATTGACCCCTAAGCTCTCATCTGGCTCATCTTGCATCACCAGGTAGAGCTCCACACATCTCTGCTGCTCTCTCATGTAAAGGACACCTCTACCTCCTCACTGTCCTGGCCTGTCCTTCTTAAAGAGCCTGTATCCATCTATTGCAGCACT
The DNA here is from genome assembly GCA_013399475.1 of Chauna torquata. NCBI lineage: Eukaryota > Metazoa > Chordata > Aves > Anseriformes > Anhimidae > Chauna > Chauna torquata. The sequence continues at coordinate 96,626 of VXAL01015091.1, forward strand.
ACAGTTGTGGGAGCTGTTCCACAACGTCTCCATGGTCCAAATGAGACTGTAAGCTTTATGGCTGCACACAGACCTTAATTTCTCCTATTTATTCCCCACACTGCATCTATTAGTGTACAGGCACAGAGAGACACCCATCTGTTATGGTTTCCCAGGAGAAGTCTGAGAGCTTGTCCATGTCTGAGCTGGGCCCTCTTTAGCCCTGTTCTCTTGGGTTTCTCTTGTCCATACTCCCAGTTCCTTGCCAGCCTCATCCACCACTTCCTCTCCTGACTGCGGGTCTTCATCGCCCACCCTGTTGTTGCTGGTTTAAAGCTCTCTTCCCCAGGCATGATAGACCTCCCCAGTACCAAGACACTGAACCTGTTCTGTAGCAGCAGATCTGCTGGCAGAGTAGGAACCTTCCTTCTGATGCCTGAAGTCATCAGCTTCTAGCCTTCACTGTCCTGGGAGTCTCCATTTCCCACCTTGAACAGCTTGGATTCTCCCTGCCCCACCTTTGATGCACTGCCTCAGGGAAGATCCTTTAACCTCTTTTTGACATCTCTAATGTTTCAGTCTTCTGCCCTTCTCCCACTGCTCCTTTACTCGGTGAATACAGAGTCTCCACCCATGCCTACCTCCTGCAGGCCAGATGACCATCTACCCCAGCCCTGGTGAGAAGCCTCAGCCATCCATGCAACCCCAGACCTGGAAAGCTAAATCCTTCCCTCCTGGGAGCTTTTTCTGGCTCAAGGTCTCCAATGTGCTAGGGTACTTGCTCCAGTCAGTGCTGGACACTGAGCCTGAATTTGCTACAAGCCACAGCTTCCCACAGCTATCTTTACCTAGCAGCCACAGGCACCCTGACATTTCTCAGAGTTCCCAGGAGCCTCCAAAGATCCCAGAGGAGCTCCAGAAGATCAAGAAGCAGAGCCTAGAAACTACTGTGCAAATTGCTGCATCTCCCAGCTGCCTGTGGGGCAGCTGGGGCCTGGTCACTGCTTGTAGAAATAGAAAATACTTTATTTGAAGACATGTAGGAACGTTTTTCCATTCCCTCTGACTTCTTAGTCTCTTTGTTAGTCATGGCCGATGAAAGCAAAATTAGTGTCTTATGTTTATTTTACAAGGGAGATTTGCACAATTTACAGTTGGTAACTCTTCTGCACTTCCTTTGCTAGATGCAGACACTGAGTGCAGCAGAGTTTTCATTTGTCTTTTCCAGTAATTCTGACAGTTTTTCTTTGCAGAATCAATTGCATTTCCTTTCATTGCATTGATCTCCATGCAGTTAATCTCTTACACCACTAATATCAGATACGTACAAGCCTTCGATCTCCAATGAGGAGTCATGAATACTATTTTTGAAGCATTTATGGATCAGCACAGTTCTTACATGTATCAATCTGTACTACTGTATTCTTTGGTTTTACTGGTCCCTGGGGTGGTTTCAGCTTCTCTATCTTGAAAGCCTCTAGCGGAATTATTTTAAAACTGGTGTCCTTGTTTTGGTCTATAAACACTGCCTTTGCCCGTATCCAGGCAAAGGGTAAGTAAAATAAACTTCACCCTTGCCTAAAGTAAACTTTGTCTGTGCTACATACCTTCAGAAACTGCTATGTCCTCTAAATCCTTGGCTTGGGAAGAAGTTAGCTTCTTATTTTGAATTAAAGGAAAGCTAAACCCTTCTATGAAAAATTGAAACTGTAGCCTTCTCTGTTAATAATTTATCAAGATGTCATTCTCTGCAACGTGTTGATCATGTGGAATAGTTTCATTGGTTCATCACCAGTCTTAATAATGACACTTTGATTTTGTAAAGAAAAAGTCAACTTAAAATATCTTTTTTTCATTTGTCCATCATAATTGTTATATGTGTCTTTCATAAGCCGCAAAAATGAACCATGTGGTGGAGGAGAATGAAAATATTTTGAAGATTTTTGACTTACTACTTTTATCCCACCTGCTATCAAGCTATATTTAAGTGACAACTAGAAAACCCTAATTAAAATACTGGCTGTTATTATGTACTTTCACTGGTGAGGGCTGGTTTATGATTTTATTACCCTTTTGAAGAACTGATGAGTTGGTGTAATCATATCATATGCATTGAGAACAACACTCATAACAGAATGCAAACTTCGATGTTCAACTAGCTTCCATTAATGGTTTTTTTGGTATTCAGAAGATCAACAGAGTATTCATTAAATAATGCATAGTCAATCAGCAGCAAGCTTTAGAACTGGTTTTGAATTGATCACACATTTCTCTGCTGCACTTGATGTAAAAATGATCATTGCAAAATGCCAAGACCTTTTCGGTACAACGCTTGTCAGATTTCCTTGATATCCCAAAGTGAAAACACAATTATCATATCTGCTTCAAGATGCTGCATGGACAAGGATGGGCGTGCTAATTCTGTGCACCAAGGACAAGTTTTAACTTGCGCAAAACAGCAAAGGAATCTTTCTCTTTGTAGTTTTTCATTTTCACAGTCCTCAGCTTCCAGATTTCATGTGGCAGTAGAAAAACAAAACTGGCTTGAGAGGGGCTGTCTTCAAAATATTTGAATGGAATTAGAGAGCACTGGAAATTGCAGCGGGCAGGGGGAAGGGAGAGATCTTCCCGTATGAGCATTTCCAGGAAGAGCTTGACCATGCTTAAAACTATATCTGCTCATGATCTGACATTTCCAATCTCCGGTTGCATGCTGTGGCTCTGTTACAGCTCTCAACCAGTTATTTAGTACATAAACAAAGAGGTAATACTTCTCTTCTTCCTGGACACATCAGGAGGCTAAAGCTGTCTATTTTTTCTGAGGATTTCAGACTTATGTGATGTATAACACCATATAGAGAGAGAGACAGTGAATATACGGCTCAAAACATGAAATTGTACCTGCCTTTTCTTGACCAAAAAAAAAAAATGTATATCTTACATTAAGAAGTTTAAAATGTCCTTGATTAGGCTGTGGAACTGTTCACATGCACTCTTGATTGAAGAAATAATTGTTGGAAAGGGGGTAAGAACCTTAAATTGCACCTAGATTGATTTCAGGCCGCTGAATCCCCATTTATATCCCAGGGAGTGTTGCAGTCCATCTTCGTTCAAGGACTGACTAACCTTGCAGAAATCTGGATCTACCTCAAGTGATTTACCTTCATTTACCCACGTATATTTGCATTGGGCTTGTTTGGAGAAATGGGTGCCTGCTGCTTGAGAAATCTGACGTGACTGGTGTTTAGGTAGAAGAGACCAAAGACTTGGATGTGGTTAGGTTTGTAACAGCATCGAGGCGATAGCTATTAAACATATGCTATGTCCTTCTCTTGGGGTTGTGCGCCCCTGCAGCAGGAGAGGACTCTCAGAGGTGATGAAAGGTGTGCATGAGGAAGCCAGAGTCTGTCCTAGCACTACGGTAATACTAGCTGGGGGCATGCATATGCTGCCACTACCGTCAACGAGCTAATGGACCAGATCTTCAGCAGATGAAGGCACCTGACATCTTTCCTATTGTCTGTCTATACTTGGTGGAAGTGATCGTGACCTAACTTATATGGACTGCATTGATTGACTTTATTTGGACTTGGAAGCACCCAGAAAGCCATAAAAGCTGCTGGAGAATGGGAAGCTCATGAAGTTAGGCAGATTTTATTTTCCTTTAGTTCTTCATTGGCACCTGCATCTTCCTGTTGAGCATACTTGGCATCTAAGACAGACTGGATCATGCTTTTGGAACCACATATCTGCAAAAGGTGACAAAAAGTCATGAACAAGGTGAGGCAGGATTGATTCCAACCAATGTGCACCAGCAATGTACACTGGCAAATGTACAGAGCAAGATATATACAAGAACTATTTTTCTTTGTTATTTCAGCAAAACGAATTTTACAGTAGCTGCAGTTCTGCCTTTGCAGAAGGAAATATTATGAGTCCAAGTAAGTATCATGTTGAAGCTGACCATGACTCTGCAAGTAATTTGATCAGCTGAACATGCAGTTCATAACAGGACAAGGCATGTTTTGGCTCTCTTCTGTCCCCGTCTTCACAAGCTTATAATAGTCTACCTGATGCGAAACGATAGTAATAGCAAGGATGATCTTATGGTTAATGCATTGGAATAGAGCTCAAGCTGCACAAGTCTGACACTTGGTTTTCCAGTGTTCCTATGTGACACTGAAAACTGGATTTACCTTCTTATATGTAGGTTCCTAGAGCACCTCAGATGAATAGTATTAAATATATGTTGCCTCTAGATGCTTTTCTAGGAGAGCACAAGTTTCCTATGTGTCCTGTGTCACATCTGCAAAATGTTTTAGACGCACAAAGGGGCTTAAAATGGCTCTGGGTACCTATGTTTGAATAATTGAGTCTTGTCTTCAGTGTCCCCACTTCTTTTTTTTTCACTTGTTGAATGGAGACAATAGTGTTTATCAGTCTATGAAGATGATATGCTGTTGGGTAGGGACTGTCTTTTCTGTGCATTTGTTCAGCACCTAGAACAGTGGAGTCCATAGACAATTACCTTTACAAAGATAACTTTTACTGATTCTGCAAAATAAATATAAACATTTCTGAGAAAGACAGAATTCTAAAATGAACCTGTTATTTTGTTTATTCTGCCAGAACACTCCTTCAGGTAAACTGGTTTGTCAGCTTATCTGCAAACTTCAGTAAAGGGGAAAAAAAAATGAAAATAAAAGAAGGCTTTAATATTACAAACAGTAGACATTGAAGTACATTATGTTGGATGATGAGAGAGTAGCATGTTGATTTATAGTTATACTTTCCTACTCACTGAGTCTTCTATTTTGTGACTGTGGGTTTTTTTCTTCTCAGACTCCTAGGAAACTTAAGCTGATTTGGAATTTAAAACAGTTTCAAGGCAAGCCTTCGTGCCTGCCTGTATTTGAAGGCCAGGTCTTGTTGACCAAACTCTCCATGTTAAATTGACAAACTTTCCATGTTAACTGCTCTCTGTGGTTAAGTCCTGTGGGCTGACCTCGCTGTGGGGAAGGCTGCCCTCTGATACGTAGGAAGCATTCATGCTTCTACATTGTGACAATAAATAAGCACTCAGACATTAACGTTATGCTTGGATATGCTAAATTTGAGTGATGTCGCCCACTTAGTTAACAAGTTATACATGTTAGAAACCATGGGGGAAAAAGAACATCAACTCAGAATTCTTCCTGAAAGCTGGAGAATAAATAAAAGCAGTAAAAATATGTTAACTTATTTTATCTCGGTCTTTGAAGAAATAGGAAGCTCACTCCCCTCTTTGGCTGGAAGTGAGAAGGGTGGAATAACTGTAAGAGGAGGTGTAATATCCTTCTGCTCAAAACAGGCGGCCACTGTGACTTTTGCAGTGGTCTTAAAGACATTATTTTAATTAGATTCCTGAAGAGGTCCATAAATTAAACCATTTTAAAACAACAATATTTTAATTACTGCATCATAACTACTTATTTCCACTATGAATCGGTTTGGTAGAGAACAATACTTAAGAATCCTTTAAGCAGTCACAAAAAAATTTGAAATGGATCCTCCTTATATCAGTCAGTGTTGTTACAACTTTTGTGTGTTTTAAGTGGATTAAGTTTATTTTGTGTTAGTTTAAACATTTGCCTTACTGGATAAATACTTAATCTTTTACTTGAAGTTCTCCTCCTGTCTTAGGCTTGTGGTCCAACCAGCCTAGTATTTTTTTTTTCTTCAATATTAATTGTCACACAAGGAAGTCAAATGGTTTTCAGTAATCAATTCTAACACAAGTTGCAAACATGCAGAGATTTCTTCCCAGCCCAAGTGAGCTAGTGGTGTGTTGATACCTGAGGCTAAGGGGGTTGTAACTTATGCTGAAATTTTCAGGTGATATCCTGAGCACCATAAAGCCAACAGCAAAATTGCCATGGAAATTATTACCCTGGGAGTTCATTAATAAGTTTTTTTTAAAAGTCTTTGTCTCAGTCCCCCAGGACATTTCAGTTACCTTTGTTAAGAAATATTTCATCTTTTGAACCTTATTATAACATTCAGCAGGAAGGGAGGGAAGTTCTTGTCTTCCATTATATCCAGTGGCAAGGAGTTTCACAAATTTAATCTGCTTTTAGTGGGACAAAATATTTTTATGCATTTTTAAATGGCTCTCTTTTAGGTTTAATTGGTTTCTGTGTTGTTTAAGAAAAAAAAATTAAAGGGTAAAATATCTTTTTTGTCTTTTCTGTCTCATCTTTGTTATCTTGTAGAGCTTATGACTTCCTTGCTTATTCTACAGAAATAACAATTTTGGTTTCTTCAATCTAAGTATGGATGTTTCTGTCCTTCTTACTTCTTTCAGAATATCTATTTTTTCCTCTGCATTGAACGTGTCATAACCAAAAAGCACGGTACTCAACGTGGGGCTATCTCCCTTGACCCCTTCTGTTGTCATTTTATGTTATTCTAGGACTGATATGTAAAGCAAGTGTAAAATAATGTGAAAGTGACAGCCATACATTTAAAATTATTTTTCTTTATACAGATTTCTTATTCTCTAATTAGCTCAAAGGATTCTGATTGTTTGATATAAAGTACTACTTTAATGTCATAAAATCAAAACAGTAGAAAATATTATAAAGCTGTTTCATAAAATCATCTAATATCTTTCTAACCCAGAATGTGAAGTAATTCAAAGACATTTCTTTTTGACGAATAACGGAAGTTCAAAAGCTTTTTCTTAATTTATAAGACATTACACAGAAATCTTCCTTGTGCTGCTTCAGTTATCTTTTATCTTGATTATGCTTGACGTTTTTAGGGTACAAGGCACTGTAGTTAGGAAGATAATTTTAAATTCTCTATGAGGTGCCGCAGTTTGGCTCTGAATTACACAGGAGACAGTTTGAAGTCAGAGCACTATATTATTTCCCATTGCAGCTACCAGATAATGCATGCAGCCTGATTAGTGCAATGAAGCTTTGAAAGACAAAACAGCGAAGACAGAAAACATTTGCAGTGCTTTGCAAAGCAAAGGGCAGGAGCAGGTTGTCATTCTACCTTATTTATTTTTCCTGTAGACTCATTTAAAATTTAAGGCTGTACAAAATATTGCAAAACCTTCATTTGCTGGGAGCAGCTGGGCAAGGAATGGGTTACATCACCTGAATAACTCCAGCTGGTTGTGTGCCTGTTGCAGAAGAGACCCCCCGGCCCCCAAACACCTACCACGTGGGTAGCTCATGGATATAGAGGTTTGGGTTTGTCTTACAGTTTGGGGATGGCATCCTTCAGGTGCAGTGTGCGTTACTGAGAACAGGTTTCTCGAGTCCCAGTCTCACCAGTTTTCCCTTGCGCTTGTAGCAGCACGTGCCACCAAGGTGTTATGGACTATCCAGGATGCCTCTCGTGGACACTAAAGATGTAAAAACAGGGGAGCCTTGCATGTGGCGGGGGGAGCTGCACAGCAGGATGGTGCCCATCACTGGGGCTGTGATGCGGACTGTCCAAGCAATCCTTGTTCCCGCAGCCCTCCCATGCTGCCTGCCCCCCCCCTTCAGCCTCCTGGCCGGACTGCAGCTCATTACTCGTGTTGCTGCTACTAATGTTCCTTGTTTTTTACTGATGTTTATTTTTAACTATGAAAAGCAACCTAGTATTTTGCCCAAAGTGTCTTATTTTGCTTAGTATTCCTGATTTTTATGTACATTTAAGCTTCAACAACCCTCCCATATGCAGGCCAACTAACACATTAAATTCTTTACCCAGTGTCCCTCATCTGGCTCCTCTGTTTACTAAAAATCAAGGTGCTAAAGAGAATGTAGTATCTTCCACAACATATTTTTTACTTTCAAAAAATATTAAATGGCTGCACCTTTTCTTAGTTTAAAAGCCCTTGAAGGCTCAAAGGCAGAAAAGCAAGTTACAGTTTCAGTCATATTTTTACCCCTAGGCAAACTCACTATAACAGCTGACAAAATTAAATTAGGACCTATACTTTCTTCTGGAATGTTTCCAGCTCATCCTTAGCTGAAACATATACCATGATAGGATGTGAAACAGAAGCTGAAAGCAAATATTTCTCCTAATTCTATCCTTTCATGAGGGTAACATGAGAAACTGCGTTCTTGTATCACGGTATAGATACCTAGCATCTGTTCCAATATCTCCAAGGCTATAAATTCCCTTCTGTAAATGTATGCTGAACTCTATTAACAGTTTGTCTTTCACTCTAGTACTTCTTTGCAGTCAAAATGGATTTTAAAAATATTTTTAAAAAATAAGACTAAGATGCCGTTCACTTTGAGTGGAGGAGAAGAGAGGATCTCTGTGTCACCAATGACATTCAAGCATCTAACCAGACGATAAAGACTGATGCCATAGACCAATATTCTTTTAAATGGCTGGCTAAAGTTTTGCTCACTTAGCTCACTCATCAGCCCTTAAACACCTAAATGGACTGCCTGATTCCCAAAAATGTTCTAGGAGTGGTAAATCTAATGACTCACATGACATTAGCTTTAAAAACCAGAAGGCTATTTGGGAGTCCATTGCTAGTCTCCTTTCTGACAATCTTGAAATGAAATTTTATGATTGATAAGAATCTTCTCCAAGAGTGCACTGGGTGTGGATGGCACCAACTGTGTGAGCAGATGCTTGCAGGGATGGGCTCAGGATCCCTTGGGGTGGGCATGTTCTTGTCTACCCACGGAGCTGCGAGGCCCTGCGATGTTTTGTTTGTGTAATCTTTCAGCAACCTAAGCCCATTGTATTTTTGCAACAGGAGGGGAGAGGTTTCCCAAAGTGGGCTGAGGGTTACCATAGGCTGTGTCCATGCTGGGAGGGAGGTGAGCCCTGGGGCTCACCCAAAGTCCGTGTGTGCTGTCATCCCCGGGAAAAGCTGGGGACAGGGGCTGGAATAGAGGTCTAAGACACCCCTTTGGGTCCCACGCACCTGCTCCCCAGCCAAAACATTGACCTCCCCGTGCTTTGTTCCCCATGTGCTGCAGTCCCATAGCCTGCCCTCCTCTGATAGCACATGCTGTCTTATTGCAGCTGCATTAAAAACTGGATTCAAAATTATTAAATAGGTTGCCAGCTGTGTTTCAAGGAAACAGGAGCAACTGGAAACAAGTAAGAAGCAGTTTCAAGTAACCAGCTTAGTCACCACGTAGCATCACCATCAACTCTGCAAACTGTTTCTGTGTCCTGGACCACTTCTTGAAAATCCGGAGAGATGGCATTCCTCATTTCATGCCTTCTCACTGCACTGTTCACTTTCTGAAAAGAAGACAGGAGTAAGAAAAATAAAGCTTGTATGGAAGGACCAAGGCTTCAGTTTGTTGTAAATTAGCATCTTTCTATTAGTCAATGGCATTGGAAGCAAGCTGTGGAAATCCTTTTTTTTTGACAAAAGATGCTATAAAAATGTGATATGTGATTTTTATACTGCCAATTATTGTAAAAGCAAAATGCAACATTTTATAATGGAGCCACTGCTTAATGCTGTTCTCTTTCTCTTTTTCCCTTCAAATCAGATATTTATCTTTGAGAATAACATCTATTACTGTGCCCATGTGGGGAAACAAGCCATCCGAGTGGTCTCCACAGGAAAGGAAGGTGTTATTTTCAATGGGCTCAGCGACTGGCTATATGAAGGTAGGACACAACATTTAGGGCAGCAGTTAGTTATGAGCTTAAGTTACAGTCTAAATCTATAGAACCGTCTAGAATTAGACATTCAGCACTACATTTCTGGGGACTGGTGGACCACAAGCTGAAAATTTGCTATTCTAACAGTTGTCTGAAGTGCTGGACTAGAAATAATATGAAATGATGTCAGAATTCTGTTTTTCAAGCTGTTTTTCTTTCCCTTAGTCCAAAGGTAATAAATCACGAAGAGTTAATGAACAGAGCTGCTTCATTATTTAATGGCACCTGCAATCACTCAGAGACGTGCCAGTTTTCAAATCACATGAAAGGACAGAAATGGGGAGGGAGAGTGGAGGAAGAAGCTAGGAAAAAATTTTACTTGATTGGTTGTTTGCCACAGCACTAGGTGGGCTCTGGAAACTGCCCAGATCTTGACTGCTAAAAATTTTCTTAAAACAGACAGGTCCTCACAGTAATTGGCTTCCTTCCATTGAAAATGGGCCTGAAGGGGCAGAGGGTCGTTGCTGGAGCATTGCTTTCCTTTGGTCCTTTCAGCCGGTAAATGGCCCTTTAGATGTCTGTGAGCAGCTGCTGCAAAATAATCTTGCCTGCTCCCTAGCCTAAGAAAGGATCACAGCCACCCTTGTTCTTTTGGGGAACATAATAGCCTTTTAAGATAATGCTTAAGCAGAATTAAAATTAAAATATATAACAGAACACATGCACTCAGCACGCATCCCTCTTTCTGTTGGTGGCTTACACTGGCAGCAGTTTCTTTCCATAAGGATCCTGGTTTGGGAACCTGGCAGTGTCTCTCTCCTGTGACATGATTTCTCCTTAAAGTAACAAGTCCCAGGACATCCTCCCTCAGGTCCCAAAACTGCCACTCTGAGCCTTGTCTTACCTCGACAGATACACCTATTAACTGAGCCCTGCTTGTTGCTCCCAGTTTCCTTGACCCTTAATGGAACAGAATAGGTTGCCAAATGCCATTCACCATTAATTGGCTTTAAAATTATTAAGCCCTCCTTAAATTACTCTATATCATAGCTAAGTCAGGGCTGTTGGAATCGAAAATGAGGGAATTAAAATCAACTCTTTCATTTGTCATGCCCAGAGTAGTCCCATATATTGGCATACAAACTCATCAAACACATCGGTGGAAATCTCTGACACCAGTTTAGATTACTTTTGATATTTAAATGTGTGTTTATGTTGTACCACAGAATATTTGCAAGTGAATGTTCTCCTTGGGAAGTACTTTGTAACCAGAGGAGTGGCTAAGAAGTTGCAAAATGCTGATTTTCTTTAATTTTTTTTTATTTATGAATTTGTTGCTGAAGTTGTGGCCACGCCTGTTTGACTCAGTAGGTCAAATGAGCATATTGGCACCCATCTTTTGCTGATAAACATCATTTGGTACATAAGGTCTTCTCATAGAGTCTTGCACACAGCAGCATGCTGACAGGAGAAGTTTGTCACGCTGGTGAACTCCAAGCACGCCGGCAAGCCCGTGATGACACTTAGCTTTTGCTGACACATGTTTTTATTCAATTACTGGATTGCTCAGGCAATTTCTTGGCTGACATTGACTTTCAAGTTTGTCCTTTATAATGAACTTCCTTGTTAACTGTATGTTAATGTGCTGGGATAATAAATGAACCAAATACAGCCTGGATATGCCAAGCCAGGTTCTGTAACCTGAGCAGCATGTATGGAATAAGACCACTGAACCTGTCGTCCACTGGGAGCATGTTTCACACATATCAGGATATATCATCCCTTTGGAAATGCCACTTCGTGTCTGCGTACGTACAGTTTAAGCTGAAATAAAAAATTCTCTTAATTCACAAGCAAAGTAGAGAAGGACTCGTAGGAAAACCTGAGATGTGTGTTCCCAAGTGGTGGGGTGCAGAACCTGAACTCAGACCCAGAGCTGGACTGTGTAAGCTGAGCCTATTCTCTTGTACTACATCACTTGCTCAGTCCTGACAGAGGTAGAGTTGGGACTGGAGTCAGGACTGAGGATTTGTGGCAGATGCGTGAACAAGCTGCGGGGGTGCAGGACTGGATGGGTCCACAGCATCCAGGTGTCAGCAATCTGAGTGCATGCATGGATGGATGGAGAAGGATCCCAGAAGAAATTGGGTACTGTGTGGTGGTAGGTGGGTAAGGACCACTGAGAGATGGATGACACCTCCACCACTGGTGTCTGTGGGAATTCAGGCATCAATGTCAGCAAGGCTGAAGTATTGCCTTGCCAGCAGCTGGAGTGCTTTGCTGACATGTGATTACCAGAATGTTTATTTTTCCAAATTCTCTCCTTTTCTTGGGTGCTTCCTCTGGGGGGTGGGGGTGGGGGT
>VXAL01015091.1:108634-154167 GCA_013399475.1 Chauna torquata
TGCACCACTGCCATCTCAGTGAGCTCCTGGGGTGGATGCTGAGCATATGCAGAAATCTCATTCCATCTGTGCGGCCACCTCCAGCAGATAGTCCGCAAAGGACCTGCGAGAAACGCTGAAACAAGATCACAGCAAGTTCGGCACATTGCTCTCCCCTCGTGTGCTCTTTTTGCTGCTAAAGTTCAGCACCACCAGCAGCGGCAGCTGAGCCTCCAGAGCACCTGGTGGGTTGCTGTGATGGTTCATGACCTGCTTCTCACTTTTCCTAAATGCATTGGAAAAAAAAGAAAAGAGGGGGGGGGCGGGGGGATAAAAATATTGGTATTTCCTATCTGAGGAAGCTGGCTTTTAAAGTCTTTTACCGTAATCTCCAAGAGTGCTTCAACAGCAATCCCACCTCCACCTTTCCCAGAGCTGTCTGCGTGCTGTGCCGTGCAGATCGCAGCCCCAGCAGTGCCGCCTTTCAGGGTAACTCCTGACGGCCAATATGAACAGTGGACCCAGGGGGAACACTTTTCTTCGTAACGTGATTGCTGTTGTCACAACAGAATAGATGCACTGTACTATTAATCATAGGTTTTTACTAAGTCCAGAAGCAGAGCAGAACTAGAGGAGATTTGACAGGCTTTTTTGCCCAGTAAAAATGCAGTTCATTTCAATTCAAGTTAAGCTCTGCTTTTGTAAATCTGCCAAAGGGGAAAAAAAATTTCTTCTTGGTATTTATGCTGATCTGTAGACTTTTGATAATATAGTGAAAAACATTTCAAATCAATCAGAGCTTAATCTACTTACTGCATTTAGCTGGAAGGCTATAGATTGATGCATAGATTACTTAAACATGAAAGCATATATTAAACATGGCTTTTATTACTAAAATAAGCATTGACAGTGTTTTCATATAGTCTGACAATGTTTTGAGAGCTGTGCCTGATAGATGCTTATACTAAAATGTAGTGATATCCTAGAAGAGAGAGTTTAAAGTCTTGTGGCTGAAACCAGCTATGCATTTAAACAAATAGCACCAGCAAAGAGTGTTTTATGTTTCACTGTTTGCTATATGACCAATGTTGATTTAAGCATATATTTCAGGAATGATGAGGCTTAAAGATAACTTTTAAAAAAGAGGTAGCATAGCGCAAAGTGTTTTCAAAGTGATAGGATAAAGGTATTTATATGTTCTTTATATGTATAGTACTTTATTAGAAGTGTTGTGCATTTTAACAAGTAAAGTGCAGCTAAAGTTCATTTCTTTTAAGTGCTCTGTTACAGTGCTTTTTGACACAAGTGAATTCCGCCATGATGTAATCAAAGGATCTTCATTTGCTACTGGGCACTCAGGGAGAGTGCTCAGACGTGGTGCGGCAGGGTGGCACTGAGGGGCTGTGCTGCAGTTGCCCAAGTGATGCTGCTCAGTGACAGAGAGAGGGATGCAGTGTCCCTGTGCTGCAGTTTGGAGCTCGTCAAGTTCATTTGTGCTGAGGAGGGACTCAGTTTCTGCCATGCTGTATCCTGGGGAATGCTTGATCCTGCCAGACCCTGCGTCAGGCTCCCTTTACATGGCTCCGCTGAGCAGGGCAGGGGCCTTTCCTGGGCTGCACTGCTCTGAAGTCCTGGGGTGACCTCCTTTTAGCAAGTCTCAGACAGGAGACTTTTAGCATTCGCAGACATGACTCTGTTGTTACGCTCTGCTGCTTGGAAATCACGGGGGAGCAGGACACCAGGCGGGCTCTGTGTGCTCCTTCCACCAGCGTGAAGGGAAGGATGGATTTTTATCTATAGATAGACAGATCCTATCCATACATTGTGGTGCTGAGGGTTTTCCCTTTGTTTTGCTGTTCATGCCTTCAGACGTAAGAGTATTCCCTTAGAAGCCTTTTTGCGACATGATCTTCAGGGCACATTTTGTTTGGGGTTTAGGGACTTTGGTTGCAAGCGGAAAAATTGCACCTGAGTTTCTCCCTAGCCTCATGTCCCTGTCAGAGTGATCAGAAAGGTTTGTCCTGCAAGTCTCTAAAGATCAACTCAAGGCAAGCATCCCCATTCCAGACTTGGTCCTGACCTGGTGGCTGTGACATCTCGCCTGGACCTCTCCTCATCCTCACGCCAGAGCAGCACATCTGCCAGGCTCACATGGCATTCATTTAAAACTCTTATGCAATATGATTTATATGCATCTGACATTTAAAATTGATACTCTGTTCTGTTGAGCTCAATGCACGGCAATGTTGCTCTGCTTTATTTTTGGCTGGGGAGCAAGAGGAGGAGAGAAAAGAGACTCTTTTTCAGCTATGACTTGTATGTCTTATTAATCTTCATTCTGCCTGCATCTTGCTTTATCACCAACAGATCCTCTTAGATGACTTTGCAGTGACACCTGGTGGGAGAGGCCAGGATGTCATCATCATTAAGACAATGAAACTGCAGAATTTTTGCTGCAAGATGTAGTAAAAGACTCCCAGTTTACCCTCCCATACATTTCCCTGAAACTGTCCTTGAGCTAGTGGGAACAACACACTCCAAGCTACTGGCTGATTCATGCTAATAGTGCTTCTGTTCCTTTTCTAGACAGTGTAAAGAGAGCAAAGAGAAAGCAGTAATAAAGAAAAATCTTTTCCATAATTTAATCAGCATCCCAGAAAAATCAGAGAGTATATTTAGAACGTGTATGGCTGGTCTCAGAGGTGCCGTGCCTGGTAACAGCTGCCAAAACAAATAGCATTTCTTTTGAGCAGTATCTTTTATGTTTATAGTATTTCAAGCAACTGACATAGAGATATTTCTTAAGCTTTATATACTTCTTTAAGTATTAATCCTAGGAGTCTGGAAATGGTCTTAATACTGGATAAATGCTACATAAGTCTGCTGAAACAGTGCCCTGACTAATTCATCTATGTGCTCAGTTTTTCATTGTATAATTTGAGAACTTTGAACTTCTCCTTGGAAACAGGAACTTTGATGATCAAATTGGACAAATTGTAAAGGGACATCATAATTAGGCTGAAAGCAAGTAAGTCCAAGAATTCCTGTTCAGTGTCACCAGAGGAGATGAGATATCCTAACATTTCACAGTGTAAGTCTAGCCTTTCCCAGTAATTAGCAGCTCCAAGGCTTGCGGGGTGTGTGGGGGGGTTGGGGGGGCGGAGATGAGATAAAGCATTAGACTGAGTCATCACTGAATTTTTTAAGATCCTCTGGATTAATTAATCTCTTACCAAAAGGATGCTTAAGCCAGGGCTCCAGACAGTCAGAGGGGCCAGCCTTAATGGGACTACTAAAGAAGCAGATGACTGCTTTTAGACAATATACGTGAAGAATCACTAGGGCAGTGAAAGGCAGTTCACATTTGTTTGTTTTTAAGAACTTTCAAGTTTTCAGTTACGCAGAATTTTCGATGGAAGTGGGCAAATGTGCAGCTCTACGTATCTTCCACTATGGAAGGGGCAAGGATAACAGAAGGCACTAGGAGATGTCTTCAAATAGTGCCACAAATGCACCGTAAGTCCAAAAGTCATTGAGTTGTCCTCAGGAACATGCTGGTGATATCTGCATGAAATTTTTTCCCCTCATTTCTATGCTTGTTCAGGCAGGGTAGGAAACCCAGTGTGGTGTTTCAGTGACATTGTCACTATATTAAAATAGAAAGCTTTTTTCTATTTTGCATGTTGGCATCATTCAGCATTGCCTATTAAGTACATGCAGCTGTTGTTCAGCACTTGCAGCCACGCAGTTCCCAGTCAGCCATTATTTGGCTGCCTATTGAAAATGTAGGTGACTATTTTTTTGGTGTACCTTTATTTGCATGCTGATTTCTACCAAATGCGCATAAAATCTGACCATTTATGTTGCAGTCAAATAAGAATGAAGAGCAGCTCTTAGCCTCAGCCATGTGTTTAAAGTGGATGCTTCCACTATAAATAATTCTGTTGCAAGGAAGTTCAACTAAATGCAGCAATACTTTCCCTGATCCATGTTAAAGCAGAAGGAAAAAGAGAGCCTTAAACTTCACCTGGTCATGTAATGAAAGGTTTGGTAGAAGTTCCATCATCTTCTAATTTTGGTAGAGGTTCCTTGTCAGAGGGCAGCTTGCAGTATAAATTGCATCACTGGGGATGGGCTCCTGGCCCTTCTCAGTTGGCTAAGGTCAGAGACAATTGAACCATTTACAATGCACATTGCGAACGCCTGCCTAGAAATCAGCAAGCTCCTGAAAACTTTTAAAAGTGCTGTTATCTGGACTGGCTTCAAAACCGAGCACCACACTGCAATAAGCCTTGCCAGCTCTAGCCCAGGCTTTAACCTTCGCTTTCTCTAGAAGGTTGTTTGGAAGGGGGTTGCCAGCCAAACCCAACACCTGTCATCCTCTAATTTTTGGATTGCCATCATTCAGGCTTTGGGATGGCTTTTGGAAGGAAAACAGAGTATTATTTACTGTGGTCAGTGATCTCCCTGGGGAAGTGGAAGGAAGCCAGATGTCTATCCTGACATCGCTAGTCAGCCAGCTACTGCCAATACTCTAAGTCAAGAAGTGCTCCGGGAGTGAGGTTGTTGGTGTTAGCAGTGAAGAAATGCATGCTTTCCTTTCCCAGCAGCCCTATTTAAAAAGCTGTTTCTTCAGGAAGAGCTCTGAGCCTCCAGGCTTCTCTTGGCATCATGTTCACATGTTGGACACTTCACTGGAAAAAATTCAGAACTCCATAAAAGCAGTCACTAAGCTGAAAGTGGGCTGTACCCTCAGCAGACCCCGCTCAATGGCCACTGATGATGACAGCTTGGAGGCAGGACTTTGGTGCTAGCTCATCTCAGGCCAATAAAGGAAAAGAAAATTTTCCTTTCTAGAATGAGGTACTCTGATTCCAAACATAATGCCAGCCTGGTCACAGTCGGAGAGGAGATTTTTAAATAAATCCAGTTTGCTTTAATAGTATTTTAGGTATCTTCTTCCAGTTCCATGCAGTGTCTTTCAGTTAATTCTTTGCTGTTTGTTGTTGTTGTTTTTTATTTTGTTTTGGTTTTGTTTTCTTTTTATCATTGGATGATTTCTATATGCACACAGTTATAACAAAAATACAAGCGTCATATGCTGCTGTTGCCAGTATTTTAATCTTCTAAGAAAAGGCAACACTCTCTTGAGTTGCAATAGGTCTGCTTGGGTGTATGATTAAAGAGATTATGAAATTAATATGAATCTCTTCCTGAAAATAGATTTGCAGTCTATATGGAAAATGTGAGAGCACAAATTACGTTCAGTTACAGCAGTTTAAATCCAAACTAAATCTTTTGATCTCTGCAGATTTAGTTGAGATGTGCAGCTTCCCACAAAATTTAACCCGACTGCTGTGGTAGAATCTCTTCCTTTTGTCATTGCTATTTCACTATCACTGCTTTATTGGGCACACACTTAGCTCTTATTTACCTTATGTAAGAAAAGAGCGACCCAGGCTGCAACCAAATGAAACCTGATTAATTAGCTACTGTTCTGCTTAAGCAAGAGTGCATGAATAAAAATGAAAAATTGACAAATAAAATACGTAGATCAGTATCAGAGCATGAAAGTAGCACCTGGTGGGTATCTGTAAATAGATACTGTATCACTGAGTCAAATATTTCTAAAAAAGTGTGTATTAAAAACTGTACAACTATTAGAGGTTTCTGCTTGCATGTGAATTCTGTTTCTCTGCACCAAAGTCATTTACAGTAGCCTTGGGTTAAGTGTTGTATTGGAGATCTGTGTCCCCATTTTCTGATTCTGCTGGCATTTTGAGTAACTAATTAGTAAACTAGCAATTTAAATATTGCAGAATAGATTTTGACGTATGCCATGCTAATCTGAAGTCTGTAATAAACTCCATGGAAGCTCATAGTGATGCTCCAGATCTTCACAAGAGTGCCAAACCCTACGGTTGTGCTGCAATAGTCATGCTTTTTATCCACTATCAGAGTTGCAAAGGAAATATCTTAAATTGACATTATTCCCAGAAAAAAAGAGTGTGAATGTTACATGGCACTCACAAATTCTCCTGATTTTGAGAGCTCTGTTTTTCCTCCATAAAGTCTTATCAGTGGTTTGATATGATAAAATGTGGAGAATCCATTTAGGTGTTCAGGTTAACTGTGGACAAATCAAAAATGCATCATTTCTGTGTTGGCAGATTTGAGTATGGTTGCTGGGACAAATGTAGCAGTCTTCCAGGCTCTAGAATCCTGTAGAAGATCAGAAGAAATTGGTTTAATTTGAACAAAAACATTGTACGTGAATATTGGGGGAAAATGTATCTGTTAGGGCACATTGCCCAGGGACACTCTAGGGATCTCTGTCCCAGGGGGTTTAAGAATGAGTTAGACACATTTCTGTCATAGGTTGTTGAGATAAAAAATCAGTCCTATTTCAGTGCAAGGGGGAGATTAGAAGATGTGTTAGGGTTTTCTCTAGAGCTACAATTATACAATTTTGTGGGTAGTTTGATGGCTTTTTCTGATCTCTTTGCAGTTGCATATGTTGGCTCTGAGATTACAGAGTCACTGTAAAAGCTTTTGGAACATTCCTTCAGATGTCACAGAATACCTCTATCTCTACACAGTAGGGCAAATGTACATAATTATTGCTTGTACAACATAGGTGTAGGGAGGGGAGTTCTTTATCATGGCAAATTCACATTTGCCTCATTATTCCCTGAGGGTCTCCTTCTTCTTCTGAGGATCTCTGTGATTTTTTTGCTTAAAAACGTATCCTAAAGGAAAGAACCAAGCTTAGTATTTTAAAGTGCTGCAATCATGAAGTGATGAAAATGACAGAAAGAAGAACAGCCAAAAGCGAAAGTTGCTGTAGAAATGTTGTTAGTGCATAATTCCATCAATTTGACCTGAAAAGTAAATTTCTGTATTTTTTTTTTTTTTCTTGATGCATGGAAGTCTGTAATGCAGCCTTACTAACGGAAATTTGAGGGCCAGTGGAAAACCTGCAGGCTGTTTAATTAGCTATCCTCTTTGTCTCACCTATCTTTGGCCTGAATAAAGAGTACATGTCGGAAAAAAAAAAAAAAAAAATTAGAAAGCAAAAATGAATGTACTCTGTCCAAATTAGAACAAGTGAAAGCTACATGAAAAGGATGAAAATTCTGCTGAGAAATGTGAGCCTCACTAGAGGTTTGACCTATCCATTGTTGTATAAATGTAGCAAAATCAAAAGAATATCAGAAATAGTGACAGAAGTCAGCCCATATGTTCATAATTTGTGTACATCAGCTTTTCTAATGGAAAAACAAACAAACAAACAACAACAAAAAAAAAACAATAAAGTGTGTTTAAAAAACCTGCAACTCCAACTCCTAATATGAGCTGGAAACAGCCACAGGTCGGGGCAGATCTGTGAGCAGAAAGGCAGAGAGGTAACAACCCGTGAATGTACAGGGCAAGCTCCTGCCGAGGGCAGGCAGGGGCTGAGGAGTGCCCCGCAGAGCTGAACTCAGCTGTTTCCTCTGGCAGAACAGACAGGAGGTTAAATCTTTGTATGTGAAGAGTGACCTCCAGTACTGTTCTCTGTGCTCCACGTGCTCGACGTCACATGAGGAACGATAACCAGCACGCTCAGGGACTGGTACCGGAAAAACAAGATGGTTTTAGGCGTGTTTCAAGGCACCAGCTCTCCACCAGGCAGACATCAGGCACCTTTTGTACATGACAATATGGGTGTTACAATGCAATGTATTTTCCGGATTGGGGTGAATAAGCACAGTGGTGACTGTAATGCTGATACCAACCAGCATGTGGAGGTGACCGTACCTGGATTTTGCTCTGACTCAGGTGAACTGAAGAACACAGGCATATCTTTAAAGAGTCAGATTGGCATACCAGCAGTTACTAGAAGATAAAGCACCCAGGGATTATATCACCCTCAACACTCTATTAGTTTCTGTCGGTATAAGTAACTACCATATGGCCTTGCTTCTGCACCAGCTGTTTTCCAGTCTTCAGTGGATGCAGGTCTACAGAGGAAACTATGCCATGGAGTAAACGTAATTAGAAAAGTGGAGGAAATTGAATATCTTAAAGATCCTTTTAAAACTTTTAGATGGGTAAGTAGCAAAATACAAGTGGCCAGGTACGCATTGGCTGCTGTGTGCTGGGCTGGGGACAGCAGCTGCCTGCAGGCACCTCGTAGCTCTGGGTGCTGAACAATCAGACTTTCAGCCAGCTTGTGCTACCATCTTGGCAAGCTATTATTTGCATGCCAGATAATTCTGCTTACACTCCTTCCTCTTTTTTTGGAGAATGACTGAAAACTTGAAAAATGACTGCCCTATTTCCCAATCATAAGATGTCTTAAGACCATGAAGTTCTTGGCCATAAATCTACGCCAGAAAATTTTAGTCTTCTGTTCAGAGTCACATCAAACAGCACAGCAGCATGCTGCTATTTATTGTAGCAGCATGCTACAATAAATATTGTAATTTATTAATAATTATTTAAAATGCTTTTAGTAAGAAATTTGTTCTTGGTTCTGGATTTTGAAGGAGTCTCACTTTTTAAGGATTTTAGAGATTTTAATGAGTTTGGAAGCTTTATATAATTCTAAATCTATACCAAGTGCTCTGTGTTTTTATCCATAACATTTTCTGTGATGTAGCTAGGACTCCTTGACGGTTGTGCAGCTGTAGTGGTCATGTGGCTATAAGCTACACCATAATAACATCTCCTCTTTGTCTCACCTGGTACTGATTACATAGCAAAGGGCAACCACTGAAGTCTGCTGGGCAGAATATTTGAATTCCAGTCTGTTAGAAGAAAAATTATTTCCCTCGATGCATACATGGAACAAATGTGTCAGAAAAGTGGATGTAAAATTCACACATTACAATCTCATTTAGTGAGTATAATACTCTGATTTATATTTTAGATTCAAGGAAAATTATATGATTATGAAGAAGTTGATATCTCTAACTAACGTATATGTTCCTTAAACTTCTCTGAGTTTTACTCCAAGACTTTGTTTTTTTATTGCTTTCACTGAATTTTATACCATTGTATTTTTGAATATAACTAATTAAGCCTTAAATCTGTGATGCTTGGGCTTGGGAACAGAGGAAGATACCTTTCTGCTGATACCTGCTAGTAGTTATATTCCAATCTAAGAAGTATTAACAATTCTCAGAAATGCAGAATAAAAGGTTTTCATCATACTTCAGGTCTAGACTCTCTCTGCATACTGATTTTAAAATAAAGTAGTAACAGCTTTCTTTTTTTCTTTTGCTTAGCAGTACAGTCATTTGAAATGAAGACTACAAGTTTACTCCTCAGTGTGGTTTACAAAGGCCTTGCCTAGTACATCTGTAAATCTTCCATGGATCACTTTTTCTTATGCATCTCTAATTCCCAGGCTGAATCTTTTACTGGTTTCTTCCTAAGTATATATCCCTATTTTTTTTGTTCTTCTGGCTTGTGCTTGATATATTATTTTTATGCTGGTTTTAAATCATTTGATCCTTTTTTTTTTAATTCCCCAATTCTGTTGGGGTAATAAAAGCAACAAAGACTGAAGGAGAGAGGATCTATCTCAGAGGGAAGGAGTTAATACAGAAGGGCATGTGAGCACGTGTTGGCAAAAAGAAGTAAGTCCAGAGTGGTCTTCAAAACTTCATTAGAGATCAGAGAAACATGCAACATTGCGTTAGCTAAAAGAAAAACCTTTGTATAACAGGGTTTAATCTCCTTGGAAATGTTGCAGAGTTTATTTGAAAAATAAACCCAACAACACTTTATTAAATTTATAAAGGAAATGGAAAGCAGAAACTCAGAGGACTGTAATTGCCACCTACAAATATAATCATTAGAGTAAGAAGTAATGAAGGAGGAAATCAGATGCAAATCACCTCCATAGCCCTTCGCAGGAAGGTGGAATTTACATTGCCACCGTGTGGTAAGACTGTCGAAAGCTAGGAGTAGCTATTCTCGCAGTCAGGATTTGATGGGAGTGCTGCAAACTGTCACAAATCTGCATGATTTGCTGGAAAAATATAGTATGCAAATGGCATCCTGATTAGAAAGGAGAAGTGATGTGAGACGAAAGCCCATTTTGATTTTGATTAGTGTGTACTGTTGGTTCTTTGGTTGTGGGTTGTGGTTTTTTTTTTTTAACTTGAATTTTAATTCAAAACTCTAACTATTGCATAGAAAAAATCAGCAAAAGAAAAGTGTGCAGAGTGCAGAAAAGAATTTTTTAAATGTTCTCTTTTAAAATGAGGTCATTTATAAGCCTTCATGAGTACAGGAATCCATCATTATGTTGAATGTCTTCTTGCAATTATCTCCAAAGTTTCTGCATGCATTTTCATTTTTCTCAAATTCTTCTAATAATCTTTGGATATTTCCCATTTCTATCAAGTTTATAAATATGGGCCTAACTGTCTCACAGAGAACTTTTTAGAATACGCTGTATAGAAATAAAATAATTTTTTAAACGGGAAGTCTTCCAGTTCTCCCTAAAGCACAATTTGGGATTCATGAAAGTGTCAGCTTGTTCTTTCCCCCTGCCCAGCTTTAGATCATAATTCTTCCTCGCACGACAAATGATTGCTGTAGAAATGATTAGGATTCAAGGGCATGATTTCACAGGCTGAGTCGGATGAGCTTTTCACAATCCCTACTTGGATCAGATTAGCGTTGGCCCCTGCACTGACACGCAGCCAAGGAGAGCTGAGGGAGCCTCTCCAGCATCACCCTCCTGGAGCAGGGGCTGCCAACCACCTCGCTTGCTTTCCATTCAGAGATGTCTGTCCCCAGAGGTGCTCCACCGCGAGGTCCATTTCTTATATTTCAGGGTCATGTGACACTTTCTGTCATCTCAAATGTGTTTAACATCACTTGCGTGGGGTTGTTCAGGCATCAGTATGGCCAAGTGCTTAAACTTTGTATTAACTACAGTGGCTGCCTTTGTAAGAACAGATCTTCTTAGCATCCACACGCTTGTAGCTAAAATACAAGAATATGATGAAATGAGCATCACAGACAATGCTCAGCTGTATCTCTTGGTACATGTCTAATTATGACCTTCACAGAAGCAATTATTCTGTCTTGATCTTAATGCTTTTTGCAATCATCAATTAATAAAACTTCCCATTATGTCCTCGTAGAACAGGAGTTATCATCTTTTTGGAAACAGGCAAACTGAGGCACAATTATTGACCTGGTTTTAGATGAGATGAGAGAAATTGGGACACAAAACCTGAGGTGAGAGTCCCACCTTGGCCCTCAGATGCCAAATAAAGGCAGAGTGTAGCACAAAAACCCAGATCAGGCTATTCTCCACCCGGTCCCGGGCTTGCCGCCAGCCCAGACCCCTGGCAGATCCACCGCAGGTCTGGTGACAGGGCATGAGGGATGCCTGGCTGGAGAGGTGTGTCTGCATGGGTCACTGCCCAGGAAGGCCTGGCTGGTCCCAAGTGATTTCAACACGGACAAGAGACTTTCCAACCCATGGCGCACGCTATGAGTAGGAATACAACTGCCTGATGTTCAAGCTGCCCCAGCTCTGCTGCGTTATTGCTTCTGTTCTGCACTATGAAGGGGCTGACATGATCTCACCTGACTTGCAAATCCCAAAAAATAGGAGCAAATCACTTCAGGTCTTCCCTTTCTACTCATATGACTCATAAGCATTTGCCTCCTACGTTAGTTTTGCTTTTCCTCAAAGTTGAGTCATTGTCTTTTATTTGATTTAACAACAATAGCAGCAGCAAAAAAAAAAAAAAAATCATTATCAGTTGCTACTGCATCAGAGTAGATCAAAAGCAATTTTTTTAAAGGAGGCTTTCAAAATAAGCAGATTAAAGATTTGGGAAAATGGTAAGAAACAGAACCAAAGAAAAACAGCTCCTAAAAGCAAAACATTATGTTTTCATGCTATTTTGCTTTTAAAATTCAAGGCAACAGTCTGAAAACAGACAAAGAAATAAATCTTATTTGATGGGGATTATCTGGAGATCACTGTATTTTTGCCTTTGTTTTGATTTTCCAGTCTCTGCCTCGGATTGTGTGCATAGAGATGACTTAAAAGATTCAATACCTCATTGTAAAAATTAAAGTTCACTTGATTATTGAACTGACCCATACTACCCTGCAGAATGTTACGTATTTTTCTGGAGTATCACAAGCCGGCTTGAAACTTTGAGAACAGGACAGGAGAGAAGAGCTCTGTCCTGAGTAGCTTCAGGTGCTGTAGCTGAGGCTGTGCTGCCCCGTGGAGGCACGGCACTAAGCTGCGCCAGGGTTTTGCTGCAGGGTTTTCAAGGGTCTATAAATCCCTCTGACTTAGCACTTCTTGCCCAGATTGTATCGCGAACGATGACACCCTGGAGGAATTATTTTCCAGCCAAACGTAGGTATTTTAGCATCCTTTCCTGCTTCTCTGCTCTTTTCTCTGATACTTGGCATCTGGAGCAACTGTGGAGGTCTCATCAGCTATTAAGGAGGATAAAAAAAACAGGTGGGATGGGAGGTCCAGGCGGAGGCTCAAGGAGGTGGTGTGGTTATTGTCCAGCAGGGAATGCTCTGGGGACTCTCCCTGGGAATTCACCCTTTTAGCCAGGTCTGTCCATGAAGCTGCTGCTCTGGCTCATAGGCACCACCGATAAGCACCGGACCTGGAGCAGCAGTGGGAGAAGCTGGCATCCTTCTGCTTGCACACCTTGAACGGCAAAGCACTGAGGCAAACGAGGGTTACTTCTGCCCAGTCATGGACTCGAAGTTCTTTTAAAAAACATTTTCTTGGGAGTGCTGGACTCAGTTAAGACATTGTGGTGTTTGAGTAAGAACTCCACAACTCTCTGTATGGGACATCTCTTGTTGAAGAGCTTGCCTCTGAATTTTAGGGACCTGATTTTGGCCTTGCTAGTTAAAAGACTTTGAATTGCAGGCTTGCCTGGCAAATAGTGAACCAGGGAAGTCTGGCATGCATCAGAAATGTCTCAGTGCTTTTGTGAGCTCTACAGTGATGTAAGAAAGAATAATAATCTGAAAAGGAGAAAAGATAACTTTCATGGGGTTGCTCTGGCTCCGTTAGCAGAGAGCATGTGGTGCCAGATGAGAGGTGGGAGTCGTAAGACAGAAAGGCAGACATAATAACAACTTTCTTCTAGTGTGAGCTGCCATTTGGAAGTGTTGTAGTACACGATCTACTCATTACAGAGGCCCAAGATTATCTTTAATGAGGAGATCATGCAGCACAACACTTCTGAATGGCACCTCAGCCTGAAGGGAAGTTGCAGAAAGAGTGGAGAGTGCGTGGGATGGAAGGAAAACAAACCTCCGGGCTTCTAACTCAGAGAATGCCCCTGAGCCTGTAGGACAACCAGGCAAAAAGGGGGAGGTGGTAAGCAACAAATTACTGTTAGTGTGGACTCAGTGCCACCAGAGAGTACTTCAACACCGAGTCTTCAAAAGGGCCGCTGCAGATCCCAGCTGGGCCCCAGCCCTGGCCCAGCTCCTTTCCCTAGCAGAGGAGGACAGTGGCAGTGTGATGGGTGTAGCCACATTGCTCAAAGCCCAAGTGCTACCCCTAACTAAGCATCTTAGGGTTATAACAGCCAAGCAAACAAGCAAGCAACCAATCAACCTTTCTGTTCCTGTCCCAGAACCGATTTTCTCCTGAATTAAGTATTTGTTTGGACAGTATAGAAATCACAAAAGCAGGTTCACTGAGTGATAAAGAGCAGATCACAAAGCGTTTGGCTTTGGTTCCAGTAAAGTAGCATTTGTGGGGCATCCAGATATTGCTCCTGACCACCTCAGTCATTTGATCAAGATTTCTCCTCTAGGAGAAAGTATGCATTTGAAAGCACAACTGAGATATGGTTTGGAGGAGTAACTAGCCCTTTGCCTACAACATAGCAGCTTGAAGAAGATCAAGAGTCACATCTCCTGTTTGACTTTACCTCATTTTAAGTTTGTAGTTCGGTTATGGAAACAATGTGCTCTTTGCTGACTACTTGAAAAAGGAAAGAAAGCATAAAAGATTTTCTTGGCTGCACAGTTTTCCTGAGTGACTGTCTGTTTTTGGTTTGAAGTGGAAAATAATGAATCATGTAGCGCATTCACAGGTATAAAGGAAGTGGACTTGGCTCCTTCGAACACATAAATACTTTGTGGACAAGCATAGAGCTATTAGATTTCTTCTTATTGCAATTAAAAACAAGAACTAGATCCTTAGTATATATCACTAGATACATTATGCATACCACCTATGGATTTGGACTTAAAATTGCACTAAGCCAGCTGTCTGAGCACACAAGGCACAGAGAGATAATTTACAGGCAATTAGTCACCCAAGTGGTTATGTTCATAGCAGTATATCATAGTCCCTTCTCCAGTTAGGGAATATAGATCTGCAAAACAGAAACCAAACTTCCTTTCAGCAGTTCTCAAAGAAATGCTCTTCAAACTGGAAAATAATAAAGATCTGTCCCGTGATGCAGCCATGCTTTCAGTATTTTCATGTACCGGTGGAGTCCTGCTAAGCTTGATGAAGATGAAACTTCACAGCTGATGTGCCCAATACATAACTGGAATTTATAGCCACAGACTGGACCACATAATTTTCAAGGGTTGAAGGGAATGACAGAGAAAGATCTCTCTGAAGATGCCTGAAGAGTAAATCACAGCATTCCTCTGTGATGGATATTCCCAGATGCTGGTCTCTGTCCCAGTGGGAGCAGGGCAGCACACCCACCTTGGGGAACGCCATGGCCATTGGTGGAAAGGGATGTTCAGCCAGCCCTGAGCTGCTGCATCTTCCAGGGAAAAATTACTATGAGAAGATGAAAGATATCCAAGGAAGCCTCAGAAAGAAGAGGATGGTGTATATTAAAATTGGCATTTGTGAGGGTAACCCACATCCAAATACACCAGGAATAACATGATTTAGAACATAACTAATTTGGGGGATAAACAACAGAAGAGCAAGGAGTACAACTCAGCAGTTCTGCTCCTATTCAGCAAGGACGATGGTATTTTCTTTACATTTTCTTTGCAATCGGACAATGTTTGCCATCCAAACATTTTGAGGCATTTCAGAGTGTATGTTTTATAGTCTGGCAGTGGTACTTGCTAAGTTGATACCTTCCTGAGGACCGTGAGTACCTCGTATGGCCTTGCTGTGCTTGGTGCTAAGCCAACACCTCACAAAAACAGCCCCATCCCCAAGCAGAGGGAGGGAGTAATGAGGTATCAGTCAGCCATGATCTCAAGGCAGCAGCACTGCTAACGTTGTGGATGTCACAGTAAAAATATGCCGGCAAAGGAGCTGTATAATGAGTCTTTTTTTATGTGGGAATTGTCCTTAATACTAAATAGGGAGAGTTTAAGGGTAAAGTAGGCTACAAAGGGCCTTGGAAAAGATTAGTCTACGTTAGATATGGTGAGCTCTTAGGTAGATAAAAATGGAACCATCTACCTTGCCAATAAATGCAGCAGATAAAGAGGGGAAAGGGGGAGGTTATTTTTTTCCAAAGCCACCCTTAATCAGCAAAAAACAGCAGGCAATATTATCTTTGGTAGATGGGGATTTGTGGGGTATGGGTTGCATTTATTATCTGGTAGGTTATAAGCTTTATTATAATTTCCGGTATTTGCCTGCTACATCCAAAGGAACAATACGAACTGGATCTAATGTATATCACTTATAACTCTGTGCATGCCATTTATATGGTAATGGGGGAGTTTCCCCTCATCCCAAGTGATTTCTGCAAAATTCTACATGCTGGCTCTCACTATACTTAGCTTACTCCAGTGTAAATGAAATGCACATTCATGATCTTTGAACAAAGGGGGCAAGGATAATTAGTAATTTGATACTGTTCTGTACAAAGCAGTTCAAAGTAATACTTATAATTTGCAGCTAATTAATCAGTTTCTTTCCTTAAACTTCTTAATTGCCTATGATATTAATTTTTAATAAGCTTTTTTCTATAAGTTTTTTAATTATACAGGCAATTTATTTTTGCTATTACTGTTCTTATGCATGGTTGTGTGTGTGTTTATATGTATATTTATGCATTTTGGTATATTTTTCTCAGAAACTTTATATGCTAGTTTATGGATGGGCTTTTGTCAGCTGAAATTAAAAAATTGAAATAATGAAATCACTGTATAACTGTGAGAAGCAAGATACAACAGGGGATAGAAAAATTCAGATCAATATAAAAAAATAATAAAAAATAAATCTAAACCTATGGAATTCCATTGCTAGTATGAATAGTTATCCTCATTTGGTATTTAATTCACTATTCAATTAAAACTCTTATTGGAAGACTCTAATTATTGTAGCCTTAAAGTAAAACCAGCAGTCATTAGAGACACAAACTTTGGACTCTCTAAGGAAATCATTTTTTTCATAAATTTATAAATAAAAATGTTAGTGAATATCGACATAAGTGGGCGTGGTACCTATAATGGGAAATGTGGCAAAGGTCCTTTAAAAAATCCTAGAATGTGTTAAACATTATGTATAAAAATTCAGCTGGGTTCTGATTCTTTATCTCCATTGGAAAATCCCAGATTGGATGAACAATGTAGTTAGTTATTCAGCATTTGTCACTGATGGTCCAGACGAGTAGATGAGAGGAGCTGGAGATCTCTGCCCTTTGGGCTGTCCTATATGCTGGAGTTAATAATGCGGTCCTATTTATTTCTTTAACTAACTTCTACAGAATATTTCATAGGCTTGCTGTAGACTGTTTTGCTGAAACAGCCATGGTGACTGCACAAGATGGATGGCTCTTGGTCCACAGAGCTCCTACTCGAAGCTGCAATGATATGCAATAGGTGGCCATGGCAAGGGGAGCAAGGGGCAAGGAAGGCAGTGTGTTGCAAGTAGAGATCCCTCAGCACGTCGCTCTTGGCCATCCTCACTGTGTGCAGTGGGGCTCTTGATGTGTTTCCATGCAGAAGTCAGCTGCACCATGTGAGGTAGATGACTTGTCCTCTGTGACTCAGTTAGTGTTTCTACAGAGATAGAAACACTGAGTTTGATTTCAGTGTCATGGACCAGACCTTTGCTGGGTTGCATGTGACCAGTCCCAGCAGCTCCCCTCTTGCAAGTGACAGCCACGTGATACCGCCTTGCTCACAGTGCCAGTGCCCTTTCAGGGCCCTTTAAAACCTTCATAACCTTTGTGCTTGGCAAATGTGAAGGGAAACACAATATCTTTCTTTCCACCTCTTCCACCTTGTTAGAAGAGAAGGTGTTTCCCTAACTTGTCTTTCCTTGTCTGGGCGTGTGCTTACTGTCTTAATATAAAGAGCTGTTAAGTGGTTGTTGCAGGGATGTGCTTTGCTGTAAACTGACTTTACCAGAATTTCCCCATTGGTCATTCTGCATACACAAAACGTTGGGTTTTATTTACTATCTCACTTACTGATGGGAGTTTCTGGGCTGCAGATGTTGATGAGGGTTACACATGCTTGGTGCCCTTTCCCCAGGCTGTAGGTGGAGCAGGGAACCACACAGCTTTCCCTGTCATAGTAGAGCAGCTGGGGACATCACCTGTCCCCAAAGCAGCTGTAACTATCTTCTGGGTACTGGTCGGGCTTAACCTTAGGTCTGCAGCTCCCTAGAGAGAAGTGGACTAATTCTGAGAGGTCCAAGGAAGGCCACTATGAAAGCTTTTGTTGATAGGATTAGAATTACTACTTTATAGTCTGCAGCTCAGAAATATTGGGGAAAAAAAAATTGTTTTTCCTTGTAGTAGAGATAAAAGAGATTTCAATGGGTTGACATTGTCATGCAGGTATGTTTGTCTTTTCTATTTGCTTACTTGATTCATAGCAGAGGTCTCCCAAGACTTGCATGTAGGAGGAAGAGAATGTATAGTAAGTGCATGGAGTGATTTTGTTAATGCCTTTTCCTTAAGTAGAAGAGGTTCACACTGTTTCTCATCCTGCCTACCCCTCCTTTTATTTCCTTTTTCTTTTTCTTCAATACTTTTACTGCTCATTACATGCACAACACCATCATGCAGCAATGCATCCAAGTGATTTCTGATTTTCACAGCATCATGAGAGGCCAGGCTTGTTGATGGGACTGGGATGTGCCCAAGAAAGACTTTGGAGATGGGGATTGCATGGGCCAAGAGAGCACATGGTGCCAGGATTCTCTGCATATGCAGATTGGGTTCAGTCAAAAAACAGCCTATATTGGCCCTCATAGAGCCTGCATATCCACAGATAGTTTCACTGATTATAGATCTATTCCTCTTTTCCGGAGTTCCTGCTACATCATTATTGGACATGACTACCCACACAGTTGTTAGCAAGGAATAACAAAACTAAGCACTTTGTTGTTATACAAGTGTGCGTCAATTATTTTATATGATTTCATGACTTATTTTGACAGTATTTGTGCACAGTAACTGGAAAGCATTTATCAGCATCTGGTTCTCACTCTTTCTTGAGTATTTTTTAGTGTTTCCTACTTGCACATGCAAATGCTACCACTCATAAACACAGTCAAACCACTCTGATCCATCAGTGGTATAATGTTATTATATGCCATTACCTTTATTAATAATAAATCTTTCTGTTATTTAATAAGTGTTTCTTTCTGAAATATTGCTATAAGCTAATTCTGCTTCTGTTTTTATCCTGCTCTCATTTTGATTATTCCTGGGTAATTCTATTGATCTCAGTAGTTCCTCTAATTATACAGCACTGTAAAATTGGATTCATCCTCTGAGTCATTATTCAGATAAATCTCTCAGTTAGCCAGATCCTGAATCATTGTTCAGGTTGAAAACTCTGGGAATTTGCCATAGCAGGGCAATGTAAACTCTGAATGGGTTTTTAACGGCTGTTCAATGTCTGTAGTAGTTTACACTGGGTAAGAAATTTGGAGCTAAACTAAGTTCAGTTAATATGCTACAGTTCCCGTTTCATAATGTAGAACCTTATTTTGTAATATTAACAGATTTATTAGCACTCATATTAGGTGACTAGCAGGTGCTGCTCAGAGAGAATAAATCATTCAAGTAATTCACATGAAAGACAGCTTGCGCAGGTGCTGATAGAAGTCCATGGGGTTGAAGAATCAAGTTCTTTAATAGCAATGTCAGGCTGTTCAGTCTTCTTATCTCTCATATTTCTCTATGAAACATTAAAAGAGATTGCTTCTGGGCACTTGTGTTCTTGAACTATTGCAATCCTCTAATTAATTTTTGATAGTCAAATTCAGAGGGTTTTGTGATCACTAACTTTCTTGATATGTCTGTAGCTATTGAAATTGATCCCTTGTGTCAATGTTGGCTGTCCATCTTCTTGCTTTCATAAAACCCACAGATTAGCTGGGAAGAATCTGTAACTTTTAATTTAAAGGAAAGGTGCAGTGGAAGCTGCTTGAGCAGGTTTGAATAGAGTAATATTCAGCATATAATGAAAGCCTTGATTTGTCTCACTGCATTGCTCAGATAAGCAAATTGTATTTCCAGCCATAGCAACCCGTTAAGTGGCAGGGAGAAAAAAAAAAAAAAAAAAGGACTTGACTATAAGGAGCCCTACTGCATCCAGTCAATTGGGCAACACGAGTTCTGTGTTGTTGACATCCTTAGCAATTGAGAAGGTATGATGCAACCTTGCAATGACCATTGGGCCACAGCAATGAGCTGCAGTGCAAATTACTCAGAAGACTTTTGCCAGCAAAAGCTACTACAGATTTAGTGCCTCTAGCACTAACAGGCTTTCATGAAGAGCTGACAACAGGCTGTGGGTTTATGCTTACACCAGGTGATGGAAAAATACATTATTATGCATTAGTGACGTACTGCATTCTGCCACTGCAGACGTGTTCCCTAGATGCATTTGCTCTTTGGAGTGAGGGTTATAAACAGGAATATCCGACTATGTGATCTCTAAGTAATATTTCTACTTTCATAATTCAGTCCCCATTTTCATTATCTCTGGGCATCCTGACAGATTACAGACTTGCCTGTTCTGATGAAATGTCTGCATGCCGGTCTAGCCAGAATGGTTCGAGAGGGTTTTACTGTGGCTGCGACAGACTCACACCAGGAAAGGAGGAAACCTGCTAATTGTTAAGAGCTATTGTAAGCATGAATTTTTAATGCTTTTGAAAGCAAACAGCAAAGGATTGCTAACAATGGCGCACAGGGGAGAAAAAGCCAGAATCACAAAGAAGAAAAGTTAATGAAAACAACAGGAGGATGTGGAGACAACTCGGTGTTGTTCTACTATGGTGTACATATTCCTTTATGCTTTGCAGTGCAAAACCAGCTCCAAAATACTGATGTGCCTGCAGGATGGTATGGCATTGTGTACAGCGCATGGTGACCCTAGCTACCTGCCTGCATGCCATGGCTGTTCTGGAGGGGGAACAGACCTCCTGAGGAGCCGCTCCTTGCTCCTGGTGAAGACACAGGGCCTGAGAACCAAGGGACATCCCCCCTTTGTGGCTTTTTTGCACTTCTCATGAGAAGTGTAAGCTGCATGTGCGCAGTGTGGCAGGATGTGAAGATGGCCTGGAGGTGTCATTCTGGCCATTTCTAAATATTTGAATTCTTCTTACATTTAGGAGAATACACTTGCTCTTCTCAGGTAACATCACAACCTTATGTGCATCTATTTTTTTTTTTGTGTGTGTGTGTGTGGTTTTGTTTTGTTTTGATTTTTTTTTCAGCAAATCCATTTTTATGTATGAGGGTAACTTTAAACATTCATGATTTTTTAGTTATTTTAGCCTGGCCTTCTGCATGCTTTCTGGTAGGAGCTGCAGAGAAGTATCTGAGGACAGAATTAGGTCTGTAATCAATACCGTCAGTGTTATGAAGCCCCCAAGCACTCAGACAGCAAAGAAGGTCTGGCAACTACTTATCAATAACCTTGTAAACAACACCCTAAAGCCCTGACTCATATAACAACTACAGGATCCTTTGGTGAAGGAAACATAACAAATTAGAAGACTCAATGGGCCAGGAAAAACAATGACAACAACAACAAAGAACACAATGGTTTTGCTGTGGTTGAGATGAGTGGCCTCAGAAAGTCTCTTCTGTCTGTCAGCAGCCTGCTGCCCTCCCGAGGTGGTCTAAGTCCTGCTCCTTGGGGAGAGATGTCCTAAAGCCTGTCCTCAAAGAAACCGTGCTGGATATTGCTGATAGTTGGGACTGTGGATAAGGAGCCTGGATTCGAGTGGTCAGAATTTGGCCAGGATGGCTGGCAGAGCTTCCTCTGACATGGTCACCCTGGCTGTGCTGGATGCAGTTTGCTGTTCATCCCCATATGATCCCTTCAGGGGCCCTTGCCAGGTATCAGAGAACATCCAATGGTGACGTGTTCTGCTGGAGCACAGCAGTTTGTGGTGTTATTGCACAGAGCCACCCTCAGCTCACAGAAGCAGAAGTGGGCCGTGGCTCCTTTGACTTCAAATTTGTTGCGGTTGGCCTGTTCACCAACCTTGAGCTTGGCTCAGCCATGCGGCAGCTCTTGGGACCACATGAGAGAAGTGGAGGTAAGACGTGAGCTAGTTTGCCACACAAAACTCATGGAGTGGTGCATGAGGTTGTCCTCGGTGTCCAACCTGCACCACCCCACTGAAATGAGCTTCCCTTCAGGCCCCAACATCTGGGCACGCAGAGACAGAAAGCACAGGACAAACCCTTGCCGGCTGCAGGGGAGATGAGCTTCTCCTTCTTCCCAAAGGCACAGCTGAAGGCTCTGCATATCCTCTAGCTTCCTTCCTGCTTTCTCATACTAGGAAGGACAACACATTGCATGCCCCGTCCACAGCACACTGAGTCCTTGGGACCAGATAGCATCCTATGTTGGGGTGCTGCATAACTCATTAGTAACATGGCAGGCTTGGGAATTAGGGTGACAAATAAAACCCTGCTCTGCCTGTCCTTCCTCAACCAGGAAGAGACCAGGGGAAAATGCTAGCATCTCATCACAATGTTCTGCAAGGAACACGGGGCTGCAAGGCTGTGTGAGCAGAAAACAACATGTGTTCAAGCAATTAAGCTGCATGACTAAGGGGAAATTAATGACACTTGCAGCCCACACCTTCCCTGTGCTTGAGGAGATGTAAATCTCCTGGCTGGGCTCCCTTCCCTGAGATGAGGGGTTGCCATGTTCTTGCAGCTGCTGAACACATGGGAGCACCTCGACTGTGTGATGCTACTGCCATCGGGTGGTGATTTTTTTGGATCAAGGATTTTATGTTAAAATGTGTTCTTTAAAGCATGTCCTCAAATGCCACAAAGGCAAGTAATATTTTATTTTTTTCATAAGCCTGTTGCCTGTCACAGCAGAGGAGTCTGTGTGTTTTGAGAAGGAGTAAATGGTCATTGGGGTGAGCATTGCAATCAGTTTTCCTTAAGGATCTTTTTGATGATGGCACAAGCACCTTGAGAACATTTGTTGTCTGCATACAGGAATCATGGAATTGGGCTGAGACTGGACTTTGGAGTGTTCTCTCTGCTCCCATGGTTTCTGCTGTTGCTGTTGTTGTTGTTTGCTTGTTTGTAGTACCTCCACCTTTTTCCAAAAAAATTTTCCTGAAAAATGACTTTTTTCACCTGACTCAGTTACACAACTCTAAAAAAATGATTAGTTCCATTGAAATCAATAGTGCTGCAGGGCTATTGCTGACATCAACGCAAATTAATGTCAACATAGGAAAATGTAGATTGGATATAAAACAGTAATATAAACCAGAATCATATTAAAAGTAATATAAACCAGAATTTTATACTATTTGAATACATAACTACTTTTACACCCATTTTATACACTTTAAAATGACTTAATGGAAGTCATTGTAGATCTGCACTACAGCAACTGAGAGAATATTTAGCTTGGATATGTATGAAAGATGACATGGTGGTCTTCTAAAGCCACCCCTGAAACACAAATCAGTGAAGGCCAATACGAACCAGGTAAAAATACTTGCTTTCAAATTATACAATAGTAATCAATTTGGACATGTGGTTGGTGGTTTGAGATGATCTAGTAATTGATTTTAAAACAGATGGCAGCTGTCAAATAAGCATTTGTATTTATTTGATGTTTCTCTGAGAACCCCTGGGGTTTCGCTATCTCAGAAGTCTTTGTTTTCTCCTTTCCTAGACCCCCTTTTGGTTCTCTGATCTCTCTTCCTCTTATCTTCTTTTGATGCTTCCTACTGACAAATTCTTTTGAGTTTTCTTTCCTAATGTAAGCCTTGGCCTTTATGTTAGGCTTTAATTTCATCTCGCTTAAGACTCCTTTTTATTAACAGTTTTAATAAAAGAGTAAAATACCTTCAGCACACCAAATACTTAATGATTTGAGCATCATCTACTATACATTGCGCAAACAAAAACATTGATTCCGCTTCCTGGAATCACTATGCTTTACCACATCAGAAATAAATAATATACAAGGAGAAGTTCCCTCTGTCAGACAAAATGATATGTAGTTCTTTATGTAAAAGTTAGAATACTCTGAAATTAATGGGTCTATTGACAGCAAACTAGATATGCTTGACTGTGTGTGGGGGGGTGCATGTGTGTACATCTCAGAGGAGAACCAAGCTATTTATCTTCTGTCTTTGTTGTCTTCTATGGGCACAACATTAAGAATATTGTTTTGATTTCCTACTGAAGAAAAAAGTTCAATGTCTGGAACAAGAAGAGAATTTTAATTATATGAAAGAACTTGATTTATTTAATAAGTAAAACCTCCTTAGTGCCTCTACAAACTATACCCTTCTTTTGACCTTTAGAGATGCAGAAAGCCTCTTTCCTAGATGCAGTTAAAAAAAAAAAGAAAAGAAAAGAAAAAACATTTCTGCTCAGTCTCCAAGGACACCTCCTCAGTAACTGAAGTTACTTTTCTGAAGTTAATAACGCTGCAGTTGTTAACCGCAGCTCATCTGTATAACACAAGGGGCTTTGCCAAGGGTGGACACACTGTTCAGATTTCCCAAAGATCTCTTGTTTGTCTGCAGCATGGATCCATAAGCGAGTCATTTTTTTCTTTGAAGAGAAAAGGTTTTTTTCTTTGTATTCATTATAATATTTTTTCCTGGGCATTCTTATTAAAAGACAGTACCAGTCAAATATTGAAAAGGCCTTAGGACCCGTCTTACACTGACATGCTCGCTCCTGTAGAAAGGCTTTCTGTGCTACTGCTAGTGGGGGTGTAAGGGCACTCTTACCACCATGCTTCCTATGGGAGATGGCAATGTGGACACGTGTGCATGGGCACATCCAGAAGACAGCTGTGGAGTGACCTGCTTTGGTGATGTCCTGCCTTACGCAAAGGAGAAGTGTGTGGGCAGCCAAAGGAAAGCATTTGATCAAGGTGGTGTCTTCAGCTGTTATTGTCTTGCATGGGAATTGGACTATTGATGCTTGTGATAAGTGTAGTCTCAGTGGGTAAATTATACAGCTAATAATCTCAGTTTCTGTTGATCATGACAACAGAAAAACAAATACATTTTTCACCTGGAAATTATTCCTTTATTTCTTTTCTCCAGTTTTTCTCCTGACACTGCATTTATTCATTTTTTGGAAGTGACAGAAAGGAGTTGCAACAGTATCTGTCAGAGGACTGGCCTGGCCAAGCATCCTTGTCTTCTTGTGCAAGTCTCTGTTCCATTTAACTCACACTTGCAAATTGCAAGTCATTCATAATGACTTTGTAAATAGGAAGAAACCACTAAGCTGTCAATGGATTTCCCACTCAACCATTGGTGAAGGCTTCATCCTTTCGCTAACAACAAGCCAGAACTTGGCCACCTGCAGCTGAAAGGTATTAATCACAGGAATGACTCAGGACTGGCAGAGGCTGTGGAAATAGTTAGATTTTTAGAAATGCATGAAGAAATGCATTTCCTGGCCCCCATGGCCATAAGGTTTCTGTGCACTTATTAACGAGGAGCTGAGCTAGTTGAGAACTCTGTACAAGCCTGGGAAGTGGATTTATCACAGAAATATCATGTGGAGATATCTCAATGGCAGATTATGTTATACAACATTATAACCACCTGAGTGGATTTCCAAATGTCATACACACAACAGTTTTTTTCCAGAACCTGCTGGTTGCCACTGAGGTTGCAGAAGATAAAGCCCTGATGCTCTTGCCTCATCTTCTTTGAGAAATCTGTCACCTAAAGTAACATACAAGTCTTCAGTTTGACAAGTACTGCTGGCATAAGTTCAAAGCCTGAAACAGACAGAATATTTCCTTTTATATACACGCCGGGCTAGTTTTGGATGACACACCTACTAGAAATATCCATCCAATTGCTGATCCACTGTGCAGTCCATCCAGGGCTTGCCCATAAAGTATCATGGCTAAATGCTGCACTTGAACCCAAATTCATCACATCTCGTTACTTGCCAGCCAAGAAGCACAGCGAGGGACTGCTCCTCTCTGCTTCCTGATAATGAGCAGGAAAGCATCTGTCAGGAAACACGGTCTTCTGAAGAGATGGCATTCCTGACATGGACAGCCCAATCCACTCTGGATGCTCTTCAGGTCTCAATACCAAAGACTATCAGCTGTGTTATGTAACCTTTAATCCAGCTCAGAGAAGATTCCTCCCTCCACACTTCTGCTGTTGCCTCCAGTTTTTTCATCTTTCTCATCCAGTGATATTAAAGTCTCTGAAAGGGACATATACCCACGTACCTGTCACTGATTATACTGCAGCCTAGGACTTCAAGTGCTCATCCTAAGTGTGTGTTAACTCAGGAAACTCTGTTTCACACATCTTTGAAATGGTCATTTAATTGACTCCTATTCAGCTAGAATGGGGATTAAAATACACATGCTGTGATACTCCCTAAGCATAAACTATTGCTGGGATCACATGTGAAGGTCATTTCTAAAGCAGTTTCAATTTTCACCTGAACCAGTCTGTCAGTACATGCATTGCTAGGAGAAAACAAAAGATAGACCTTGCTTGTGGGACTTTATTATACAAGGCTTACCCATTTGGACTGCCACCTTCTTCAGCCGCAGCCAGACATTCCTCAAGTCGAGCTGTCTCATCGTGTTGCTGGATTACCAGCTGGCTAATACGTGCCCCCCACCAAGGATTCACTACTTATAAGCAAGGTCATCCTGCTGTCTCAGAATGGTTCAATATTGAATGGGGTAACAGAATAAGCACCGACTTACTTCAGATGTTGTGCTTGAACCTGGACAGGCAAAGATGTGGAGAAAGAAGCAGCACAGAGCCACCAGCAGCTGCTTGAGGAATCTCCACACCTCACTCACAGCATTCCTATGTCATGTAGTATCTAGCAACTGCAAACTTTAAGGAAGAAAGCAAAAGTTTTGATCAATATACTCTTAGCTAGGAGGTTGTGAGGTGTATGTGGAGGGGGACTTTTAAGGAGAACCTGGTTTCTTACAGATGTGAAGTGAGATCTGAAGTGACAGTAGAAAGACCCAGGAGTACTATATGCAGCTGATTTTCTGATTTTCTGATGTGTGGTAAATACAAGTGCAAAGAATAAAGTGTCTCCAAGAATAAATTGTCTGCAAATTATGTTCTGCTTTCAGCTGAAACTTTCAGACACAAATGCATTTTATATTTCAGAAGAATTCTCTCTGGTTTGCTAAAACTAACTGATCTCTCTAATAATGGCAGGGTCCTGGCTTTCTTTCAAGCCAAAGGTTCACACAATTAAATCTTGTTAACAGAGGACTACAAAACCTGCATTGAAACCTTTCTTAGCTTGTGACCTTCAGCAGAACTGCTTCATTAAGTCTGAGATCCCCAAGAAAATGTTTGCTGAATAATACATTCTTAATTAACATTAAAATGTCAAGGATTCATCTGCCATCCATTTTTACCTTTTCCTTTATACTTTTAATTATGTCTTTAATGAGGTAGCAATACAAAAGTCAAGGGCAGCATCTTTTACATGTACACACAACAGGCAGGACAATGCAACAAAACAAATCTGCCAGAGATATGCTTTCCCATGTGATATTTGCAACTTCCTAGACATCTTCCCAAACCCTCACTCGGATGTTGCCATTAAGTACCAATTAACTAATTTGTTATTTGTAGAAAGCATAACTGTTGAGGGTGATTTTCCCTTGCGCCCTTCCTAATGTTACCTGAGTGCTATCTCAAGCCAAATGCAAGTCTGGAGTAGCAAAGATTACCCCATTTAATCTATGACAAAACTCGTTGTCTACCTATTCTCCGAGGACATTCATCCAAGATTTGGGGGGGGAAAAAAGAAAATCAACAACAACAACAACAACAAACTGTCTTTGGTGAATTTCCACTCTTCAGACCAGATTAGCATTTTGGTTGGACTAAGGGGTCATCACAGAGTGGTGTAAAAACTCTGAAAATCTTTGTTCATTTCTCCAGTGACCAGTGATAACAGCACAGGTTGGAGCTGCTTGGACCTGTGTAGTTGGATGTCAGTGGTGAAAGCTCAGAAACACTCTGCAGTCTCTAATACTTATTCTCACATTAAAGTAATGGCACCTGTCTTCCTGCCCATCAATCTGTACAGCATATGCAAGCCCTTCTGCTGTGGTTTAAATAGGAATGACTCATAAGATATTAAGCAGCTTAATGAAAATGGATTACATTATTGCCTTTTGCAAAATGGGAGGTTTAAAAAGCCAAGTTAGTGTCTTCCAAATGTCAGTAACTGGAGACACTTTGGACAAAGAGTGAATTTTATAGCTTTTCTGAATATCTGTAAGCTGAAGTCATCTTTGCAATGAAGCATATTAAATGGTAAGAGAGAGGATTAGAAATTAAAAGTTCTTTGAATTTCTGTTTAATGAGAAGTGGGTTCTGCCAGACTTCAAGATAATTTCTTATGATTGCAATCTTGTTTTCCATTTACATACTTGAACTCTGACATGTTTGTGTTGTCATCTTTCCAAGTACTTTGTCAATTGCAACTACACCTCTGACCCTGGCTACTTATGGAATACTGCTTTGTAAAAATGATTTTAAAAATTAAATAGGGATAAAATTCAAGATGGCAGCCAGGCCACAGACTCTAAAGCCTGGTGTACTGAAAAGTGTTTCAAAGTTCCAGCATCAGATAACTTCTAGGAAATTACTATTTTTGCTTAATCCCAACTGGCAACAGAGACTAGGAAGATTCAAATTTCAGTTGAAGCACTTGTACCAACGTATAAAGGCTGTTTGAATCTACTGATGTGTCTACTATGACTGTATGGAGGAGAGCTAAATCTCAGCCACTGCAGTATTTCCGTAGGGTACAACAGCCCCAGGGGAGCCTTGCTTTTGTTACCATCAGGCAGGTAGGAACCCAAGTTCCCTATGTTCGTATACTCAAGTACAGGACACATAGTAGGAGCAGCAGGGCCTTTTATTCTGTCATGTCATTTTGATGTTTCTTGAGCAACATAATTATGCTTAATAACCTATATATTCAGAGTAATTGTTATCAATTCTGTTCATTTGTATATGTGGCATAATTTAATGAGCATTTTTAATTGATATTCCTGTGACATCCTTCCAGTGCTGTGATTAGGCTGGGATTTTCATATCTACCCTGTTTTCATTTATTGCTAACTAGTAATTTGCATCTAAGTCTGTTTTTCCTCTCTCCCCCCCTCCCCCTTTTTTTTTTTTTTTTAATTAGAGGAGATCTTGAAGACCCATATTGCTCATTGGTGGTCTCCTGATGGCACCAGGCTAGCATATGCAACAATTAATGCCTCCAGAGTCCCCACCATGGAGATCCCAGTATACACTGGCAGCCTTTACCCTACTGTTAAAATGTATCATTATCCAAAGGTAAGGGAAAATAAACAGTCCAGCTGTTCTATTTAAAAAAAAAAAAAAAATCTTGGTAGGCTCAGGTAGGAGACTGTATAATAGGGCATATTCCTAAGCAATGAAAATAAACAGATCTAAGAAAAGATCAGCTGTTCATCAGTGACTGATCTTCATTCTTCTTTAGCCGTATTTGTAAAATTGCCATTTTTCTGACACAAGTATTAGTCATTCCAAATATAATGAAAATAAATTTTTCAATTCTTGCTTTGTACCTGCACAAAAGCAATTGTGCTTCCATGCTAGATAGGAGTTGACAATATCTAAGAGTTTGCAAGCAAGCCTGACTACATTTAGGTT
Organism: Chauna torquata; assembly: GCA_013399475.1. Classification (NCBI taxonomy): domain Eukaryota; kingdom Metazoa; phylum Chordata; class Aves; order Anseriformes; family Anhimidae; genus Chauna; species Chauna torquata. Next base: position 137,766 of record VXAL01015091.1, read on the forward strand.
CATGCCTTTTATAAGAAAAGAAGCAAGAAGGAAAATTTAGTATTTGAGTTTCCCTAAAGTATCCAGGGTGGCCTAATATCAGAGGAGATAGTCTGGTTTTGGAGACTTGTCGTGCTCGAGTATTACAACGAGAGCGCAGCTAAGGAGAGAAGGGACCTAAGAGCAAACTCCTGATGCACGGCAGAGCCCTGTGCAGCAGTCCTGCAGCAGGTGCACAGCACCACGCAGCTCTGCCAGGACTCATGCGCTGCTGGTGTTACTGGCGTCGCTGCACTTCTCGGCTATAGGGTGGCCCAGAGGTGTACTCTGTGGCAGTGTCATTTCTTCTGGGGGTCTTGCTTTATGTACTGAGCACCTCAGACCTCACTTGTTGGTCCAAACTGAACCATAATCAAACAGCAGGGATACCCACATATATGCAGGTTTCGTGGAAAGTAACAGTGACTCAACAGGTCGTGCCCTTTTCTACAATACAAAATGAATCCATAGTTTACTACACTTACCATTACCCTGTTAGACAACATTTTTATCAAAAAAAAAAAAAACATATAAAATGGAAGTATTTCTATTCACCAGGAAAGGTAGTGTCTTTTACCAAGGTTAGAGGTGTGCTAAGTAAAATTTCCTCTTGGTTCTTCCTACCAACCTTTCCACAACTCTGTGCTGTGTCACTGCAGTTGCAGCTTCCCTGTGAATGGCTGTGGCACCCATCCATAACCTCATGCAAGGGGAGTGCATTTTATAATCCATGGGCATGTCATACATCAAAACCATTCCGTGTTGTATAAGACATGGTAATTTTATTTTGTTATGTTTTTTTAAAACCAGGCTGGAATGGAAAATCCAACTATTTCTTTGCATGTGATTGGTCTGAATGGACCTACCCACGATCTGGAAATGACTCCCCCAGATGATCAGAGAATGAGGTAGGTGCTTTCTTGTGCTGGGATGCCCAACGCCAATTCTGTTGGAGGTTTATATCAGACTCTTATTTTTTTCAAGATGATTTTACAGTCACGTTCTCTGGCACTCCTAAAGTGTTTCACTTTGGGTAAATCTGGTTAAAAGTTTTCGTATATTTTTTCCTCTTACATGTATTTTTATTGAACGCTATTAGTTTTTTACTTGAAATCACTGTGACCCAGGCTAACTTCAGAGTAGGGTTATTTCTAGAGAACTCAGCAGAATGTCCCCAAATTCATAACAACTTTTTCATTTCACATGTAATCACTGGCATTGTAAAGGGATTGTTGTCTGCAGCCTGTATGGAAGACCACGAAACAGAAACAGGGCAGATACAGCAAACATTAGTTCACTGCTTTGTGACTTGAGCATAGGAATGAAACCAGAAGGATATTCCACAAATACACTGCCCAGTGTTCATTAAAACAAAAGTAAAAAGGAAAGCTTTTTGCTGCTTTTAGGGCAAGTATATTTGAGAAGTTGACCTGCAATTCAGCCAACCACTTAGCTATCCTTTTCTAATTAAGCAAGTGCTTAGGTCTGTTTGCATTCAGCAAGAGCTGAAAAGTTTGTCTTGGACTTCAGCCTGTGGTTGAAGCTGGAGCTACATTTATGAGTCTACAAACACTTGAAAGGAGCATCACGTTGTTCCAGCCTGCCTTCAGGAGAGAAACAGCTTTAGTCAATGCCTGGCACGCCTACCTGCAGAGACTGAGGATTAGAGTCCAAGTCTGGATTTCAGTAACTTTGATTTACACTTGAAATAATTTTCCAGCAGGCCAAGAGAAATCAGACTCTGCTTCTTCATCTAAAGTATCTGCAGTGACCCCTCCACACAGCAGCATAATGCTTTCTGTGCATGTCAGATGTAATGCTGCAAGGTTTTCGTTCCCAGCACATCACTTTTTCGTGTAGCAGCATCCAAACATGCTCACCTTTCTTGACTGATTTCTAAATTAGGGTGCTGGATCTGCGGTTCCAGTGCCAATAGAGATATAGGTACAGCACAGAGCTAAAGAAACAGGCCATCTTTGAGGGCAGGGGAAGGTGCTGGGATGATCTTCATTATGCATGATAGGTATATAAGGCATGTGCCTGATAGTTGCGCGCAGGCTGTGTAGTCATCTGGTGAGAGGATGCTAAACCAGTGGGATCACTTACAGTGGAAGTTACCTTTCTTTGTATTAGAAAAGTTATGTCAGCCTCAGAACACGTTTTCGATGAATAACTTAGAAAGGCTCCAATTCAAATCCAATTATGCAGCAAAAGATGTATGATCCATGAACAAGCTGAATGGGCAGAACTGCACTTACCTTTCAAAAAAAACAGTTTCAGGTCTGCATGCAGCAGGCAGCAATACCAGCTCATGGTACTCAGATCCCAGGATCAGAACTGCAGCTCCTGGACAATATCATTTTTCTGTTCCTAGCATGTTCTGTAAACAGAGACTCAGAAATGTTTTAATTATAGTAATAACTTGAGGCTGCAGGATCCAAGTGTTGTTAATAAATTTGTGCTATGTGGCTATGGGTTGCTGTAATTTCTTTGGTTGCAATCAATATTGTAAAACGATGCAAAATATATCATAATTAATTAGTCTTTTCTATTTCATCAAAAACATGGCAATTTCCATCCCTGGGGCATAATATAAGTAGTGCTGCTAGAGCAATAGGGGTATTTTGGTTATGCATATGTTTTCCAAAACAAGAGGATTAGTGTGATAATGTTTCATTAAATAGACAAGAGGGACGCGCTGTACAGTTAGTTACAGAAAGGAGCACTGAAGATTCAGGGGAAAGTGATGATAAGGCTCTGCAAGCACACTGGTCCTATATGGAGCATTTCAATGTGCCCCATTCGTTCATATAGATGATATATGGACTGAGCAGCATGTCTTAGTGTTCTTTTTATCTGGAGCAAAGTGTTTTAGTACAATTAATAAAGCTGAGAATAAAGTGGAGATGTGCCAGTTTTGTTTTGTTTTGTTTTGCTTTGCTTTGTTTTGTTTTAAAATTAAAGGAAGCCGGAAATTTTTCACAGAATTGGGATATCTGGCAGAGAAAAAAAAAAAAAAAGAAAGAAAGATGATGATGGGAAGCATATTTGGGGGAAAAAGGGCACCATTTCAATATTTTTTTCCTTTTTAAAAATCTTTCATTCTGAACATTTTTGCCTTTTTTTTTTTTCAATGTCATGCTTTGCTGTGAGAAAAAGAAAGTGAAGGAAGGGGCAAAAGTTGCAGAGAAAAATATGTATATATTCTAACCTTTAATATCTGAAAGGCATTTTTTATTTTGATGAAAAACACTGGACCCATAACAGTTAACTGCTACATCAGCACGTGGTGGGAACTGGACCATGGTCCAACTTATTTCCCATGTCACATTTTCATCTCAGATGGCAAAAGAAAGAAAGATGTTATCTTCCCTGAGTACAGAAATCATCCGTGGTCCTTCTGTAGGCCGTGGCCAAGTAAGTGATGGAGAAACTCAGACAACTCAGCCTGGATCAGAGGCAGGGGCCTGGGGCTGGGCTGCTGCCTGTCTTCTGGCCGTGTAACTAACACTGCATGTTCTGTGTGACATTTATGTCTTTATTGCTGTTATCATACTTCATATTCATATTTTAGATTCATACCTCCAAAAAGCAGCCAAGTAGCATTAGGGTGTGAACAAGGGCACTGCACGATAACCATGCTCAGGTGCCTGCAAATCCAATCACCAACGCCTTTACTGGACGGGCAAACGCATCGTGAACCTCAGCACATCTGCAGCCCTGCTGGCGGTGCTCAGACAGGCTGTTCCTTTCCTTTGGGAGGGTGTAACCAGCTCTGACGAAGCTGTCTACAAATGACGTGGTCGGGTACCTGCCGGATTAGACTTTGCTCTGTGAGAAGAAATAGGTTCTCCTTCAACCAGCTCGTATAAAATCTGGCCTAGGTCAGACGAGCGGTGCTTGGGGAATGCCCCGGCTCCCCATTTCCCTCCGTTGGCTGCTCAACCAGTGCAGCTCTCGGAGCTGCAGATGTTTACAATTAGCTGAGATGAATCGCACCTTATTGTCTCGTTTTCGTCTGCAAAAAGGGAAACATAAAACTTGTTTGTCCTACAGAAGAGATGTAAGGAGAAGTAAATTAAAACTCCGCTGCACTCTGAGACTAGATTAATAAGTACTATACAAGTACCTACAGTTGTCTGCTGGCTGGGGTGTCTGTGGGCTTCACAGCTGACAGAGGCTTCGGAGAGAAATTGGGACTCCATGCGCATCTCGGGGGTGGTAGAGAAGATAATATATGACCTAAAAATAGTAATTAAAAATTCTTGTACAAGAACTGTGGCTCCCAAGTTCAAGCAGCAAGAGGGATGTAAAAATTTAATATATATCTTTCAAACTTTAAATTGAATTTAAGGAAAAAAATGCTCCAAGCCACAACATGTACTAAATACATCTTCCTTTTCTGTGGAGACTGAATCTGCTCTGTTCATCGTGGGGAGGAAGAAGAGATGGTTATACAGTTTAACTTTTCTTCATTATTTTTTTCCTCTTAGGGAAAGAATTGCTATGCTCTTGCTGATAAAGAGTAAAATTATAATTTTATTTCAAGCACTGAATTTTCAGACCGCTGTTGTCTGCACAGGAAGTATCCTTGCTCCCAGTGTGGTGGATGCAATTGTTGAGGTCTTTTGTTATTTTTCCCCAGCCAAATTCAGGCACTAAATATTACTGAAAACTACAAAATCAATTTCCAACTTGTTATTTTGCTAGACAAACAGGTCTTTGTTACTTTTGCCCTTTCTCTTCAGTATATACAAGAGTGCTTGCCAGAACACAGAGTACTTTCCAGTGACATGGCACATTAATTCCAAGGAGAGCAACAATTCCTTATACATATTTTATAGCAAACAAATGAACTAATAAATTTTTATAGACTGTGTGTTGTGAGGAGTTGTATTATAAATTAAGGGTGTCTTTGGCCCACGTAGCCCACTGGTATATTAGACCATCACTAGCTTTGTCAGCTCAGCAAGAGTTGTACCCTGCAGCTGGAGTGGTGAAGCCCTGAACTGCTGCAGAGGTGGACATCTGCGAGCACCTTCTAAAAAGTCGACCATCAGGGTATATATTTGTGATCCTGGATTTTCCAGCCCAGCCCAGCCTAAGTGGTTGTGTTGTTCAACATTGCACATTGCTCAATTTTTCTGTTTTCTAGGGCAAGATATTGCTTACAGGACTGTGCAGCCCACACTGGTGGTTTACTCTGGGTGATATCACAACCTGAATATGTCCAGCAATAGAGAACAGCACCGGGAGTGTGGGATGGCATTTTTGTCGCTGTAAACTGTCACATCTCTGCTGACTTCTTTATGGCAACCAACTGTGACTGTTTTGCAGAAACCTTGTGCCTCTCTAGACTACATCCTTCCTGCTCTTTTCCGTCTGATGCAACACATGGATATTTTGGTGTGTAGCAGGCATATTTAGAGACCATTAACTCTTCATAAGCATGAAGAATCCAACCATTGGTAGTGATGGGTTTGAGTCAGCCAGTCAGTCTGCTCAGAATGCAAATTGTCTGCAATTTCTTTACCACCTGTGCATAAATTTGTAGCTCCAGGCATTCCAGTCCTTCTTGGAAGGCTTGAATAGCGAAGGACTTGAATAGCTTGAAACGTTCTTTATCTCTATGTGCGGTTCTTCTTTGAAAACAACTTTCAGAAGTGGCAGATAAAACACCTGCACAGCCCTAAAGGTATCATTTTTAGGGGTTGAAATCCGTACATAAGGAAGCCTTAGTAAGGAAGAGACACCAAGACACAGTATTCATAATAACCAGAGGTGTCTCCCGGACTGTTTGCCTGCAGCAGCTTCCGACTGCTCAGCCAACTCATTGGGATGTCAGTAGTGTGCTGATTAGTTTCGTGTATTTCTGTGTTTTCAGGGACTATTATATAACCATGGTGAAGTGGGCAACCAGCACCAAGGTGGCAGTGAACTGGCTGAACAGGGCTCAGAACGTCTCTATCCTGACCCTGTGCGACGCGACCACCGGCGTCTGCACGAAGGTAGGAGAGATGAGCCTGGTGGTCTTTGGCCATCAGTATTCGCAGCCCACACAAGGAGAAAGTATTTCAGTCATCTCACCTGGAGACGTCAGCTGGCTCATATTTATTTAGGCAGACAGAGAATATAAACAATATTTGCAATATTTGCTGTGCAAGGATGTTTTGGGGTTTGTTTGCTTTTTTTACACCCTATGGAAGGCCAGGAGAATTATAGCCATGCACACACTGTGTGTGTGTGCACGTGTGTGTGCAAAAGTGATTGCTCATCTTGAAATACCAGTACACATGCACAGGCACACATACATCAACAAACTGTAACCTGAAAATGTTTGTGACAGTCTAGTTTAATGGTATTATGCCCATGCTTGTCTGTCTACAATTTATTTTTAGTTAATTAATATCCCCAAGAGATATACTAATGTAAACACGTGTACTGATATTACCTGTGTAAGTGTTAGTAGATACCATCTTTTAAACTGGCATAGATATTTATGTAGTAGTTTTTTGCCTTGAAAAAATGATGCAGTACTTTGCACAGAGCACAGTGCAGAGTCTTTTCTTAGCAACCTTGGTTTCAACTTTTTTTATTTTTAACAAGCTTTATTTCTCTGGGGAATACTACGTCTTGTGGATTTTTTTTTTTTTTTTTTTTTGTCTGTATGAGTAGAATGTTTTCTTGAATGAGTGCATGCTGATTCATCAGAGCTGAAAGAGAGAAAGAGTCACTGGATTACACAGTGGTACCAAAGCACAGGCCTGAACAGTTTTTTGTGCTTCTGCAGTTTTTCAGATTCAGTCCAGCTGCTCTCTGCTCTGATAAGCAACTTGTAATATATGCAAGGTATGTTATTTAATGATCTTTTTTGTTTTAGAAACATGAAGATGAAAGTGAAGGTTGGCTGCACAGACAGGTAATAATGATCTTCTTTTTGTGGGTCAAATTTTTGGTAGTTTTTTTTTTTTTTTTTCCCCTACTAAGTAGAAAAATTGATTTCCAAAACTGAGAAAGATAAGGTAGCATGGTTTGTATTACAGAAAACAGTTTCCCAGTAATTAGCAAGTTCTTCTTATTGAACCAACGCATGATCTACCTGAGATGCTGTCTTCTCTGGTGGGTGCACAGTTCTTAGCCTGCAATTTACTTGTATTTAAAAGAGACAAAAGCCAAAGCTGGTGGAAATTCACCCCCTCATGGAGTAACCTCAAAGGTAGTCCTTCCAACCCTGCTTTGAGACTGATGATGATATTTTTGTTTTCTGGTCTTCTAGACTGGAAAGAAATCTACAGTTGAAAACAGAAGACCAAAGGTCATTTTATTAAAAGGGTCTATGTCCATTTAGAGCCAAAATCAAGTAGATAGGACTTTTAAGTCACGTAAGGTAAATTTGACAAAATTATCTGTTACTCTGCGGCTGTTGCAGATGTAAGAAAGGTGAAAAATGGCATTAAGTTGTCAATGGGGTAGTTGAAACACTACCAGCTTATATGAATCCCAGAATGAGAAGAAACTGCCTGATTGAGTTTAATATCCTGTTTTAACAGACATCCATGTCAATGTAATTCTTATGACACTCTCATTTGTGTGTCATACTATTGCTTTGTATGGCTATGTGCTCCCATCCTCCAAGTGAAATAAAACTAGGATGAAAATAAGCCCCGAATATACATATACACGTATTGAATTTAAACCCCCATGAGGCTTTTCATTTAGGGGATTTTTCTATTCTTTTATCTTTTTTTTCTTTTTCAGAAAAGGTTTGGGTTTTTTTCCAACTTCTGCCTATATGAAACCTGTAGATTTCCAGCATGTAAATCTCTCATTTATAACATTTCCCCAGCAGTCAGTTTGTAAAGTGATCTGGGATTTGATTAAGCTGTTCTTTAGAGAGGAGCTGCTGCTACCAATTCAGCCACAACACTGAACTGTTTTTCATGGGATACGTGACTGCCAGACAGGGAAGAGCATGTCAGATAAAGTACTTGCATTATATTTTCCCAATTCCAGATTTAAAGGATTTCACATTTTTGTCACAGCTTGCTCAAAGGATCCAAGAACTTATAGAAACTGTAATACATCAGTTCAGAGCAAGAACAATGATCTCCTCTGTTCCAGTGGCTGTCCTACAGCTATGGGCTATGTCTGATCCAGATAAAAATTGATTCTACAGAAGAAATAGATTTTGTGCTCCAAGCATTTCAAATAATCTTTTGCTGTACTCAGATATAGAGTAAAAATGCTGCCAAAGTATTCTTTACTTTTACAACACCAGTGTTGGCTTGAATAGATAACAAAAGTTTCAAAGACAAGCCAAGTCAAGAGAAAATTAAATTGCCCATATTTTGTGTCTTTCTTTTTTCTTAAAAAAAAAAAAAAAGTTCTTCACAGGGTTATTTTATTTTATAAATCCAAGGATAGTTTTAATCCTTTCATTACTGTTTACTGGGACCTCCATTCTCCTGAAACCTAGTGCAGTATATTAGAACGACTTGTTTTTTTACACCGCTATGCTTCTTTATTCATTTACCTATTACATGGGCAAGCATTAAAAGATGATATTTTGTCCTAAATAACTAGTAGATGATCTGCCACTTTCTAATGGGCCTGCTCCAGGGAAATAGAGTTTGTTTTAGTGCATCTCCAAACATCATATATCTAGTTTGAGGTTAGAGGAGGATGTTTGTTGCAACCAAATGAGTCAGACATCTCACTACTAAGCTAAGCTAACACTTGCTATGGACTTTGGAGACATTTGATATTACTCTTCGAAAGTATTTGTAAGAGTCCAAAGAATTATAGAGCTCTTTCACCTATACTCCTGACAACAAAGTTACATAAAATTCTAGTTTTGACTGAATATATTACTAGAATAATTGTATTTTCTGTATTTATCTTTAACTCTGTGGCACATTTAATCTAAAAAACTGGAAAGTGGTTTTCATGCCATGTGTATCTGCATATGAAAGTGAAGTGGAAATACTGAATGCTAGTGCAATTCCTCCAACCTTTTTAAGAAGGAGATGAATCACACATTAGGCAATCTCTTAAGGAGCTCAGGAGTGTGACTCAGCTCAAAAAGAAGATTCCTTGGTTGAGACATGTTAATATAGGTGTATGCATATGAGCCAAGGGCCTAATTCCCCGCTGTAGTCAGCTGGTGCCGTCAGCAGTGTGGTCATACAGTCAATGGACCTTAAGCGTGATTCAGCCCACTCTGAAGAAGACACACACTCTCTGGTTGGCCATCTTGTTCTGTATGTTCCATTGACCAGACTTTCTTTGAGAAGTACCCCAAACTTAAATCAACAGGACTGAGGAATCCAACTGTTTGCCTCATATGGTTTGAAAAGTGTACATGAACTTTACCCTTTTCTTGGGCATTTAAGCGCATCTGATCTTCCTGGAATAGGAGCAAACTTCACAGCAGGCTGGGAGCAGGAGACAAAGAGAGAAAAACCTCAATGAAACGACAGAAGATACTCAAAAGGAACATGAGGGAGTCTCCAAGGATGACAAAGTTGACATTTTTCAGCTGTCTGAAATACTGGGAGTTTTAAGATAGGGCATATGACCCATGAATTTGAATTTTTGTTGTTGTTGTAGTGGTTTGGTAACTCAGTGAGGTTTAATAGTCTGTGTATGGAAGGTCGTAGTAAATGACCTTGCGTTCTCTTCTGGGCTTCAGTTCATGAATGAATTTTATTCAAGCCCTGAAACTTTGGAGAGCCTCTCTCCAGCACAGGCCAAAAGAGATACTGGTGTCACTGTCTGTGCGGCTGAAAAATAGCATTAATTACTCAAAGTATAATGAGAAATATACACAGTTTGCTAGAAAGTGTCTATCACTCCTTGTCAGATGATATGGTCAGGGTTTTCAACCCTTTTGCAGAAACAAGAATGGGCACATGTTCACCCAAGCTGCATAGGGATTTTAGAAGTTTTTATTGCTTTTATTTACATACCTTCTTGTGCCCTTCTGAGTATAAAAACCAGACTCACCTTCATTCATACTTTTACTTAAATATACAAATTCTCTGAAACAATAATTATAGCAGTAAACAGTTTTGTTTCAATTTTTGTGAAGAAGCCATTTCCAGATAATGATAGTGATGGTCATGTAAAGACACAGAGTCAGCAAGGGAGAAATAAGATATTTTCTGAGCACCTGTTGTAGATAAACTTTACTGGCATTTTAATTGGCTTATTTATTTAATTCTGAATGTGGCCTGAACAAATTTAATTATAAACCAGGGTGCATTTCCAACTCCACAAAAAGTTGTGGGCTTTGACATTGATGTCAGTGGGACCAGGAGATTGCCATAAAAGAGTTTAGAGACATATAACCTCCAAAACTGCCTGTGTGGGCTGGCTGGCTTCTTCTGATAACAGTTCCTTTGGGTTGCATTTTTCTTTCCAGTCCTTCTATTTCCCTAGTGTTTCAGGTCACCTCAGTCTGGAAAGACTTATGCTCTGTCAAAAGCTATAGATGGGGAAAACCTCACACCATTTTTCTTCTACAACTCCATTGTCTTAATTCTGACAGCATGACAACCCAGTAATGATTCTCTTGCACACAGTTAATATGCAGTATGAAACGAGGTTCTTTAAAATAAAAACTGAGCTCAGAGAACCTTGCAAGCAAAACTGACTGTTTCAACCTGCAGAACACTTGTCATGTAGTGACCCCATAAGTGACCTGATGTTGCCCTAAAGCCAAAGAATGCAGCTCAAATAGAACCCAGAGCTCCATAATTAATACCTAAATTCATCTGCCAGTGCTAACAAAGCAGTTTCTAGCTGTAAATATTGTATATTGGTGGCAGGTGCATGGCTTCAGAGATAACCATTAGAGTGGTGCACCCATCCAGACAAGCAGGGGGACAGGGATGGAGGAGGAAGCCCAGCACTGGCCCAGGGGCTGAGTATGGGGAGTGATGTAGTGAGATGGTCTCTCTGCACCCAGTGGAGGAGGTGATCTCATTGTCGCAGTAACGCCAATGAGCTTTTGCAATACTTCCTTGGATTTCAGCCAAGTCTCTACCAAAATGCGTAGAGTTAAAAGGGTTCATGTCACACCTCTGTGTTTATCAGAGCTGTTTCCCTGTGGCACTTGAAGTGTTGGGATGTTTCTCTGAAAGAATAAATGCCCACAGAGCAAAATCATTCACTCTGGCATCTAGGCAAGCGTGCATCAGTAAGACAAGGTAGGAGACTGTGCTGAGGAAGGGGAAAGCCGTTGGAGGAGTGATTGCAGAGGGCTGGGTTAATCAGATCAATTGGTTCCCTTTTCAAACTTGAGGATGAACCGGAAAAACTTCTCTCAGAAGTATAATTCTCAGTCAGTAGTACACAGCAGGACAAAACTTAAGCCAGGTTTCAAAGAATCTGCTTTCCCACTGATTTCTGTGAGGAAATACGTGGAGACCAGCCAAAAGCACATGAAGCACTGTACTCTGGAAGAGCAGGAGGCAGGGACAATATTGTATGGTGAAGCACAGATGGGCCAGCTTAGAGATGCCACCTGTGGAGCTGCAGTGTGATGGCATTTGACCCACGCAAATGTTTCGGAGGTGTCGGTTGCTTTGGTAGCACTGTACTTATATGTCCACGTGGCTTTCAGGCACTCTGACTCACAATGAAACAGGTAGTTTCCCGTTCAAGTATTTGTCCCAGTGCACATCTGATCATGCAGGTCCTCAAGGTCAGTGATACTCGTGCAGTCCCCACCATCCTGCATGCACCTTGCCTTTCCTTCTTTCACCAGTGGAGTCTTCCTTGCATGGACGCACATCCAGCGATGCTCAACGATCCCTCTCCAAACACATTTGAACATACTCTGACTTTTTTTTTTTTTTTCATTATTATTTGTTGCTCCAGGACTTCATGCCCCTCTCTAAGACCTACAGAAGCACAGACTGCCCTAAGCTTTGTCCCCTCATTCAGGCATCTCAGTTCTGCCAAATACTGGATAGGCCTCTCAGGCACTCCTCAGGTTTTTCTTCTCCTGACCATTTGCTGATACCCTGAACTTTGTTGTGTGACTCTAAACTCCAGCACTGATCCCTCCAGGAGTCACGGTACTCTCCAGCAGCCTCACATCACCTTATCTATTCCACCAAAGGTGAAGTCTTTGGTGCCAACATTTTGGTACCTGGTAAGAAACAGGTTGCTGGAAATGGAGTTGCTGCTGCTTTCCTTTATTGATGGTGATACAGGTTGGTCAGTCCCACCAATTAATTCTTCTGCCACAGGGTCATCCTTTCTTTAAAGATTATCCCTTCAGCTCTGAGGATGACTAGGGCGCCGAGTACTCCTCAACTCCAAACACTTCTTTCCTTCCTCCTCACGCATCACTGGAGCGGCTCTGGGTACATCGGCTTCCTGAACCAGGCCACTGTGTGATCACACAGGTCCCAGAAAGGCAAATGGGATCAGGAGACCACACTTAGTCAGATGTAAGCTTCAATGTAAGCTGCTGTGGAATTGCACAAGTTACCTTTCTTTTATTTATTTGTTTGTTTGTTTGTTTATTTTTTCTGTCAATCTGAGTCTGAGATCTCCGAGTTATTGCTATGTGTAGCTGATATGAGGACAGCTTTGTCCTTCATCTGCACAAAGCAAAAGATTTCTGGAAACTGTCCTTGACTATTTGGGTAGAATTCATTTGTCTAAACATAGAGATCTAGCTGAGCAAAAAGACCAGAAGAGCCTTAAGGACTTCAGAAGTGCCCTACTGAGTCAGGCCACTGCTTCCTCCACTCCACCATTCTCTCTTTAATGCCAGCTGATGGTGTTTAAGAAGTCGTGTGTGCTGGCTTTCCAGTAGTCCAAGCCTCTCATATTTCACCACCATCTACAATAAAAATATTACAGATGCTCAAAACTCTATCTATGCTTATTCCTTTTGGCATCTGTTGATGAATCATGAATTGGTTCAATCTTGTTTTGCGCCTCCTGATACCAGCTGCTTTCATAAACCTCTTGTGGTAAAAACTTCCAGAAATTCCCTACCTGCTGCACAGGAAAAGTACTTCTACCAGCATTAAGCTGATCTCCTATTATTTTCCAGGACTGCTCTTCTGTCCTACTGTTGTGGGATTCAGCGGGCAACAGTCAAAGGCTCAGTTTATACCATGAACAGAAGCAATAAAATACCCCACGTACTGCTTGAGGCAAGCACACACACCCATGTATGTGCGTTCCTGAGATTTTGGAGAGATTCCAGCATGAAAACAGTTTTTTTGTTTAAATGCCAGCATTTTAAATGTTGTTAGCCTACTCAAGTTTACCACATCAACTGCAGCTCAAGCCAAATTCACTTGCAGATGACCAGTGTCGCTCCCTATGGTATGAATGCCTGTCCCAAAAGCCTTCCTGGTGACCCCCCAGCTTGCCATCCAGGATAAGTCACCATCTCTGCCATGATCTTAAACAAGGTTCTGTTTGCATTAATGTGCTGTCTTTCCAACGACAGGAACGCGCAAACAGACTGTCTCATAACATCAGGCGAGTGCTAACACTCGAGTCTGCCCTTGGTGCCGTGTACCTCCTTCTCCTGTAGCTCCCAGTGAACGTCAGACTAATCTGCACAAAGCCTGCTCTCACTGGCAGAGACATATTGCTGCAATATATAATGCAGGAGGCACAGATATAGAAAAGTAGGGTGAGCTCACTCTTATTTACCCTGTAAAGGAAAGCCTGTGGAGCAGTAGGTTTGCACATGTTATCACAACTGTTTTTCAAGTTCTCCTGTCATGAAAGACATTTGGAAATAATGTAGAGTTTCATGTTTCAAGTTTCCGAACAATGTCAGAAACAAATGAAACCTGTAGCAACCAGTAAATGTAAATATTTTAAAATATACTGAAAACCTAAGCAGGAAAAAATAAAAGGAAAAATAACGTTTGAACACCTAGCAGGGTGTTGATAAAACCGATGAACAATGGAAAAGAATTAATCAGTGAAGAAATGGTAGCAAAGGAAAACACCGTAGGAATATGCGGTAGTTTATGAGAAATGAAAAAGTTTCTCCTTTTGCTGTGTGGATTTGCCATAGAATTAACCATAATTCTCCCTGTGCCGTGAAGTTCTTTCTGGTTCAGCGTGGTACCTCGACCTGTGTCAAGCAGAAAGTCAGGGTGTTTGCTACACATTGAACCAGTGGAGGACCCAGAAGAGGTTCAGCAACAGTGTCCCTGTTGCTCTCCCTTGGAGAAGAAGGAGCCATGAAGCTGGGTCAGGGCAGACAGGGCTCAGCTGGTCCCCAGGAAAGCCTGGTATCCCAGGAAAGGTTCAACAGAGGTTCAGCTCATGTTTTAGTTCCAGCTATTCAACATACAGAGGAGCTTCAGCTACCCAGTTCTCTTGAAACAGGGCTACTGTGTCACATCATATGGACCATCCTTCTGCTTTCCCTTGTAATCTGCTGTTCAACCATCTCCTGCATTGGAGACTTCCCACGTACTTTGGGGTTACTGTACAAAAAGAAAAATAAAGACGCTTCCAGGTAGCGCTTGCTTGCCATATGCGTTGTTTGATTTCCTTGCATTGAGTCCCTTCTATCTCTGGTTGAACGTTCCAGTCACCAAATAAAAGTCAATCACCACGTTCACCTGGGAGCTCTGAGTCAAAGACAGTTTTGCAAGATATCCTCCCCGTCATAAATAATTCAATGAAATAAACATTTGTAAGAGAGTAGGAAAAGACAGCAGAGAGATGCTGAAGGATGCTGCTAGTTGTGTTTCCTTGAGGACAGGAATAAATTGGTTCTTCCAGCAGAGTAAACAGGGCTTGTCATACTTGTGCCAACGAGCTTCAAATTGTTTATAAAGGCTTAATTCCAACTGCCCCAAGCAGTCCGCTTTATATGTGCGATTTTGCTTTGCAAATAGGAGTTGACTTTATAGCACAGAGACCTTCCTTACTGCCTGGCTCCATCTTCCAGGTGTCGGCTTCCCCATGAACACAGAGGCAGTGTTTTTCAAAACTTTTGCCAGTTTTTACTGGTCTTTTTGCTTGCCTCAGGTTACTATTAAAGGACACTCTCTACTTCACTGTAAATTAATTTCACAGAGTTTTGCAGTGCAGATCAATTTTAAATACTGTAATTTAATGGTAACACAATCCTTAATTTTGCCATTTACAGAATGAAGAGCCAATTTTTTCCAAGGATGGTCGGAAGTTTTTCTTTGTGCGAGCCATTCCCCAGGGAGGACGTGGGAAGTTCTACCACATCGCCATGTCGTCATCACAGGTGACTGGCTCACTGCCGCTGCTTTGTTTCCACCTGCGGCAGAAAGTGATAAAAAGTATTATCTGTGCTCGTACCAGCGAGACTGGAGGGTGCAAGTGTAGAATGTGGATCTTGTGCATAAAGGAAAGCATTCATTGATGGTTTATCAGGCATTAGACAGCATGAATTTCCAAATGAGATATGAAGAAAAAAGTCTACCAACTACCTCTTTTCAAGCAATATCATTGTTATGTTTTGCTTTTTGTTTTGTTTTGTTTTAATGACTTCTTAGTTGTACATAAATAAGTAAATCCCTGCACTAAATCCCTGCCATAAAGGATTAATTTGAAGCTTGTGGACATGCTGGATTAGAGGAAGGCGTTTGAAGCTGCTCTGTACTGAATTCATCCCGTTATCTTCAGTGGAGTTATAATTAAGACCATTTTCACTGTGTTATTTCTATACCTGCCTATTTGCAGAAATATGAGAGGTGGGTGCTTGTGGAAATTTCAGGTGCATGTTTTGTTTTGAACAGGTAATAGAGTCTAAAGAGCTCCGTTTTTCAGAACAGAAACACAAAGAGAAGCTTTGCTCAGATATCTTCTTTTAAGAATAAAGAAATCAAATCTCTTTTGTTTTTGGTAGCCCAACAGCAGCAGTGATAACCTACAGTCTATTACATCTGGTGATTGGGATGTGACAAAGATACTGGCATATGATGAAAAGAGGCATAAAATGTAAGTAAACTTTTGCCTGACAAATCAGTCACACACTGCTTAGCACTGGGCTATAGGGTTAGTTACAAGGATGTGGTGTATGCATCTGAAATGTATGAGCACAAGGAGATGGGGATAAGACAGCAGCCTCTGTTTCTGTCTGTTTTGATTTAAGCACCTACACCATTCCATATAGCTTGTCTTAGTTTTATTTTCTCTGTACAGTTCAAACCTCTCTTTCTGTGACTATAAAATGCAGGATACATTTCTATAATGGAGTGATTTCTCCTGCAGCAACTTCAGATGTTAAACTCTGAAGGAAAGAAGACTATTCTCATTGACTTCCTAGATAGTTTTAGAAAGAATCCTTTATTGACCTTCAAAAATATCAGTGCAATAGAAAAAATAAGATACAAAAAAAAAAAAAAAA
>VXAL01015091.1:157490-244838 GCA_013399475.1 Chauna torquata
ACCAAATGGAAAAGCTTCGTCTCTTGCTAATGCTGGGCACATTATATTTATGTTCTTGTTCTACAGTACAGTGAGGTTCAAGTAATGTTGCTTCCAGATAACATTTGCTCAGTGACCTTCATGGACTTGTATTAACTTTTTCAGCGCAAGCACAAATGGAAACTTCAACAGACGGTGTCTGTCTTGTGATCTGATTGAAAACTGTACTTATTTCAGTGCATCGTTCAGTCACAACCTGGAATACTTCCTACTGACCTGCGAAGGTATGTTGGGTTTGTTTTTGTGGTTGATGAGCCTAAGGATAGGATTTAGGCATGGATATCTGCAGATATCCTACGTACCTGTTGGCAGTTTTCACAGACTGACCCTAAATATCAAGGTCACTTCACTTTTAAAGCTTTGCTCTTAAGTTTTTTCTTTTATGTGTTTTGTTTTGTTGTTGTTGTTTTTAAGTATAATGCGGATGTGTGCAACCTATTTCTGTGCACATATTACCACTGGAGACAGAGGCAAGTTCCTTTAGCTATTCCAAGCATCCTTAAGTTAAAATAAGAGTAAAACCTAGAGGACATGAAATGTCAGTAAATTTGTGAGAGAAAAACCTGTGAGGTGGGATTAACCATGGGTAGCTGGGACTGAGTTCCAAATACATTAACTCTGCCGATTTCATTGTAAGGATTTCCTCACGCTAGTACTGTGTTCACACACAGGATTTCAAAGTTGATAGGCTGCAATCAAAAGACAGTTTGCCAAGAAAAGGCAGTTTGCAGAAAGATATATAATGAACAATGTGCTTGGTAGGTGAGTACAAATATCAGGTGTTTCACTGCTCATTCATCTTAAATTTCCCTTAACTTGAAGTAATCTATAGGTCCAACAGAGGTTTCCTGTGTTGAGAACACCTTAGAGGGCATTTCTGGAGAAGAGTAGTAGAAGTCAGCTTTCTCCAGCTCTGTTAAGAATAAATGCAGAACTCCATAGCATTTGATTCTATGTAATTTAATTCTGTTAATTATCCTAAATCACGCACACAACGCATACACACAGAACTGGATTGCAGCCCCCACGCCTCTACAGGTAAGCATTATTTTTACCATTTGCCCAATGCCGTGATCGAAGCAGCTCAAATGACTGTACGTCCCCTAAAGCAAGTACAGCAAAGCAGCATGCCAACAAGAAAGGCCTGATTTTCAGCAGCTCAGGAAAAAGTAAGCATGTATATAACATAAAGAAAAGTAGCTGCTGTGTGTGCTGTTGCAGAGCAATCTGATGGTGCGTGGACACTGCCTTCTTTGACTAGCAAACATTCACTGGTGTCAGTAATTTTTTGCGGTGCACATCAATGATAAAGAAGAGGTATGTGAGATGTCAACATGGGAGATAACCAGGATAATCAAGATTAGGGGGAGAAGTAGAACAGTTAGCCTGATACCAACCAAAATGTCTGTACGTTGGCATTTGTAAAAATGTATTTTGCCCCAAGAAGGAAAGATAGACTGTATTTTGGGAAACATTTATAAGTAGACTAAAAATACTTGGTGATACAGTATAGCGAAGTAGCACTGACAGCACAAAGGGGTAAATAACTTAATGGACTACCTGCAAATCTGTGAATCTATGGCAGACATGCAGAGAAGTGTCATTTCCCACTAAATATTCAGTACTGCAGTGAATGCTATTATGTTTATGAATTTTGTCTCTTGACAAGAAAAGCCCTGTATATTTTTCTTCCTGTTTTCCTTTCAAGAAAAACTGTCAATAACTCATAGAAAGTGTCCATCTCCCTTGCACCAAGATAACTGTTTTGCCATAACCAGAATCATTAGTGAATAACAATCTTAAGGTTTCTAAAGGGTCTTATCAACAGTTGTGAGGGGATGTGTTTGTATTGCATTACATCTCATTTACAAAAAAAAAAAAAAAAAAAAAAAACAGACANGGTCCTGCAGTGTTACCTGAAGAGATTAATGAATTTTATTAGCGTGTACATTAATCCAGGTACACAAGATAATGATTTTGCATAATGAACTGTGGGCCAGATCCTCAGCTGCTGCAAACAGTACCTCCATTATCAGGTCATTAAAGTCAGATCTGTTTACATCTGCTGAATATATCTTTGTCTGAATGTTAATTATACAGGACTAAATTGTCAAACTCTACTCTCCATGCAGTTCAAATACAGCACAACTTGAACTGTGGAGCTACCGTCACTGTCTCCATTCAGATACCTTTGCAAAATGTGTGTGCATGAGAAAATACAGAGATCTTGGATGGATTTCATTTTCACTTATTTTATAAAGGTATTGGTCCTTTAAATTTGGTGGAGTTATTCCTTCCTTATGTAAATGAAGTTGAGAGGTTTTTCAAGTTCTTTTCTTTCAAGCAGTTTACAGGAACATTTCTTTTTAGCATATTTTGTGCAGGACCCATCTAACATCAGGTATCTGCTATGTGCACATCTACAGCACAGTCAACTCCCTTTGGTTCCCGTTATAGCGAAAGCGGGTCTGGACAGGGGAATCATTGCTTCTGCCTGAAATGCAGACTTCTGGATAAAATAATCATTCCCTCAAACTTCAGTGGCTATGCTGCATATGCAGGGAATGGAGGGTGGCAATCAGAGGTGGATGCTTTAAAGTATCATGTGCATCAGGCTCTTGGAGTCATATGGAGAATTTTGAACACCTCAGCATAGGCTGGATTCATATTTAGATGCTTCTCAGAAAGTGTGGCTCATGTTTATAAGATGCAAAAACTTTTCATACAACTGGTGCAGAGCTGTTGCAGTTTGATGGAGAATCACTCGGATCCTCTATCAGGAGGCTTCCTTCTCATCTGCTTCTCAGGCTGCTCGTGGTTGGAGTCAATGTTAATGTTCAGACAGTGGCAGACCGTACCTAATGTTGTTTGGTGCTTTCTCCTCCAACTACACTGTATAAAAGCACCCAGAGCATGGGTCGTCTTGTATACTCTGTGACTGGCTACAAAAATGTGTGTTTGTAACAGTAACCATTTTGTGACTTTATGTCAGATCCATATTTATCTTTGAACTTAGCTAAACTTAAATATCTTTACTCTGACTAACCCTGTAATATTTTAAGAACTCATATTTTCTCAGCTGTCCAAAGGACAATTTCATGAGCAAATATTTATATGAAGTTTTCAATGGCTTGAAAACAATTTCTGCACTGACAGTTAGAGAGTAACGTCCACCATGCCTGTTTGGTGGAGGTTACTCCACCTGCTCTATCCCTTTTAATAACTCACTTTGTGATCTTCAGTTGCCAACTTCACTGCATTTAGAGATGCAGACACAACTGCAGCTCAACTTAACCTCTCTAAAACAGATGGCAAGCTTTGTAAGATTTGATTAACCAATTGATGCTTATAATGTACTCTGTGATACTTAAATGAAACGTACTGGAAAGGGAAAACATATAGCTATTTAAAAACAAACAAGAAAGAAAGAGAGAAAGAGAAAGAGAAAGAAAGAAAGAAAGAAAGAGAAAGAAAGAAAGAAAGAAAGAGAAAGAAAGAAAGAAAGAAAGAGAAAGAAAGAAAGAAAGAAAGAGAAAGAAAGAAAGAAAGAAAGAGAAAGAAAGAAAGAAAGAAAGAGAAAGAAAGAAAGAAAGAAAGAGAAAGAAAGAAAGAAAGAAAGAAAAAGGAAGGAAGGAAGGAAGGAAGGTCTGGCATTGCTCATTTCATCCCAAAGGTCAAGAGCTGGAAGATTTCTACTCACTGCTTCAGTACCTTAGAGGCAGCATATAACTGTCTTAAAGGAATTTTTGCTGTCCTGCAGACTGTGCTTAACAGCAGTGCTACCTGGCACAAGCTGAAATGAGAGAAGTATGCTATAATAAAAGGTAACCTCTCTTTCAAGAGGACAGTGTAATGCTTACTGTCAGTAGGTAACATTTATTGCAATCACTCAGTCCCAGAAGGCTAGTTACCTTGTTTTTCATCTAGTTTTATATGCTCATGATTGAATTACTGTAGCAGGATCTAAGGAAACATGATGCTTTGCGGACTGTTCTTAGATTATCTCCTCTAGACACTGTCAAAAAAGGAATACATGCTGGAGCAAGGTCACTCCTGCTGTCATCTTCATCACAAAATATGGGCTTACACTTCTGTCTCCTCTCATAAACCAGCCCAGACTCTGCCACTGATTCCCTTTAAGATAAACAGAAGGAAAATCTGGATGGAAGGGTTTTACTACTTTACCTTTAAATTTAATTGAGGATGGGATTTTCTCATCTGGAATACAATGTAAAATTCAATTGCATAGAGAAAAAGGTAAGAAATTACAATTTTTGGCTGGGGAAAGAAACATATTCCTGTTTATTTTGTGGGGCTCAGATATATAAAGTACAAAGCTGAATGACACTGAGCCAGTAATGCACTAAAGCCCGTTTTTAGGAGATTGCTCCTTCTCCTTTGCAAAGATGAAGCCTTATCAAGACTATAACTGTAGTCAGCTCTGTAGTGCTTTAGTGTTTCCATTTTAATAAATAGGTGCTCCTCATCTTCACTGACTCCTTCCCTCACTCCCCAGCATAACCTACCAGCACTATTAAGACATGAGTGTTAGTAAAGTCATTCATGGGGGAAGAAAGGATGTGCAACCACTTTTATTGCAGGCTGCCTTGTACTCTGACACTCCGCATAGCAGGTTTGGTTCCAGTGTCTTCACTCCCATAAAAAGTCTGTTTGAAGTCACTGAGATTTTGGCTTGAACACCCAGAAATGAGAAAGATTTTCTGGATCCTGGAGTTCAAGTCACTGCTATTGCAGGCAGCTGCATTGTATCTTCTTCTGCGTTAGCTGGCCAGTTTCCATCGACTCACCCCAGCCATAAGCTGATCTTGGTCAGCTCAATGCAATGGGGAGTCATGAGGTTCCCCATAAAGGGTTAATGCCTGCTAGCTTTGAGACAAGAGGAATGGTGGGCAAGACCCCTGGTATATGCATACATTACTGCAATTAATGCCATTTAATAGGTGATGAAAATGATAGGGGTGAGTGTTCATGGAATGCCTACCAGCCTGCTAATTAAAGTTCTCCATAATCATGCATTATGAGGAAGAGATTAATCTTTTTTAGGGATGACACAAAGAAAACTGGTAGTTATGCAGAGGGGAGAGGACTGTAATGAGGACTACGAGGAAACTATTGCCTCATGCTTGGCATGGTTGCTGGTGATACAGAATTTCCTTGGCCACTGCACTGTGTATTTTTGTTTATTGACCAATTTGGGAAAAATCAGCTTTTGCTTTGAAAAGAGACAACAGTGTATTTTGGAACAGAAAACACTATTTTTTCTTATAGGTCTCAAGTCTTTTCTATTTTTCCAGAAATAGTAGGATCGTTCTGATTCAAAACAATTTAAAATCACTATAGGTTATCCAAGCTCTCTGAAGATTCTCTCTGCTGGAGCCTGCGTTTGTAGTTGACTGGTAGTCTTTACTGTCAGTATAGTGCAGGTCAAATGATGTTAAAGCTGTCTCTCTCACTTTGGAGAAAGGAAAATAGGCTCTTCTAACAAAAAAATGTTAAAGTGTTATCACCTGATTTGGAAGTCCTCTCTAGCAATGCAGTTATCAGTAGCTCAGCCTAGATGCTGTAGATCAGTAATCACAGGTAGCAGGAATGAAGTCATTTCTGCCTTTACTTGAAGTAAATTTTGTAGCTGTAGAGCAAAATGATATGTTGTAACTGAGCTGTGCTTGATAATATACATAAAGAACCAATGGGAAAGGGATTTATGTGGGCATAAGTCTGCTTTTCCCCAGGTATGTCCTCTGAGCCAGCAGCCACGATGCCAATGGCATTGTAACTACACTCCTGGTCCCACAGTGCTGAATGATGCCTGTAGGCTGGGTAAATCATAAAAAATGGGACTTATAGCTCTTTGGTTCTGCCAGACAACATCTTGGTTCAGTCTCATAAAGAGAACAAGGGGTACAAAAGCAAAGAACAGGAAAATGTTGCAATGTAAGGATCTCCTTTGAGAGGGTAATTCACACTAATGAAGAAGCAATGAAACCAATTTAATGATAATCTGAGTCAAATTCCTCATACTATTGTACATATAACTCGTTCTGTCAGTGTAGCTATGAGTTTTAAAGATGAGTGCTGCGAGTTTATTATTTACAGAAGCAGCATGTAGCTATAAACTTCTCAGCTCCTTAAACTGTTTCTTGAGAATTGAATTGTCTTCTTTCCTCACTCTTGGAGGGATTTGGAAACACCATCTGAACATGGGAACACTTAGAAGTATTACTTGCCACTTCTACTTATTAAATTTACTCTGAGCATTAAAAAGTCCCATTATTATTCCATATTTATTTATTTTCCAGATTTTTTTTGGATTTTTTACAAAGACTTTCCCTACCAAGTTGCATCAAATCATCTAGCTCTACTTTGTGGCAGGTTGTCCTCACATCAGTTTTAATCACATTTTAACACTGCAGAGTCCAGAGAACATTTTAGCAAGGCTCAGTGTGGAGAAGTCTAAAACCATGTAGTGGAATCATTTTACAAATCTAGACTTTTCTTTCCTCTCATGTGGTCACAGGACAAACTCCTGTCCACAGAGATGGCACAAGTCTGAAATGTTATACTCCTGGAGGATACCATACACAAAGAATTTTTTTGCATAGGTGGGTCTAAGTTAAAAAAAGACATTAAGTGAAATCATTAATTTACAATGAGGGTTGCTTTAAAAGAGCGCATCAACTAGGCATTTATGCCAGTCAGGACCAGGATTCAGAAGGGGGCTCACATCCTGACTGCCAGCTAGCACCTCTCCTGCATTAATAATGTGGCTTTTTACTAAACCCTAGCACTGCTGTGGAAAACAACTTTTAAAGGAGGCTGGAGGTGGCCAGAAAAGTAGGAAAACTGGATAATGAATGCAGCCTCGTGTTCTGCATAGCCGAGGGCTGTGCAGTGTAAGATAAGCTCAGCCAGCAGCTGGCTGAGTGGGAACATCTTCTGAAATGCCAGCATCTAGTGCTGTTACCATTGGTATAGTTCAGTCAAAGGATTTAAAAAATGCGATTTTTTTTAAATGTGAGTAAATATAAAATTGTGTGTTGTTTCTAGTATTGTGCCTATTCTTAGCTGCCATCACTACATAAAGGCTTTGTCTTTTTTGAGTATGTATATTTTGGAAAATCTTCTAGTATTTTATTCTCTCATGGGATTACCAGCTGATTAGCCAGGCTTGAATGTGCCCCAAAGAAAAACTAAATTAAACCGATAAAGCTCTTGGATTTATTGATGACTTTCACTGTAACAAAATAAAATTTTATGTTCGACATCTTCTTATCAATTCAGGCAGTTTCATCTGCACTTTTTATAATGCTGAGTTTATAATGCTGAGTTTTGGGAATGTATTTGTCCTGAAAACTCCATAAAAACCTGGATATATGATTTTTAATCATCAACTATCTTCACAAAAATTTACTAGTTTTAGCATATCTCTCCTGAGAAATTTCTTTCTGTAATATTCATCACAAAAACACACGGACTTCTACTGCTAGGGACTTGCTTTCTGAATAAAGGTGTCTGAATTCTTTCTGCTTCAGTAAAGATCATGACCTTTGTCTTTTACCATGGGTGAATCAAATCACATTTTGCTTCAGTTTCTCCGTTAACATGAGGGGGTCATGGGATCATCACAGAGACATTACTGGCAGTAATTTGTGTATCTATGTCACTTTGAACATGAAGAGCTTAATATTTAATGGCTCAAGATAACTCTGTATTGATATTTATCAGGATACAGGGAAGAGGGAATAGAAATTTTATTATTGGTAAAATAAATACAGCGGTCAGTGTTTAATTTGAGCTATGGAAAGATGCATAAAACCCTTTGCAACCTCTCCCCGGATGATCATTTCCATGCTTTTACCAGGTGGGGAGCAGAGGTATAGCAAGAATTAGTGGCTTGCCTATGGCCACATCTCAAGTCAAGTATCATGACCCCCATCTCCTTCCTCATATTGCAAGACAGCACTCCAAGGAAAAGCACCACTGGCTGCTGGAACAGACCAGAAGTGTATCTAGCTCCACAGCTTGCCTCCACCCCTGGAAGGTGCATAATTACCCTCTTCAGGATTTTTGCAATAATGTACCCATCAGGGACATGTCTGCCCAGCTCCTGCAATAAAAGGTTGGCTCATGCCTTCAGGCAGGAGGATAATGAACGCCTTTCTACATCTTTCTCAGTTCCTTCATTTAATCAGACCTTTTAACCTGTGTTGTGTGGACCAGACCCACCATCCATTGAAATCAATGGAAAACCTGGAGATTAGGATTTTTTAGAGTAACTATGGATAAGCAGATGACAGGAGAGCCATAAATCAACATAAGACGTCTACCATTCCACAGAGCAAGTTCATAAAGTAATGTTTTGTCTACAAAACCTAGCTATATTGCAGATGCATTGCCTTACATATCACATAGAAATCTGGCATATAAGAGTCTCGTCAATCATGCTTCTAGAACCAGACCGATCCTTATTCTCATTTAAAAAAGCAAAAATAAATAAATAAATAAATAAATAAAACTGTGCAAGTAGTAATGAAAGTACACAGCATAGCTCTTCCTGGGATACTTTTGGCTGTATATGGACTATAAAACAACTGAATATTTAGGCATATAATATATCTGCAAACAAAGTAGGTGGATTGCTTTCTTTGTTCCCTAAGAAAACAGTCATTTAAATCGCAGAGTACTGTTGGATTCTTTAGATCCTGTGCTGAATGTGAATGTCTATAATATATATACTTTGAAACAGGTTTTTATAATACTTATTTTAATTTGCTGGTCCATATCTATACCTGGAGAGTTCAAATACAAGTTTGATAACAGTGGTCTGAGAAGTTATGCCGCAAAACACTAGTTAGGACACAAAGGTTTGATTTTCTCCTCTGCCACAAGGTCCTTTTGACTCGAGAAAGTATTGTAATTCAAACTTCCTAAAGGTGTTGTGAAAATAAAATCCATTACTGATTGTGATGCTCAGACTTGCAGTGACAGTAAGGGGCATAGAGGCTCCTAGATGGATAAAATACCAGAGTGGTTTTGAAAGATTCAGTGAATCTTCAATCCCTTCACTGCAGAGAAATCTTCCTAGCAGAAACTGAGCTATTATCATGCAGGAGAGCACTCCCGTAACAAAAACAGCATGTAAAATGATTAAATCATACCAGAGTGAAGAGTCAACAAGGCATGGTTGCACACAGTTGCTGTTAGCTCACAGCACCGTGCAATATTTCATCTCAATAGCAATTCAATAACTGGTCTGTAATTACATCACAGCCCTTAATAAGCATGGGCCCAATTCTCCCAGGTGCTGAATGTTTTGAAATCCCACCAGCGACAGCAGGAAATGGAGAAGCCTAGTGCAGCAGAGGAGCCCCTTGGCACATTGCAGGATGGGACTCCAGCAAGACCAGCCTCCCGTGCCACCACAATGTCACTCAGTGCCTTTGGAGGTAGTCATGGCATTCAATGGTCTCTTGAACAAAGGACTGAATTTTGAGTTATAAAAGCAGTAAAGCAGTTATGAAAATTACAATAACCCATTTTTGGTTTAAAGCACATCATTATGTATTGTATGTTTTTACAAAGCTCCGAGTATGTTAGGAACTGGAAGACCCAACACAGCCATGAGGAGAGCATGCAGGTGGCAGAAGGAATACCACCCTGTGGCTTTTTTGATCTGGAGGGTCTTTGGGTGTGTCTGTGTGGGCGGTTTGCTCCTTATAGGTGATATGGAAGGACTGGTCTTTTAGGAAGCATTTGAACAGGGAAAAAGTTGTTACTTGTCGAAAATACAGGGAGAGTGTTTACTTAGCAGTGTTTTCTGTCAATAACTCCCAGGTTAAAAGAATCAAAAACCTTTTTCTTGCTTTTGAGAGCAGAAGAAGCCCAAGTTCCTATTTAACCTCCACAGATAACCAACATTAAATGCACAGAGGGGAACAGCCAATATTTCATGCCCTCTTAAACTTATTTATGTAGAAAGCCTACTGCTTGGCAATAGTTGTGAAGTGTAGGGGTTGGCTGTCAACTAATAATATCATAAAACTGCCCATTGTGGTAATGACAAAGAATCTCCAAAGCACTTCTTGTTGAAATTCAAGTAAAAGCTTTCTAAGTGCAGTTGGTCCTGCTAAGAGGGCCAGCATTTGGCATTTCAGGTGACCTTTGGCAAGGATAGTAATAAATGATGTCGTCGAGGTAGTCTAAAGAGACTTAATTAGATGCTGAAATAACTACTGTGCTGAGACAGGAGTTTTATTAACTGAGTCAAGAGCCTATGCATAGAGAAGCACATTAAGTACATCCCAGTTTAAGCAAATACAGAAGGTTGATACTCAGATTTTACTAACGGGGTATACGTCAGCTGCCAGCACACCTCAGTATATCCACTCTCTGAAGACCCCAGCCAAGACAGAGAGCCAATTTTAGATGTTTTTCTTACTGTAGGTGCAGTAAGTGATAGTTCTCAGGCACTGGGGAAGGTGGTTTCTACCTGCAGTCCCGACCGATCATGCCTCTCTGTGCCCCAGCTTGCCTTGCTGTGAAGTACAATGACCCTTTGTAAAGCACCTTGTAGTAATTTTCATCAGTGCATCGTGGAGGACCATAACACTTCCACAAAGACTGGAAGACAAAGTTAGTGCTGCCACTGAAAGAGTGAGTGCACCTCCATCCCTTGTTCACCTTTGGGGCTTTTCCCACCAGCCTACCACCTGTGCCACAAGTAGGTGCATTCCGAGCTGGGTCCAGGATCTGAACTGAATGAACATTTAATATTAATTAAATACATGTAAATATATGTATTTTTCTGCTGGGATCAGTTCTAGAAGCTGTTCTACTGTTTTGCTGGATAGTTGCACGAGCATTTGTGATGACGCGAGGGAGTGGGAAATGCTGGAATAGGACCAAGTGTTCAAGGATGGGGGAAGCAGACCACATCGGTTTAAATTATTTAGGGAACCACAGAGCAAGGATCTGGGAGTGCTTTATGGGCCATCAAACGACTGCAGCTTGTTACTGCTGCACCCCAGAGTAGACTGGTATCTATGGTCTCTATCATTAACAACTAAATTATGGTTTTCATCTGCTGGACCAGAGTTACATTATTTTCCAGCACACCAAATGTTGTGATACGTGTCAACAGAAGAGTTTGCTACCTACCGCCTTACCTGCAGCTTATGGAGGGTCAGATTTTCTGGACCATTTGAGATGTCCTTGGCCTGGTCTGGGATGTATGGTAAGGGTGGTGAACCAGTGTTAGACGCCCTATGTTATAACGGGCTGAATATGGTGGTGTCTTTCTGGGTAGAGCAGGACAGGAATCCCTAGGAGCATGCTATCCTTGTGCTACTCCACACCCGAGGCTTCCTGG
Source organism: Chauna torquata (assembly GCA_013399475.1). NCBI lineage: Eukaryota > Metazoa > Chordata > Aves > Anseriformes > Anhimidae > Chauna > Chauna torquata. The sequence continues at coordinate 168,919 of VXAL01015091.1, forward strand.
CCAAAATATCTGAAAAATGGAGGAAAATCTGAAGTGCAGCTGACCACCCTGCATGTGACAATGGCCTCCAGGAGCTGGTTATGACCCAGTGGCATGGGTGTGGGTTTCCCACCCCGCCAACCACTGAACCAGCACAGCGGCCGCGGCTGTTGCTCAAATATTGTGTCACTGGATGGCTGTTATCTGCTGAGACCAGAATGGTTCCCTATACAGGGATGATTACGATGACGCTTGGCTTGTTGTATACCCAGTAGCGGGAGGATGTAATTAGTGCTTCGAGGCAAACTGTGACCTCTTGGAACTTTTCCTGAGGGTTATGAAGCTTAAATTAGTTTCTGCTGTTTGAAAGCATGCACAGACTTAATCTGTTGGTCCTATTTATATTATAATTACTATATAATTCACATTTGCATTCACTTGACTCCCTTTCTTACTTAACAGCTAAGGTTGGCTCTCATGTCTCAGTGCCTTTGTGCGTAGTGCAGGGGTCAGAAGTCCCAGGGGTGGAGCACAGCTGGGGATGTTCTCCCTTGCTTACATGCTTGTACGACTTTAAAACAGCAGGCTGATACAAAAAATCCCTTTTGCACAAACAGAAGCTATCACAAGAGCTTTTTCTCCAGGAAAGAGAGGATGCTATTAGCAGTTTGGATTTTAAAGGAGAACTTCTTTTCTGTTGGCTGTTAACAACATAGTTATTAAAGTAGTCTGAAATTAATTAAAATGGTGGCTTTTCTGGATGTTCCAGTCGCTTTATGTCTTCCTTTTAGTAGACCATTCATTTATGTTATAAAATATTTTCCTGTATTGTTATGCATCCTTAATGTTGTGTAAAGTATATAAATACCCATAAATACTCTGTGACATGGAGTAAATGAAGAGAAATATGCATGAATATTTAACAAAAATAGTTAAATAAAAACACTTGTGATTTCCACTGCACAAAAAAAAAAAAAAAAAAAAAAAAAAAAAAGACTGTGGAATGAAAATGAAACTCCTCTGCCCTTTAAAATTACTTCATTTTGCAAAGCACTGCATGTTCCTTGCTTTTACATGCTTTGATTCTCTTTAGGTTTTGACTCTTGCTTGTAAATATGAGCTGTCTGGCATTGCCCAGAATCAGGTGATCCATCATCTGCTTACAGCCAGGGCTGCTGTTGTTTGGTCACTCTGTACTTACAAAATTTTATTTGAACTCCACTCACAGGAGATAAATGACCATGACAACTGGCTTCCTCTGATGCTTCATATAATGAAGCTTCACAAATCAGGCAGTGGCCTCCTGCATGCTGAGACTAGGGTGCATGTGCATTATTTCCAGCTATATGAGCGACCTTGGTTGAACTCATTATTCTGTAGTGGATAGTACAGATGTTACCATTCCACAAGATTTAAAGCTTCCTCTAAGGAAAACTGCTTCTTTCACCTTGTTTGCCAGCTGGACCAGCTGTAAGGTTTATTGCTGGCTTTTGTTTTCTCTTTGCACGATACTTATTTAGCACTTTATTAATGCAGTCAGTACATTAAGGATATATTAAAACCTGAGAACTCTTGAGAGGAAAACAACTAAATAACTAGACAACGAGAAGCAATGTTACTTATGTTTTCTTTTAAAGAGTTAATATCAAGTATTGATTATTTCTTAACTGACAAGGATACCATTATTTAATTGCAAGAGAATTTTACTTATGGAAAAGAATACATTAAGGTTATCTAAATCTAATTATACTATATACAAAATATACAAATAAACACAAAATTTGCAATGAGGTTTTAATCTGTTAGTCAGTGTTCATGGGTTGCAAAGAGCACTAAGAAGAGAATATTTTTTCTCATGCTATGATTGCAAGGAGGTATCCTTTTCACTTGAATTTATTAACAATATGCTTATTAGAGGAGCTGGGAGGATTGACAGGGACCGCAAGGCTCTTCCTGCCCTCCCACTGCTCCACCAGGGATGTGGCTTTGAGTGGTCTGGTGAAGATCATGGCTGCACAGTCTCTCCATGATGATAGCGCTGCCACTTGCAGTACTTTTTAATCACAGAACCACAGGATCATAGGAAAATTCAGATTGGAAGGGACCTTAGAAGGTCTCTAGTCCAACCTCATGCTCAAAGCAGCATCAGAAAAGAGGTCAGACCAGGTTGTTTGGGGCTTTACCCAGTCTTGTCCTGGAAGCTTCCAAGGATGTAGAGTGCACCACCTTCCTGGGCATCCTGAGGTATCCAGAGACTTTCCAAAGAAGGCAGGGAATAAAATGTTCCTCTACATATGGTATTTCTCTTAGGATTAGCATATACAAATCCTCTAAGAACCTTAAGTATATTTAAAAAACAGACACTAAGTTTAAATCATTGCTTTCATCTCTTTTCAAAGTTTGGAGAAAGCCTGAATTCAAATTGAATAGAGGGAGCTTAAATTAATGTGGAATTCAATTAGAAATGGTAGGAAATAGAACATAAATTGGAAAAAAAAGAAAGAAAATTGGGTATGGGGATTTCTCTGTTCAGCTCCATTCTTCCAACTGAAGATCTGAACCACCATACTGGAACATCGATCTAGATGTTCAACAGTCAGCATGTGAGCTAGAGTGGTTGCCTCCTGGTATTTCCGTCTTCAGGTACACAGTCACAGTGCACTATCAGGTTCAGGAGATCTGCAAGCAAATTCTCCTAACGCAGCTCTTTTTCACAGCTGATCTAGTCACTACAATGGATGAAAACACCTGCAATGTTTCTTGAACATCGCAGGTTTTCTACATTCCTTCTTGGAACCATCCACATGTGTTGTTACTTTCTGTCTTTTGGAAAACGTGGCAAAAGCCTCACGAAAGGAAGGAAATGCTTTCACTCATCCCCCTGGATGTGATTCCTCATTGGATGATATTAACTAAGAGGAAGAGGATGAGGATTATCTTAAGAATTGTAAGGGAAGGTTAAGGATTGGCTAAATGAAAGAAGACAGTAGATTATGATGAAGAGAAATATAAGGCTAATTGGGGATCAGCAGCAGGGTTCATTAGGAGCTGGTTTGGGGAATGACCTTATTTAGATTTTTCCATGACAGCCTGGGAACACAAAGCTGGACTCAGCTAATGAAATTTATTAATGCCACGAAGCTGATAAGCATCATCAGAAGGCAGGGAGAAATACTGGAGAAGCTGGCTGTCTTGCAGGGCTAGAATGGGGAAGTTAATAGTACAAAAGAGCAAGACTAGGCACGTTGGGACTAAGGGCAGGAATTTGTCTTGTATGCTTGAAGCTCTGAAGAGCAGGTAAGTGTCTGGGCACACAGTGCTCTTCACCGGATGTCTGCAAACCACCTGCCAGCTGTGGCTGTGGAAAAGGCAAACGTGCTTTCGACATGGGTCAGGCACGCAATTTTCCATAGAACCGGACAAGTGGCAGTTTTGCTGTATAAGAACCAGTTAAGACATCCTCTACAGCAGCGGGTAGAGTCCTGGTTATTTGTGTTTAGGAAGGATGAACCAAGTGTGGAATGCTCTTGCAATAAAGGATAAGAGGAAATGGGAATTTGTCTTACAAAAAGGAGCTAAAATAATCTAGTTTGTCTGACTGGATGAGGGCTTTGGGGACATGTGACTGTTCTGACTGTGGAGGGAATACTCATGATTAGTAGAAAACAGCTTTTTGGCACAAAACCAAAAAGGTGTAAATTGGAATGACAGCTAGCAGAGCTTGAATTTAGAGGGCAGCTTCTCTTGGAAGAGTGAGGCACCAGTAGCAATTACATCAGGGAAAATGTAGTTATGTTTAGAGGGCATTTATCGATGTTTTTATAACACAGTATTGCCTAAAGAAGCAAGGGAGAGTTTTCTCAGACCCAGAGGTCCCATGTCCTTCTGTGTCCCAGCGACCACATGAGAGACAGTGGGATGGAGCTGTTCAGTATCATTCCAGCTTCCCACATCGCCATTTGTAGGTGCCTCAAAATCCCATGGAATAGACCCTGGTCCTGACCACACTTACTCGAGCAACCTTTTGAAGAGCTCATCAGAGCTATTTTGTACAATGTAATTAACTTCTTGCTCATTTGCCCTCTAGACACTGCTAACTGAAGCCATCTCAGCACAATCAGCTTTATTTCTGCTCTGCAAAGCAAGCATGAAATCTATTACTAGTAAGAGACGGGGCAGACACAAGCAGTACCATCAGTGCGGTTTGTGCAGTTCTGCACGTTGCCTGACAACAAGACAGTATTGATTATTTTACAAGACAAGTTACATTTGAGGAAGTAAAGATTAGATTAAAAAATTAAATGCCTTGGGGAGGGTGAATAGCAGCACAAATCTGTTTGATGTTTGTGTCAACAAGGTTGCCAAAGCAAACAGCACGAACATCTGTCTGTAGCATAGACTGGAAAATATTGTAAATGGGAAAATATTTTAATTATAAGCAGTGGCTCACAAAACTCCCCATGTCTTTATTTATTAGGATGATATTATCACCCCAACATATGAACTTTATGCAGCATGCATAAATAATTCATGGATTAGCAAATAAAGAGATCTGGAATCTGTACACAGGGATGGCTGTTGCCAATTATCTCACTTGTGCAGAGCCAGACCCTTTCAGCTCCCATTGCTTGCAGCTGCTCTTTTAAATCATTCATCAGTGCTTAAGAGATACGCTGGTGGCGCTGGCAGAGAGTATTTGAATTTTCATTGTTTACACACTGTGAATTTAGCTTCTAGTCTGAAATTATCTGCCACATTGAAGCCTTTGAGAATATGAATGAGGAGAATAGGACAATTCCTCTTTTTTCCCCCTTTTCAACACTTAAATAATTTTGATTACCTTTTTTTTTTTTACAATTTTACATAATATTCTTTTTAAAATTACTACTTTCTTTTTGAAATTGTAGCTGATATAATTCTCTGTGTTGTTTAGACCATGAAAATATCAGAAATACTTTGGAACGTTCTCTTAAAAGTGTTACAGAACAAATGTCTGGTAAATATTTTGTTCAAAGTTGTACGACTTTCAGTTTTTATTCTGGAAATCTATGCCTAGTTATGTAAATATCTACAGAGCTGCTCCTTTCTGACAGTGTTTAAGTAGAACCCTTTTGAAAATAGTAGTGAAAACCGTTTAAAAATTGATGACAGGCCATGGGCAACGTTTTTTCTTGTCAGATTACTGAGGCACTGACTTTCTGTGCATTTCAGAAAGCGCGTAGTACCTCCTTGATGATACGTTTGCCCTTGTCATTACAGTGATATGGCTTAATTTGCTTCTAGCATGGCTAATGGCAGTAACATTTTTAAAGTCAAAGCCCTTATGATAAAGCCAAATTTTTAGCTATGCTAGTTGAAAAATTGAAAATTCCCATAACTGGACACTTATGCAGCATTATTAACTATGCATCTGTCTGGGGATGTATAGGTTATGTCTGTACACACAGAAGCTCTCCCATCAACAGTTTTGGCCCTTTCTGTTAGGATAAGACCAAGCAGCAGCGTTAAAATGGCTGTCAAGATTCTGGAGCTAGTTGGTGCAAAGCTGGAGCCGAGGTGGTGGAAACACCTGCAGGTGAAGCAGACCACAACATGGAGAGGGAGAATGGGGATACAGCCCGTAGGGTGCAAGGGGCAAAGACAGCATCTGCAACGTTTCCAAGGGGGAAGGGTGGACACCAGCACTCATCAGCGCTGCTGAAGGACCAGAAGCAGCAGGATGCGCTGGGGCTCAGGAGTCCCCATCAAGGCGGTTTGGAAGGGCTCAGGAGAGAGGAACGGTGGTGCAGGGGATGGCCTCGTGCTGCTTTTGTCAGCTCGGAGCCTCTCGGTGAACAAATTAGGTTTCACTCTCAGATCTGCAAATGACAGTGGATGGCATTTACCAGATGGCACGTGTAATGGGACTGTCACACCATTATAGGTTTTAAAAATAAAGTATGGGAGGCAGCTAATGAATTTACACCTTCTAATATCAAGAGTTTTGTTCTTTCCCTGTCAGGCGTTATGCACTCAACAAGCACGTTATAAGACTCTTGGTGTTTGCGGATTAAAAGACACAGTATGGCATGTAACTAGGACGTTTTAGTTTAAAAATTGGCATTCAAACTTTGAAACTGCTGACAAGCGAAATGCATCAATTAATTGGAATGTCATCACGGAGAATAATTAATACTGAGACTTATCTTTCACACATACCTGATGATTACTCTCTGTACATTTCTGTCTGTATCATTTTTCCTCATTTGTTGAAAAATAAAAACTGAGCAAATCAAGTGTTTACTTTGTCAAGGATATTGATTCATATTTTAAAATATTTTTATTTGATATTGCCTCAAACTGAATATTTTTGTATGAGACCTTGCTTTAAAATATTGATCTTGGGAGATGACAGTGAGGTAGTGAGAGATTAACTAAACACAATATATAATACATGGAGTTTTCTAAACCACATACAGGCTTTTTTCTTTATTTATTAGTTTCTCACAGTTCTCCCAGTGCCAACATGAAAATAAAAAAGGAAAAAGAAATTAGAAAATAAAAGGATTATAGGCATTATATTTCTCTTTTTATCCCTTTCTTTTTATTAGGCATTTTTGTGTTAATTAAAGGACTGTTCTAGCCCCGATTGAAGCCATTTGGGAGGATTCCTTTCATTTTCAGTGATGATTTTATCATGCCCATGATGAATTGTTTATTAGGTTTGTTGTATTTCCAGCAGGCTGGCTGCTGGGACTGCAGGGAAAAAGCAGGGCAGATTTATATATAAATAAGGTCAACATATCAATGTATATCAGTAGTAGTAGAAAGGTAAATTCAGCTAAATCTTGGTGAGTAAAGCACTCACTGTTTTTCTGTATGATTTATACTGACTTGGCTGCATTTTAAGAAAATGATGCAAATAAAAGAATCTGATTTTTAGTGAAGAAAATTCTCAGTGGCTAGAAACCAAAGTCAGGCCTGCCTTATCAGTCAGCTTAATAATAAATAAAACTTGATCTGCCTCTTTTCTGTATAGGTAAGGTTTACATTAAACAATCCTGACTGTACGCAATGGGATGTGGTTTCTTGGCAGCACTGGGAAAGCCATTGAAATAATTATACTGCCCTGAAGACTTGCTCGCTGTTAATAAATTATATCACTGAACTGGTGTGCATGGCTCACTCTAACCCATTTTTTTTGCCATTTACACTGAACTGTGGGCACACTCAGTTACAGCACTGCAGGAGGTTTTTGTCAGCCAGCTCTACCCAGATGGCTGGTGCACGTCAGTGGTGATCATGCATGGTTTATAGGCTGAAGGACTCAAGGCATCTTAAAGGGGCTTGAATCCCAATGAGTATCAGGCCTCTTTAAACTGTCTTAATTTTGAAGCGTAAAAAAGACCTTTTCTTTTTGATATTCAGCCCAGTCCAACTGCTGGGTTCCCCAGACCACTGTACTGTTGGAGCCCCAAGAAAGTATGAACCACCATTTCTAACAACATTTCCTCCAAGAGCCTTTGTACAGCCAGCACCAAATTCTTCTATCCCTCATCACATAGCCAGTGTGAACCCAAAATACAGACTATATGTACAAGAGGAGCCCTGCTACAAAGATGCTCAGTGGCAGACGACCCAGCTGTTAGTATCTCTGCAAGGCGTGGGGATGGGTTTCCCACTATGTGCCAGCCAGCCCCATACAGCTCAGCCTTGCTGCATCATTTTGGGGAAAGGCAAGGAAAATCAGACAACCTCTACCTCTGAGGTTAACTAACTATTTAATCATTGAGGTGCATCTTCCATCTTCCTGACCAGTATTGTCAAACCCATTGGAAAAACTATGAGCAGGTATGGTAGTAACCTAAGAGTGGTTGCACTGGGTCAGACCAAAGCACCTTTTGGCCCAGCGTCCTGTTTCCAAGAGCAAACGGGAGATGATTGTTGAAGAAAAGAGTGTAAGAAGCTGGGCAGCTACAAAATTAACTTGATATCATCTGCCATCCCATTTGTCTATCAGTCAGCCGCTTGGTGACTTTCTGAACTGGAAGATGAATCCAGACTACCGTGCTAAACACTATAGAACCGCAGAGCAGCCTGTGCTAGAGGCTGCAACATCCTAAAATCTGTCACATCCCTTGACAATGAATTCTGTTGTTCACTCATGTGCATTGCATAGTAATGATAATCCTCTTTTTATAGTACTAACCGATTTCGGTACCAAAATGCCGCATTTTCAGACAGCATATGTGGTCTTTTTCACTGTAAGAGACAAACTAGTGTTTAATTCATTTAAAAAAAAAAAATCATTAAAAAAAAGATTACGAAACAGCAACAGTTATTCATGGCATATAAAATTTAAATGCTTTGTGCTGTGATGTTTGTGTGTCATTAGAATAATTTAAAAAGCAAGTGATTTAATTGTGTTTGTGCTAATTATATTGTTTACAAATTAGGGAAAGATGCATTTAGTGGTCCATTGGGAAAGAGCTTTGAAACCTCGCATGTCTTCAAGTCTACAGCACTGTCATTTATTCATAGAATCTTTCTAATACCTAGGTGATTTGGTTTTTAGATTACTCTTGCATGGAAAGTAATTCTCAGGAGTCTCCAGCTCCATGGAACTCAAAACCAGGTTCACATGGTTATGTGTGTACATAGGTAGTTATTTAACAGCGTTGTTTTCTTCTTCTTTTCAAGGTCCCCGGGTTCCGATGGTGACTGTTCACAACACAACCAACGCACAGAGTAAGAATGGGCTTGTGCCTTGCATTTCTTCAGGGAAAAGTAGCCAGGCAGGACACTGAGGTGTAGCTGCTCTTTGGTAAATGTGCAATGGGGGAAAGCCTGGACGCTGCCTAAATGCAAGTCTTCTGTAGGTCAGAGGGAGCCAGACCTTAATTTCTAGCAATGAGCTCTTCCAAGCCCCAGGCTGTAGTTTAAATTGTCCATTTGGCTTCCCTTGGATGTAGGTGCATCTCTGAAATGCTTCCGTAGAAAAGGTTGTTCTAAAAATATTGCCACCACAAGATCTTGCTGCTTGGGATATGAAGATGGTGATTTATGGACGTCATTTGTGATCAGCTTTCTCAAAAAATGCACAGTCCACATCTCTCTCTTCTTTTTCTCTACTGTCTCTCATGAGCCTCAGAGACTTCACAGAAGGAGATGGGACTGAGTCTCACCTGAAACCAACATTTACCTGCTCCTGTCATTTTGATGGGAGATTCCTTCCTGTCAATTAATGTAGCCTTTAGCCCAGAGTTAAACTGCAATTAGGGCCTTCAGGCATTGCTGTAATAGAAATTATAAGCAACAGCTTTATTCTAACTGCTCTGTACATGGCCAGCATCAGTTTATCAGGTATCAGTTTAGCTTAGCTGGATTACAGCAACTTCCTGCTGCTGTATCTGCAAAGGAGCCGAACGAACCAGGGAATTTCACCCCCAAACCAAATGTTTTTTGTGAAATGCTGAGCCGATTCACTTTCCATTGAAGGTGGGAAGTGTCAAAGGAAAGAATCCTGTGACATCAGGACATATAGGGAAAAAGCATAAGAGCCATCCTACTTTATGCAGTTTCTTGTGCATAAATTTATTACTTGGTTTCTCGATTCCTGTTGGCAACATGCATTTCAAGTCCTTACCCCACCTACAAAACTTTGGCTTGTAAACAGGATGTGTAGAGTGCAATCCTAAATTCTGATTGATTTTTTTTTTTAATCAAATTTAAAATTAGATTTGCGGCATACTGTATTCTTTGCTGTTAAAATAGAAATACTCAGTAGTGTCAACAGCATCTGATGCAGTTAAGGAGATGTTTTGTGCATTTAACTCTAATTTATCCTGCCATTCTTTTCAATTAATTTGTTCAAATTAAAGTATTCCTTTGCAGAGAAACTCATGCACAAAAGTTATCAGCATCCATGAACAAGTTAGGTTAAAGCAATATGCTGCTGGACTGTCCTCTATGGGAGGCAACAGACATCTCTGATGCCCAAGCAAAGCAGAACAGCCTACCCTGGACTATGGCTTAGCCCATCTGCCATCATCTTGTTTATTGGGTGACTGGGGTTGATAGTTCATTTCCTCGTGCCTCAGTTTCCCCTCTGGTCTGTAATTTCTGGGTAAAAGTGCCATGGCAGAGCTGACTGTGGAGCCAGGGTTTGTTCGTGATATTGCTGCTGGTAAGAGTGGGGTTGGGAAAGCTCGAAGTGCTTCTGTATCCAGAGCCAGCCAGGGGAAAGCACCAGGACAGAGGCAGAGCCAAGTGCGGAGAGATTATTTTATTTTATTTTTTTTTCACAGATTTTGTCCCTTGTGGAAATACTTATGCTATAAATAGCAAAAGTTGGCAAGTACAGTTTTTCTGGTCGACAAATATAAAAGAATTGCTTTTTTAAGTAACATCGAAAGCAAATAGCAAACTCCTAACTTTTTAATCTCTGCACAAGTGGCCACTCATATCCCAGTCTTTATACAAGGATGTAGCGGCAAGGTTTCTTAGCTCTGTCTTGCAACTACGCAAACTCCTTGCTGGTGACTGATACACTACCTCCGATGCAATCTTCATGCCTTGTGGACCATTTAGAAATCATTCATGCAGTACTGTTTGGCCATCATTAATTTTTTTCTTACTCTTTCTCTGTCAGAGGGTTCAGAGGTTTACATTCAAGACAGGGGAACCTTCCAAATAAGGTGCTTTTTCATAGAGGAGGGTGGACTTTCTAGTTTGTTGAACCTGTACAAACAGCTCCACCAACATCAGTGGGACCGAGGCTGATTAACGCCTTTCCTGTCATTCCTGAATCTGGATCCTTACAGGAGGTGATTTCATCTGTGAAAGCACAAAACATACAGTCCCTACTGCTGCCACGTCTTCCTCCTCTCCATCCATTTTTGTCTTTCTGTTTTTTCCCCTTAAACACAATACTTTAATTTTACAGTAAACATGGAGATGGCTATAAAAGCATGTACAGGATAGTGCTCTCATGAACTATGTTACAGGCTTCTGTATACTTTTATAAATTACTTTTGGGTGAATAAAATGACAGATACTATAAAACAGAAAAAGAAAATGAAAGCCTTGAAAAAGTAGCATAGGACATACTGAGACTAGTTTCATTTTGACAGATATATATGTGCAGTATTTATTACATAGAGAACTCAGTCTAGTCATGCACAGAACACAACCTCTACTGAAATTCATGATCTTCTGCATATAATTAGCTTTTTCCTTGCTTGCCTTTTTCCCCTCATTCTTTTGCTTTTGAATAAAGGGCGACTGACAGTTGCACGTTACTGAATTCGCTTATTTAATGTGAGCCCATTACTCTATAAAGGGAGTTTGCCTCTGTATTCTGCGATAATCTGATAATAGTGAGTTGCACTGAATATTATAGTGTGCTTACATTTAATTAAGCAATGACCATTTGTACTCTACAGACTCAAGCTCCCTGTGGTCCTCAAGCAGAAAAGAAAGTCCTTTAGGAGATATGCCAATCTTTTTTATTTCCTCCGCAGTCTTCCTGGCTTTCTGAGGACGCAATTATATGAACAAATAAAACGGCTTGACTAAATTCCCTTACGTGGCAGGCCCCTTTCTGCTGATAAAGCTGCTTGTGTGTGCCGTAATTAAATGAGAATCTTAATATTTAACTAAACGTAATAGGCTGTTGTTTTGGCACTTTTGTGGGCGTTGTGATTTCAATAGGGATGAGTCAGGCTTTTCAGAATCTTGGTGAATACTCAGGGAACCAATAGATTTGCTGAAAGATGTGGAAAATGTGTTAACTGGGAAGGTCTTGTTTTTGTGACATGCCTGCCTTTTCGGCAGAGATGGGCAGTGGGAGCATGATTATTATGTACCCTGAGTGTTATTGGAAGAGTTAGGATTACGCATCTATTTATTGTTGTGTCTCTAATGGGAAGTTACAGTCAATGAAACGTAATTCGGTGTGAAGCCCTCCTTGGATTCACATTGCAGAAACGATGCTCTGGATCCCTCTAGTTCGAACCCAGCCTGATGCCACAGGGCTGAGCACTGCAATGGGCTACCAGGACCAGGATCCAAAGCCACCCCTGAATCCCTTCCCATGGGGCTCAGGAGCCTTACCATCACCAGGAGATGTTTCCCACCACCTAGGACTTACAGCCTGAAATGTCTTCTCAAGATGGGCCCTTTCCTTTTCCGACTGAGAGGAACTTGCTCTTTCTGTTGCTGGAGGTGGCTACTTTTTCTAGAAGATGCTCAGGGGTTACAGCACGTGGCCAGGGTGTGGGTTCTAAAGGTTAAGTCCTGGGAAGAAGGAAGGAACCCTCTATTTCGGACCCAGAGAGTCCTTGGATAAGAGACACAAGCAAAATAAACATTGAAACATAGCCTGAAAGTCAAGACGGCTCCCAAACCCGACATTGCAGTGTTGTATGGTCTCTCTCCCCATGGTTTTCATTCCCATGGACTTTCTCATTCATGGCACCACAACCTTGTCCTGAAGCACTCTAAAGTCTCCTCCCTTTCCACATTTATTATGTGTAACTTGGCCACAGACTTGAGGACCTCTTCATTTGACCTGTAGATTTGCATGGCAGGTAGATGACTGACTGGGGCCTGTAACTGTCTCTCGATACAGACGCTCACATTCCCATCTGCTGTAAATCCATTGAACGCCACTGGTTTCAAGGAATATAGCTTTCTACCATTCCAGAACATGGAAGAGATTTCAAAGACGTTGCTAAATTAGATTCTTGTGAGGACTATATAACTAGAAGGGAATTCTTCCATTAGGAAACTTGTGTTACAAATATTAAGGGGCTACAAAATGTTAACATGCATTTTCATAAACAAGGCCAAAAGTTTTTGTGATCTTGTCCTTCTTCTTTCAGAAATTTTTGAGCTGGAGGTTAACGAAAATGTGCAACTGACGGTAAATGAGAGGCAAATGCCTAAAGTAGAATACATGGAAATCAAGATAGATGATTACAGTAAGTAGCACTTTTCCTCTATCTTGTTTTTCTTTTTCTTTTTAACTACTATTGCTGTGAAATGATACAGTCATCTTGCCCGGACTGACAGGAGGAAAAATTGCTTTGGCTCTCAATAAACTCACAGTTTGCAAAGCAGTCTCTTAGGATGTGTTGCATAAGGAAGTTATTACTGAGACAAGATTTGATGAGAATGCAGCTGAAGAAAGGCAAAATGATAGGGTTGGGTGGTTTTGTGTGTGTGTGTGAGGTTTTTTTTCTCCTTTTAAAATTATCTTTGTAGAGGAAAATCCACTCTGGTAAATGGCATGGTGTGGTGTCCCCTTTGTTCGGGGCATTTGCCTTAGCTGGACTGGTTTATTATTTAAGACGGGTGTGAAGTGGAATACTGTATGTGCTTGCTGGCTGCAGCTGTGACTGCCTTTCAGTATACAATACTGAACTGCAGTGAATGAACCCAACTGCCAGTGGGAGTCATTCAGGAGTCTTTGAGAAGGCCACATCATTTGATAGGGTTGGAAATAAATAGCTTTACGACAAAAGCCAAGAGAGATTTCATCTGGAGGAAAGAAGGCAGAAACCTGGAGCAGTTTATATCAGCAGCTAGCACATTGTTTGTTCCATTTGTATAACTATTCCCCTTACATCTGTATGCCAAAGAGGACAGAGGAAAAGAAAACCTAGTGGCAAACAGGCAAAGCATAAGCATTTTCTACCTGTCTCAGTAGCTGCACCTGAAACAACCTAAAAAGCATCTGCTTTGGCAGTAAGCAGATATGTGGAAAATCCACACATTCGGGATTGTGCAGTGTCTCCCCAAAATCCCGATTTTTGTGTATGGTGGTAACTCTAAAAACAAACAGCTAAGGAACCTGGGTTCAAATGACCCATAATGTTTCCCATGCCAAAAAGTAGCATACCCCTCAGATAGGGCACAACAAAATGAAGGCAGCGAGGTGCGACTGATGGTCAGGTTACTAATTTCAACCATTACCAGGTGTTATAACAGTCTGAAGCAAAGGCTGAGAGGCAGTTGCCATTTGAAAAGGATAATTATGGCTCCAAAACTTTCTGCTTGCCACATTGACATTAGGAACATAAACCACTACACAAAATAACAAGAGCAGACACGCACTTCCAGGCTTTGTGGGCAGGAGAAGGTGGTGAAGGAGCCTGTCGAAAAGATGATGCCTATCCCATCCATGAGCCAGCTCGTAGTCATAGTGGCAGCTGATGATGAATAACTCAGACTGATGCTGAATTTCTTACCTGCAGGTATCATTGAAACTGGATTCTGCTCATTTAACTAAATGTGTGCATGCGTGTGTAATACATGCAAGCAGGCTGTAGCAGCGTGGCTGTTCTCATGTCCTCCCTGTGTCTTTACGGCCTTGGGCTGAACAGCCTTGGGAACACTGCATGTGGTGCTTATTTGTATTTAAAGTCAAGCGATGGCCTTTTTGGCTGTCCCTGGGCCATTGATCCAATTTACAGTCCATTAGCATTCAGATGGAATAACTAATTAAGCTGAGTGTCAGACAATGATTGCAAAGCAAACCACTTAAACTGCGCAGCTAATCTGTGTATTAATCTATTGAAAATGCTCCTAATACCGACTTAATTGCCGGGCCTTGGCTAATCTGGATTGTAGTTAACGTTTTAAAAATAAATGTGCTCTCGTTAATGCGGAAGGCATTCGTATGGGAGCATGTTCGGCTGTCAACACGAGGCCATCAAAAGCATCTAAAGGAAGCTTTGGTGCGTGTCACCATGCCACATGGACCTCGGGCATCTCCACTTCTGTTGGTTAGTTCAATACCAGTCTAGCTATGCAGGCTTTAGCACCATTACCTCCTGTTTCATAACATGGATAAACCTCCTAAAAATTAGGATTAACACACATGTTTTTCTACCTGTCTTCACACCAATACAACAAAAAAATCCTATTCTCTCCCACACACACCACACTTAATTGGGTCTTAAACTATTTTCTTCCTTGCCGATTTTCCCCATCCTCTGCTGCCCTGAAATATTGATTTCTGGCTGTATCTCCCATCCAGCTGCCAAAAAGGAAAATTATAGCTATTGCCAGATGTTAATTGAATGCTGTAAAACTGATGCATGACTGAGCAGCACGCTCTCTACTCCCAATTTACATTTCTTGTCACATCGGCTACCATAATATGGGTCTTTTCATTGACAACATCTGTGTTCCTAAGGTGTTATTTACCAGCGCGTCAAATGAAATGCAGTTTTGTTCCTCTTCATAAGCAGCCAAAACACTAGAAATATGTATTATCGTTATGTCAGCTTTCCTACACTAAAGACATGCTGTCATTTGTTGTTGGTGGTTGTTTTTTGTCTGTTTGTTTGTTTTTTTACCTAGAATTGCCAATGCAGATCCTAAAGCCAGCAACCTTTACAGACACGGCGCACTACCCCTTGCTTTTGGTTGTGTAAGTTTTTGCTCTTCCTTTGTTTCTGTCCACATTATTAGGGTTGCATGGAAGCTTCAAACATGATCAGAGCCTTTCAAGATATGTTTTATACAGCAAGTGCCAGACTGTTTAACACCTAAGTCCATCGCATTGGTCCCTACCCAATGTCTCACATCAGAGCTGGGCAAGGTTGGACGCAGGATCCTTCTCTCCTGTGGCTGGGCCAAGGGTTTCTGTGCCCAGGAGGGTGCCCTAGTCAAATCCTACAGAGTAAATTGTAGGATTTTGTGCAGCTGTTGCATGTACACTCATAGTTCAACTATTTTGGTGGCAGAAACAGAAGGGGGAGGAAAAAAAGATGGACACGGACTTTCTATCCTGGTGCATAAGCACTCACCCGGTTAGATGGGATGTAGGGTCCTACCTCTGTGCCGCCGAGCAGTCAGTTAAGTGCAGAGTGCAGTAGCTTCTTCGAGAAGGGTTGGGAATGTTTGACCTGGGCCAGCAGGAGATCCAGCACCAAGGATCTGATCTGGGAGAAGCTCAGCTCTGATTCCTTCTCACCATGGTTTGCAAAAGGATTTCAGCAAACATCAGGCAAAAGAGGGGCTCGGCTCCAGCTTCTCCCCATCCACAGCAGGAGCTATGTGTCCCAGGACACTGGAGGAAGGGGGACATCCTGCCTTCTTGGTGCCTTTAAAGATCTCCATGATTTTAGCATTTATATTGGGCAAGTAGGATTTTCTTCTGGCTGGCATGGCAGATGTGTATCTCTTTAAGAAACATTTAGTAATACTAATATGCAGAACTGAGTTTTTTTTACTGCAATTTGGAAAGAAATCTGAGGCAGGAATTGACTGACCTTGGAGGAACTTCCCTGGCCCGCTGCATCTGGCTGCATCTCATGCTCCCTGCCAGGGGACGCCCCACAGCAGAGAAGCCCCAAGTAGGAGTGAAAGCAGCTGATGAATGCCTGAACACCACCCTGCGCTTCCCTCGATGAAGGACAAAAACATTGCAATAAGCATGTCATTACATCACAGAATTACTGCAGAGAAAATGTACTTCATTATACAAGTGCTTGAGGAAGATTGGTACTCATCAAGCTAACAGCACTTGATTAGGCTGCCTCTGAAGCTGGATGCGCCTGGGTCTCGCCTGAATAAATTCAAATGACTGAAGTCACATGCACATTAAAAACCTGCAATGAATTGTCTGATGTCCCCAAGAACCCCCCAAAAAGCACAAGAAGTAGGTGGAAGTGCCAGCAGCTCTACCGTAATCCCAGTCCTAAAATATTACTTGTCATCATCATCTCTTGATTTTTCTGAGCTGTCTGGCTGAAGCTGGGTTGATACTTCTTGAGGCACTTCCCTTGTGCAGGATCAGGCTCTGAGCAGAAGGGTGAGGAGGGAGTCTTGCCCACGTATTCCCCTTACCCACCAATCTGGGGGCAAACTGGGCATTTTTAAGCTTTTGGTTTTACTGATTGTAGAAGTGTTCTTACCCTCTGCACTTGCCTCAATAAGTGGTGACAGATGTGATTGACAGCTCCATCTACAGCCGCTCTCAATAAGCCAGCGGGAGAGGGAAGGTCTGGGCTGGGTGAACAGGGGCAGTGAATGAAACCCAAACAGCTGCCAGTGAAGGAAATGAGGATTGATGTTTGTAGGCTTCAACCAAAATATTTTGGCAGTGCCCCAAGCCAGGCTCCTCACAGCAAAACCTCCACCAGAAATACCCCATCTTTGGGGACGGTAGAGAGAGAGATAAACTAGAGCAGATCGCTGTGGGATGTAAACAGGGAAAACTCCACTGGCCTCTGCATCCCTGTGCTACTCGCAGGAGGAATCTTGCCCAGTTAGCGATGTACTTGCTAGGTTTGTTTGGAGCTCAGCATGGTGATAGCTGCAGTGCAAGGAGGGAGGCAGAAAACTGCCCGCAGCCTCCACCCCAGCCTCAAAACCCATCCCACACCACCAGCCTTCTGCACATCACTGCTGCAGAGGCTGCTCTACCTTCCCTGAAATCTGCACTGCCCTGCCGTGCATGCAGGAGCTCCCTGCTCCCATTGCCACACCAAGCCCGCAGCCCCAGGAGCTTTGTGCTCGTGTTTGGTGACGTTACCTTTGTTCCTTGAAGCACCGTGCCTTTTCTTGATGCCTGTTTGTGTTTCAGGGACGGGACGCCTGGCAGCCAGATCGTAACGGAGAGATTTGAGGTGACGTGGGAGAGCGTGATGGTCAGCTCGCACAACGCCATCGTGCTGAAGTTCGACGGCCGCGGCAGTGGCTTCCAAGGCACTAAACTATTGCATGAGGTTAAGAGGAGGCTGGGCCTTTTGGAAGAGAAGGACCAATTGGAAGCTGTCCGGTGAATGACACTGCTCTTGAAGAACTTAAATCATAACTAATAATTAGCCCAAGGCTGGCATTAGTCTGCTTCCTTCAGTGGTGTGTAGGGTAGGGCAGGGAGGTGGGAAGGAAGGACAAAGTGCTCCTATGGCAGTGACCAAGTGATGGCATGTGAGAGAGGCAGCTGATGCCAGCCCGCGCAGATGGAGGGGAAAAAGCCTTGAAGAGCTAAATTAGAGCACACTCATCTGTGTCACATATTCAAAACCTATTTATTTTTAGCTCTGTACAGTCATACAGCTACAAACAAGTATGCTGGGTTATCAGCTCCTAGATTAAATTTTTGCTGGGCTGGCAGTTGGAAAAAAAATCTTTAAACCTTTACATTTTTTAAAACATTAAAAAAAAAAACTGCAAAATCCTAAATGTCAAGTCATATTGTTAGATTTACTCTGAGCATAATCATGCTTAAAACAGTACCAGCATAGTGCAATAGCAACAGCTTTATTATGGCTTTCAGAGGTAGGGCAGGTTGTCTGTTGCCATTGCTTGGTCAAATTCAGCACAACAGGTCATAAGATTAAATTGAACAGAGACTCATGTGCAAGCAACATGTAGCAGCAGGAGTTTAGACTGTCTGCACAGTTTTTTTCTGCGGCCACCCCAAGTTCAAGCTGATAAAAATCTTTAAATCACTACTTCTGCTGTATCTAAGGGAAAACTATTTTTAACCCATTGTTTCTCCTCTCTGATATTCTAGGACAATGCTGAAGGAGCATTACATTGATAAAATGCGAGTTGGCGTGTTTGGGAAGGTAACGTTTTCCTGTTATTCCTCTGCGCTTAGATTGGTTGATGCGGTTAAGCAGCTGAGCTAAATCCTGATTTATTGAATGTGTCAGTGGTGATTGTGTTGTTATTATTATTTATTTTTGAGATAGACTGCTTCTTGCTTGGAGATGTTGATGATGAAAGCTGTCATTTTATCAATATATTCGTCAATGTGTTTGTTTGTTTGTTTTTTTTAAATTAACTTCCATGTGCAGAAAACAACTATTTGCCAGGAAAATGCTGTCAGATAGTTAATTATTTTTCCCCCTTGCAAACTTTCATTTCATTTTCATCTTGTCCCTTAAGGCCTATGGGAGTGTGGGCAGATCTAGCTCCTGTTGTACGAATGTACTACAACAATATTGATTTCTGAGGCTGATTCGCACCCCAGAGTGTGCCCGGCTAGGAAACAGCAATTGCAAAGTACACATGATTTGAAATGAGAATGGGACTGTGAGTAGAGATTGCTTATTGTGGGAGATACAGGCTTAGAGTGGGCGATGAGAGTTGCACTGACAGCAGCATCTCTGCAGGGGATTGTTAAAAGACTGATGGCAGATACTGGAATTGCGATGTCCATTTTAAATAACAAAATGCTGAGACGATATTTTGGAGAGGTAACATATCTGAGCAGACCTACAGTCATGAAGTGGGTTGAAAAGAGGCGGGCTTT
Source organism: Chauna torquata (assembly GCA_013399475.1). Lineage (NCBI taxonomy): Eukaryota > Metazoa > Chordata > Aves > Anseriformes > Anhimidae > Chauna > Chauna torquata. The sequence continues at coordinate 188,156 of VXAL01015091.1, forward strand.
GGGTCACACAGCCCTCCTGACTTCAGGAGAGCACAGCAAGTGTAGAACTCATCTTCAGCCACAGAGCTGTGGAGATGTCCATTGTTCCATGTTTCTCCAGGACAAGGTGCAAAGGGCTCTGTAACAGCCGAGAGGCTCCTGCAAGGTCTCAGTTGCCCTGTTGCTATACCCAAAAGCAGCAGCACATCGCTGCAGGACTGCTGATGTCCCTGCCCTGTTGTGTTCCAGGACTATGGTGGCTACCTGAGCACTTACATGCTACCAGCCGGTGAAGAGAACCAAGTCTTTGCGTGCGGAGCTGCTCTTTCCCCACTGACAGACTTCAAATTATATGGTAAACACCATCCCAGAGCCCACAAACCTTCTCTCTGACCACAGATGATGTGTCTGCCCTACCCTTGCCCAGTTATCTTCTCTTTCTTTCCCAAGATCCTGCCTGTTTTGCATTGTGTGCCTTCTTAGGACTAGCTATAAAAGCTATGGACCATTTTTACCCTCCAACCTCTGTCACCAACCTGTACCGCTGCCTTGAACGTTCTTCCTTCTTGCCTGACCCATCCATCCATGGGAGCTGCAGTTCAGCCTGCACACTCTGTGCTCACTTTGCCTGATGATAACATGCACACCAAGGTCCCTTCTCTCAGGGACACCGGTTCCCTTTGCAGTTTTAGAACTTTTAGGACTTTTAGAAATATGTCCTGTGTCATTAAAGCTAAGTTAGAAAATAAACGCTTTTTCAGCATCTTCAGTATTTGACTCAGAAGCACCAGTATACTCAGTTATGACTGAAAGATGTTTTCTTTATTTCTTTTCAAGCTTCAGCATTTTCTGAAAGATACTTGGGCTTGCACGGGATTGATAACAGAGCATACGAGGTAACTGCATGGACACTGTATTTCCTTGATAAAATGTGAGTGGGGTTTTAACTCTTCCTCCATATGCTCTCTTCTGCGGAGGGAGGAAGGACACGCAATGGACTCACTTGTAAAGCTCTCCGTATTTAAAAGGAAAAGAGGTATCGTTAAGCCTCGTTACTGCTTTTTTGCCTTAATAGTAATAATGGATATGGTTTTTTTATTATTGATTAGCCTTCATGTCCTCCTCTCTAAATTGAGTAAATATCGATATTCCAGTTTTACTGATTGAAAGAACCTAGGCTGACTAACTCAGATGTGCTCAAGTGGACACAATGCCACAACCTCCATACAAGGTTATCCCAATGGTCTTACCACTCTGATTCCCTCTGAAATATAATTTTTTGACCCATTTTCTTAAGGAGAAGACATATAGCCTCCTGTGCCCCTGCAGTGGAAGCTTTTTCCTGGTTGTTCAGATACTGAGTTCATTTTCTCAGATTTTGTACTGATATTCTCTAGATCATGGTAAATTCTTTTTGTCCTTTCAGAAATTTGAAGGCAGTTCAGTAGCAGTGAAAGCAAGCAAAAATATTCCAGAAATGATAACTTTGAATTGCCAGTTGCTCTTTTTGTGTTGAAAAGTTGGCCTTAGCAAACAGTGGTGCTTTGTGTTGACTGGAGATTAACTGCTAGGAACAGAACCTGAGCTCTTTGCAGGGCACTGCACTGCTCCAGCCATGGCCCCTAACAGACACACATCTCCTGCACGCTGCAGTTGGAGCAAGAACTGCTCCTAACCCATGGACCAGACATGAACTTTATGAAGGTCACATAAGCCAAGACCTGATGTAGACTCCAGAAAGCCTGTATTGTCCTGTGGCAGGATTCTGCTGAGGGAGCAGAAAGCAAGGAGCCGTATGGAGGGAGAACAGAGCCCAAGATATCAGCATACACTGTCAGGAAACTTAAGTATCATGCCCAGCAATCAGACGATGAAAGAACTCATTAATTAAGGCCAAGGATATCAAGAAGACCAAAGTCCCTCCTTGCAAAATTTGCAAACACTTGTTAAGTCCATATAGAGTGTAGTATTTGCAGTCACTCAGATTTATGGTTCCTCTGTACAGTTGGGAGTTGGTTGGTGGCAAAAGCATTCTCAGCGGCGGACACTTGAGTTTAGCATCAGATCCACCCTTGGTCTGTCTAAGCTCATCAAGGCTAGCTTTCAAACCATACCAAAGTCACTCCAGCTCACTGAAGAGCTCTTAGGCACATGCATTTGGGCACCTTTTTGTCAGTTTTCTATTCTCTGGAAATTCACTTTGACTTTTTCCACGTTTTGCAGTTCAGGCCTTTGGTGAACATTAAAGTATCAGAACAGATGAGGGTCTCTGACCTCTTCCTGCTGCTGGTGCTGAGCCTGGAAGGAGCAGTGGGGGTCTATTTTACTTCTAGAATGAATCAAGTGGCTGACCGAATATGCTGTGCTGGGGTCTACTTGTTATCCTTGTGATCGAGTATCAAATGGAATTAAGTGCTTCTATTCCCCCCATATAAATTGCTAATTTCTAGCAAGAGTTTTAATCTTATTGCAACCTTTACCTTCGCAGATCACCAAATTAGCACACAGAGTCTCATTACTGAAGGAGCAGACATTTTTGATCATTCATGCTACTGCTGATGGTAAGTTAGCCCATCATTTGTGCTCATTATATATTTGGGATGGCTTTGATTTTTCTTAATTAAATTTGCCTCTTTAATGATTGTAATCTGTTTTTACAGAAAAAATCCATTTTCAGCACACTGCGGACCTTATCACACACCTAATTAGGGCAAAAGCTAATTACAGCTTGCAGGTACAGTATGTGTTTCCTTTTTTCGTATTTGAACAGTTATTTCCCAGTCTGAACTCCAACTGCTGTTATGAAGCAAGCTTTGAAAAGCCGCGTGTGAATATGGGCTGGCAGTAGAAATAGAATCAGCATACAATGTGTTCCTATGTATTCACGTGCTTATTTGATATCACTATTTTGGTTTGGACAGTTGTTGAACAGTTATTAAATTACAGTAAATTAGGTTTTGCAAGACGCATCTCTAAGGAATCAATGCCTGTTAACTTTCACCAGGAACAACAGGCTGAATTCAGGATGAATTACAGATAAAAAGGGATCTAAATTAAATCAACTGGAAAAGTTAAGGAGAGAAATGTCTCTCAAATCTGGCATCCTTGAACAACATACACTGGTCTGGAAAGCCTCTCTTTCTGCTAAATTACAGCTGATTTGCTGAACTGCCCATGTCCGTGTCATTAAAGCCTCAGCTTCCAAAACAAGCCCATCCACAGGCAGTGGGGATGGTCCCTGTCCTCTGCCACCTCTGGAGCCACAGCCAGGAGAGTGCCACCAGCCCAGGTTAGATCATGCCAGGGACTACAGCTCGCCGTATAGATGGTTGCATTGCAGTGCCCAAGCCCTACTAACGCTTGATTTACTGAATACCAGCTCCCTCTGGCTGCATTTCTGCAGAGCTTCATGCAACAGGTGTACTCACTCCATCACGCTCCAAAGGCAGGTAGGATGTAGGATGGAGCACGGATGCAGGAGCTGAGGAATGAGCCTGGTGTGGATTTGATCGGTGCTATGAGGACTGAGGGGCCCCTGCACATTCCCCAGTGCAGAAGCATTGGTTCTTTGGAGCCTGAAGGCACCGATGGGCTGGGCAACCCTTAAGGATTAGTTGAGGTGTGAATGGAGGGCCAAGGGATCTACGTCATGGATGGAGGTACTCGGAGCAGTAGTGAGACACCTCAGTCCTATCTGTAAGGATCCAGCCCAAGAAATGCATTTTCCTCCGTTCAGTATCCCAGTCTGGACAACCAATGACAATCCACTTGTTTTCCCTCAAGGTGTGCAGAAGTTACTGGTTTCATTGAAATGGAAAGTTGCATTTAAACTATTTCATTTCCAGAGTTTCCACATTTTTTTCTACTTAATTATTTTTCCAGCAAGCTTTATTTCAGTTTTTTACATTTCTTTTTAAAGCCCGCATTTTAGTCACCAAAACCCAGCTCCTTGTCTCTCCACAGACTTGACACTGTTTTTTTTTTGGTCTTCATAAGCACCGAAGCAAGCACTGTTATTTTTATTGTAAGGGTGGTTTGGTTCTGCTTAGCTTGAACTTGTTCAGAAGGGAATTAAATGGAAAACCCTTCAAAAAAAAGAGTCCCTTTTGATGCAAGCGTGCACTCAGAGCACTGCAGTGCCTGAATTAGCCTGGACCTCACGGGCATCCACAGGAAGACACATGGTACCAAGGAGGAGCAGTGGGTTTGCAGGCCAGCTGGAGTTGCAGATACAAGTGGTCAGTCCTGAGATTTTAGGCTCCTAACAGTGTGTATTTCTTTGTTTCTTTGCAGATTTACCCAGATGAAAGCCATTACTTCAGCAATGCAGCATTAGAGCAGCATTTGTACAACTCCATTGTCAACTTCTTTGTGGCGTGTTTCCAAGTTCAGGACAAACTCCCAATAGCCCCACTGAAAGAGGAGGAGGACGACGATTAACCCTATGTGTCCGTGCTAAGCACAAGGCAGATCTCTCTAACAATATGCAACTGGATCATTTTCCTGAAGAAAGAGATGTTATGTTGTTAGCATGTATTTAAAGAAAACTGAAAGCAGCTCATCTGCTTTACTTGACAGCAACTCCTTCCTAAATGGAAGAACATTAAGCATGGTGAACTCAGCAGAAACTGCTGTCTGAAATTAATCCATCACAACCAACATCTTCTTTTTCTTTTTTTCCTTTTTTGTTTGTTTGTTTGTTTGTTTGCCACAAAGTGACTTCTAGCATGAGAGTGGCAAGACATTGGACTTGAAGGAACATCCCAAGAAACCGCTTTGAGGACTGGAAGATTTAATGTCCCTTTGCATTCGAGCAATCAAGCAGTAGCGGTGAAATCGATCATCTGTATTAGGTTGATATAGTTAGCATCACACTGTCAGAAAAAAAAAAAATCTAACTTAGTACATGGAAAAAATTACAGCACAATTATTTTAAAGGATACTGATTCATGCATACTTGCCTGCTCTTTCCCATGTTCAGAAGGTTTGTCATTGCTACAGGACATACAAATTCAATTGTACAAAGTATTACTATAGTTACGCTGATGTTTACCTTCCTGTAATTATTTCTTAATTTTGTATATCTTTTACTTCTGTTTTCATTAGGTCTCATGCTTACCTTGTTAGCTTCTCAGCTTGTTCTGGATGGGGAAAAAACGTACTCTGAATTAACTAACTCACTTTAGACCTTAGGGTTCTAAAGAAGCAATGAAGGTCAGGGTAACCAGCCATTAAAAAAACTATCAGAATAAAGCAAAGAAAATCTCACTCTCATGTTCCCAGCACAGCCTTTGTTTGCGAGATTGAGCATTTTCTTTGGTAGCTTTGAAAAATATGCACATAAATAGCCTGAATCTGCTTAACATTGAGACATTTTTACAATACTACAGAAAAATATGCAACAGTCACAACTTTTTTTTTTGGTTTTGGAACAATTGTTTGGCAGTATGTCGGGAAAAGTGTAGATTAGGCTTTGGTAGGAGGAATTTGTACCAGATATTTAGCAGACCATCTCATAAAACCGTTTAAACAGAACCAACATGCACAGATTTATTACACATTCTGTCTGTGGCTTAGTTTGATTCCAGGTTGGCGATTAGCACATTCCAAACATGTTTGGTTAACTCTTCTACTCACATTAGTTTTGCCAAGCATGCAAGATAAAAAAATAAAATAAAATAAAATAAGAGCATTTTTTGCTTTAAAATATCTAACGTTTCCTTATAGCTGTGCAAACCAAATTTTAAAACTTCCCATGAGAATATTTCAGCTCTCAGAAAGAAACCCAACATTCGTTCACTCCCACTTTCCCACACCAGAAGAATTTTGGCTAGTGTCGCTCCTTGTAAAATATTCTGACCAAATGTACAGCCCGTATTAATAATGTATATTTCATTTTGTTGTATATAAAGGAATGTAAGTCAGTTATTTGTCAGGTCCCCGATCCAATATTAGTCTTGTGTTCAGCATGCATGCGATAACACTTCTTTGCTGATCAGGACTCCTTAGAAGTACTAGCTTGGAAATATAACAATTAATGTAATTTCTTTTCTTGTTTTGACAGCTTGAATGTCAATGCCGGTTTCTACTTTTTACATAGTACTGTGGGTAAACTCACATCCTGACAGCAATGATGATGTTTCCATTGTGTTCTTTAGTGTGTCTTTTTTATTACCATTATTTTAAGCTTTGAATGTTGGTTGTACTTTGACCATCATAAAAAATATACTGATAAACCACAGAAATGACCTAGTTTGGTTTTGATTATCTTCTTTAATTTACAGTGCAACAACATTGTGTGAAAAAGAACTATGGTATAAATCTGCTTTATCCAGCAAAACGCCAAATAGACAATAAGAATGCTGCGTGTCCAGATTTTGCTACACTAAACAGGCTCAAAAGCCTGAAACAAACTTGACCTGAGAAATGTAAAAATCTGCTCTGTCCACAATCTTTTGTAGAAAGAACTTTAGGATGTGGCATGGTAGTGTTTGTTCATTCATGGAATAAAACATTATTTTACCACCCTGGTTGCTACTTCTGTTATTTAGTTTAAGTACTTAAGTAAATGTTGGGGTGCTGGAAGTGCTGTCCCTGGCTGAACTGAACCCAAACTCCAGGATGTAGATCAGCTAAATGAAAACAAGCCCGTATGCATAAATATACATCACCATTTACTCTGCCTGTAACCTGGTCGGTGCAGTCACCATTGTAAATGGTGGCAGCTTTTAGGAAAACACGTCAATCGAATGAACGGCAGCTTTTCTGTGTGCCTGTTTCACTCCAGTGGCTGCAGGGTCAGAAGTGGCTTTCCTAGAAACAGCTGGGGGACAGCTCAGGGCCATCCCTAGCTGTCTCTAACAGCACTTTGTGGACCACAAGATCAGCTGGATGTTCTGCTTTTCATCTATTCCTACACTTTTACACCTGGAAAGGAGTTCCTCTAATTTCATAGATTTCCTGGGAAAATGGAGATTTTTGCTCAAATTAGAAATCACATTTATGACTGTACCCCACAATATGCTGTCCTCCTAATCTCAAGCCATAACTTCAGGAAAGATTTAAATCTGCACAGACATCTGTGTCTCTAGGCACAATACAGACATAAAAGACCTTTTAACCCTAAAACGCTAAATCACTTAGCAAGGCTGTGCTCTGAAGTAGCCAGTCAGAGGTACGAGGGTGAAAAGGATGCTTTCCAACAGCACCGTGCTGACTTACTGCTTCCTTCAGTGCCCAGGGTGATGGCCTGTTAGCTGATACCACCTTGACTGAACCAGATTCACAGGAGGAGAAACATAATATTGCACAGAAAAGCCAAGAAAGTATTGCAGACATTTAATCGTTGTTACCAGCAAACCCAGAAACAAGAAGCTTTAGCAGTGGTACAGGGCAGGCAGATTGCACTAATACAAAATAGCTTTGCTGTTATTTTGCTTAATTACCTAAATGTAACTAATATTTTTTTAATTGTCCAAACAAATCAAGCTCATACCCTCAACTAACTGGCATTTCTGGATGCCATAATGTTCAACTGTAGCATCCCAAAGTGGGAGAGAACTAATGAGCGGTGCCCTACTAATTCAGGAGAAAACCACAGAGGGAAAAATGAGGCATTGCTGTCAGCTAATTAACAAAGCCAGGCAGCTAGCCATGTTTGTAATTGTCTGTGGGTTCAGGTATGGATCAAATAAACCCTTCCAAGCTCTGTCCATGAGCTCATGCCAAGGGAAAGCTGTATCTCTGGAGGTTAGGAAGGAAAAACATGAGTGAAGGAGAAAGGACTTGTGGGTTGCTCACTAGAAGACCAGTGGAGAGTTCTGTTACTAGTGGGGAGAAATGGGTGTTTAATGGGGGAGACGAAAGAGACAAGGCTAGTGCTGGAACCCACAGGGAGCTGTGCTGGTACCAGGAGAGATGCTGTCATTCACCCTTTGCTCTCGTGCTCATGTTGTCACTCTGAAGTGCGCTCAGGATGGCAGCAGTAGGGCAATGGATTCTTTTGCATTGTATGTATGGTCCCAGGGCACATCTGCCCTGAAGTCCTTCCTGGGGCTGCAGAGAAGCTGACAGATACGCTTCAGGGAGGGCTGGGGTGAGGACACTTTGCCGCTTGCCCTCGGTAAATGCCCACTCTCATTAGTGCTCTTTCTTCCCTGGACTTTTTATCTGTTGTCTGTTTGCTAAAGAAGAGGAAAGGCAAAAAATAAAAATAAAAATAGAGAAGATAGAAAAAAAGACACAATATTTCCGTTGCTGATTCCTTAATCATTGCCTCTTACTGAGCCAGCTACTCGCCTGTTTGCATTTTGTTCTCCCTACTCAGGCTCCAGATCAGAGGCTCCCAGCAGAGCTCAGGGTACTTGCTAAGACCTGCGTCTTCTTCTCACTTCATCTTTCTGTCTTTTGCCCATTTGGTGTGGTTACAGTCTGAAAGCAAACCCAGCACCCCCTTGGAAACTAGGAAGAGACAAATATAAAAGCAGCAAGGTGAACCCTCCCAGTAAGTCATAAATAAATTCAATTCTTTTTTCTTATAGCCAATTCATGCATAGCCAGCATCCTTTCCTTGGTGCTTAGTCCTTTGCTGGAAGGAAAGAAGGAAGAGAAGATCCCCAAGGATTAATTATTTGTGTTTCCTATCTTGCCAGGCTACCTGCTCTGAAGACACATGCTTGTCTGGATGTCCCCACTTCCCCTGGCCAACCAGCACCCACCCGCCTTGCAGTCCCAGCCTTTCCAAACCTTGGGTGGGTGCAGAACCAGGTGGCTCACAGATGGAAGGGAGGGTATTTTGGGGAAGGATAGGAAAGCATGTTGCAATATTCAGTTATTTTCAAGGGACAAGGTGAGCATGGAGAGGCTTGTAGGCAAACAATGTGCCCAGTTGTGGTGTTTCAAGTTTTGAAAGGTCCTGCATTACCATTCTGCTGCCTACTGCAGCTGCTGAAGATGGATGACTAACAGCCAGGGGACTCACATCTCTTTATATAGCCCTGAGCAGGACATCACCAATCACCTACAGCAGAGGCCAGGAGCTCACCTCCATGGTGACACAAGACTTGATGTTGAAGTGCTGATGGCCCTGGAGTGAGAGCTGCAAGCATCACCGCATCACTCGCACCATGGCTGCTGCCTTCCTGGCAGCACCCGGACGGGAAGAACTGATGGAGGATGTCTGGAATGAGAGAGGCAGCTTTGGTCTTCCCTGCTTTTTGGCATCCTCCTGATTCAGCTCCAAAGCAGAGGGAGGTCACATCTGGCTTGCATGGCAGGAAAACTGGGTAAGTAATGACCCTGCTCCCTGAGAGCGGCAGCCAACATCTTTGCCAAGCATTACCAGAGGGAAATCTTCAACTGGCTCAGTGTCACAAGCTCAGGGTGACACTGTGCCTTTTCTTAACACATCGCAGTGCAGGACTCAAGCGTTTATATAAGAACTATGGTTTTCATTCCCCTAAGAAGCCCAAAAAGCCAACTGATGTCTGCAGCTTGTTTCTGTGGTAGTAACAACCTGAAAACACTGGCTGGCCTTTCAACCATGGCTGAAGAAATAAGGGGCCCAGGAAGGTGGGGGCTGTGCAGGGGCTCAGGCAGGGGGCAGGCTGCATCCCCATCCCCAGCCACTTATGTACTGATGCCCATTCTTCTCAAACCAGTTACCCTTTAATTACTAGCTATAATTACAGCGATACCATCTCCAGTAGTAGAAAACAGCCATTCAACAGCCAGTAGGTATAGTCTTGTGTCCTTTATTTGTTCACAATAATCAATGTCCTTTGTAAGCAACAATTTCTGCTACCGCAGTTGTGTTGACAACAGCCGTGAAGGGGAAGATTCAGAAATTCTTTGTAAAATTAATTTTTTCTTCTTTTCCTTTTTTTTTTTTCAATTGCTTTGAGACATTCATTAAAATCCAAATATTAAATGAAGTTACATTCTGCCTCCTCACTGGGATAAAAACTTTAATCAAAATGTCCATTTCCATGACTAAGAGAAAAGAAAAGAAAAGAAAAGAAAAGAAAAGAAAAGAAAAGAAAAGAAAAGAAAAGAAAAGAAAAGAAAAGAAAAGAAAAGAAAAGAAAGAAAAGAAAAGAAAAGAAAAGAAAAGAAAAGAAAAGAAAAGAAAAGAAAAGAAAAGAAAAGAAAAGAAAAGAAAAGAAAAGAAATTATAGGTGTAGCAATGCCCCAGAAAAGCACAAAAGTAAACCATGCTCCAGTATTCCTGTGGAACAGCAGGGTTTCCCTCCATTTTGGTTTTTGGGTTTTTTTTTGTTGTTGTTGTTTTCTCTTTCTTTGTTTTTTCTTTCTCTTTCTTTCTTTCTTTCTTTCTTTCTTTCTTTCTTTCTTTCTTTCTTTCTTTCTTTCTTTCTTTCTTTCTTTTTCTTTCTTTCTTTCTTTGTAAATGTACCTTTTGGGTCATTTTAAAGGAACACAGCCTTCAGCAAGCTGATGTGAAAGCTCTCATCCCCACTGGAAAAGGCATCCAGACCTTTGCAACAGCTGTTGTCAGTATCCTGAAATGTAATTTGTGCCAAGCATTTCCAGTAATTCGTACTGACATGTAATTTGTAGCCACTATTGGTAACCTGCTTGCACAAGCTCCTGAGTACCTGCTCCTCTTCTGGGAGCATCTTGTGGTGGGGTAAGTCCTTCAGATGGAAAATCAAACCTGGTGCATAACACAAACAAGGCAAATCCTCTGCTCTACCTTCAGCTCTGTGACACAGAAGGAAATGAGTGCAGACCATCAGAGCCCAGCAAGGCAGTCCTCTCCAATGGTTCCCTGTAAATTCACCATCCCCTTGATAAAGACCAGCGTCTCCATCAGGTTGCCCATCCATTGCTCCAAACCCAGGATTCTTTGTAAGCCTGTAGCCCACCACATCGTGTCAGTGAGATCTGTGCTATTTGCATGACTATATTGCTCACGTGGTCAAGGACTCACCCAAAAGCTTGTCATTTATTACAAAACATAGAAGAGGAAGGAGGAAAGACAAAGGAGAGCCCAGAGATGAGACAGCCCATCCTGAGATGCAGTCCTTCCCCTCCCATGGTTAGGGCTTTGCCTTAGAAGCGCTGCCTTAGAAACACCATGCGCTTTGTGTCTCAGCAAAGGTTTGCACCCAAAGCCAAAGAGGGTCTGGTGCAGGAACAGGACCCAAAATCGCTTCTTTTGCACTATCAGTACTGGAGCCAGCACTAAGGTGTTTGTCAGCTGTTGCTGGTGATGCTCTTGTAGAGAAAAAGAGCAAACAACATCCCAGTTTTGGGTGGAAACCCAAGCCAGTGCTACTTAAGCATTTTTCACCCTTATCTTCTCTGCATGAGGGGCCGCAGTTCTTGAAAAGGCATTTTCTTGAATATAGAAGCCCTCGAATATAGAAAACATAAAGTTAAAGCCTCATTAACCATGATAGGATTTATCTATGATCCAGTAGACTTTCACATTTGCTGCTGTGATTCTCATAATTGCATAATTTGCAAGGAAATTGAGATGAGAGAAACTTTTCTCACCCACCCCAGTGGCAGGCTGCAAACAATTCATTGCGCAACAGAGCAACAGCAGCCAGAGCCTCAGACCAAACTTCTCTGAAGAAACCTGCAACCTCTGGTTCAACGAATAAGGGGTGGAAAAGCACGACCCTTTCCTACATCAGGATTTTAAAGATGAAATATCCTTCATTCTCCCACTCACACCTTCAGAAAGATAAAAGAAGAGGAAGAAATGCCTGTCTAAATCATTTCACTGCATGCAAAGGCTTGCTTTGGCTGCAGAGCCTCTGGGTTATCGGTGCTGGGAGCTTCTGCACCAGGATGCTTTTTAAGAAGTGGCAAAGCTGCACTATTATATCTGGACAAGTGTCCTCTAGTTTTGCAGAGTGAAATGCAGAGGTTTGCACAGTACATCTCCGCAGATAAGACATCCAGCCCAGGCTCTTCACAGCCTTTTTACAGAAGAGAAATAGGAACCGCAGGGCACAAGTCGCCCAGCCTGCTGCAGACGCCTGCTTTGGGAGGACCAGGCTCCTGCTCACAGGGTGCGAGGGTGGGCAGGTGGGACATGGCCACCTCCTTTCACCCGAGCAGGTAGGGAGACCAAATAAAGAAAGTATTAGATTTTTAAATGAATGATTTTTTAGAAATTAACAAAACCCTCGGTTTTCTACCAAATTCCTTCCTGCAGCTGTAAGCAGAGCACGCACAGTTGCTATTCTATATTTATTATACTTTCACAGAGCCAGGAAAGATTTTGAGGGGTAGGATGCCATCTGCTGCTTCGAACAGTTATTTCCTCGCTTCCCATCCCTTCTCAGCGTGCAGCTTGTGCTGATGGAGGAAAATTTGGAATATGTCTGGATCACCTGCAAAGTGAAAACATTTTCACCCATGAAACAAAATCTGCTTGGATAATAAAAAGTTGAGTGCAGATTTTAGTCTCACAAGTTACGAAGAAACATTTTTGCACTGAATGAGTTGTCCCAGAGAAGATAAATGATATTTACCCACAGACCTATTTGCAAGCAAGATAGTGTTTTGTGTTAATTCCAGCTTAACTGTTGCTGCTAATTCTGCTAGCGTCCATCTCCATTATCAAGGAAACAACCACCTCCATGTCTGTGAGTCGACACAATGCCCTGTGACCCTGAAATATCGTCCCAGTACGTTTTTCTAAAATCTGTGGAGTGAGGAACAAATTAAAACACACTGCCAGCTCTTGGGGACCAGAACTTAAACCTGTGAGCAAGCTCTATTAAGTCTGGCAATAGACACCAGTCATACCCAGCCACACAATGGAAGTAAACTGGGATGAACCGCACGCCATCAGCACCAGCACTCCGGCAGTAATAAGTGTCACGCTGGGCTCACTGCACTGCCTAATCCATAATTTATTGGCTTCATAAATATCAAAACATACCACAGCTGTTAGTACTTCAGTGCAAAACCCGCAAATATTGCTTCAATTATTCAGGAGCTCATCGCAGGACCAGTCGACTGCTTCCAAGGTGCAATTTCAGAAGGTATTAATTACTTGGGAGCTGCAAGTGCAGTTGCTGGCTGGGCCCCTGGGGCAGCTAGAAGCACCAAAAGCAAGAGGAAAAATTGCCCCTCATCAAAAATAGCCCAAAGCCCTGTGTGTGGAGGGGGGCAGGCAGCTTGGTGACAGCACTCAGAGGTACCACCTGTGGACTCCTCCACCCCTTGGAGTGGTCTCTGCTGCAGCATCTCACTCCATGGAGCTGTCACAGTGATCATAAACCACCAGTCCCAAAACCTTGCACTCTTAAATTTACCCTCCATGCAGGATACAAGCCACGTGTGTTGAAATGATGAAGACCGGCAGTTTGGTTCGGCTCTCTAGTAATGAACCATTATCTGAAGCCATCCTGGGCTTTCCCTCCTGGACATGTCTCCATCTCCCAATGGCATTTGGGTGCCTGAGACAAGACCAGCACGTGCTACCATTTGCTTGGTTGGTAGAGGTCAGGGTTACAATTACCTGATAGCACAGGGGCTAACACATGAGCATCGGTTCCTACATGCATCCCTGCCCATGCTCACACTGCAGCTCTCCTCCACTGCGATTCACGCACTGCACCCCCTGTTTTTTCAGCCAGGTTGGACTGATTCAGTCACAGTGACTGTGTGCTACTTGGCTGGTCCTGTTTTATGGGCCAATACATTCTTCCACTGCAAAAAAAAAAAAAAATAAATAAATTAAATTAAATTAAATTAAAATAAAATAAAATAAAATAACATGACATAAAAGTCAGTGTAATACTAACTGCTCTCCCGTGCCATCCTCCTGCAAAGCGACCAGGAGAATAAGATGCTTGAAGCAGCAAATGGCATCATGCCAGTGTTCCCCCAGAATAAATTTTTACCCAGTGGTCATCTCCTACTGGAAAAGGAGAATCTCAAGGATTGAAAGCTTTGGGAAAACAGGCATTCAGCAGGAGACGATGGTGAGCTTCCTTGTTGAAAGGAAAGGCTGAGCTGAACTATACAAAACAACAAAGAAGCCACCTGGAAAGTTTGATGACAAAACACAACAGAAAAGGGAAGCAAGTCTCACTTGTTGGGCTCTGTGGGGACTTTTCCTGAGCATGAGATGCAGCATGTGAACCCCAGGTACGAGGCAGCCTGATGTGGCTCTGTCCCCATGGGACAAGGGACAGGAGAAGGCTGGAGCACCCTGAGGAGGGACGTGGCACCAGCGAGGGACCCTGGGAAATGACAACAGGGGAACAACATTTCAACTGAAGGCAGGCTCCAGGGGCAAGGAAGGAAATCCAGTCCCAAAGCGCTGAAATAACTAAAAATCTAGGGAAGGTTTGACACAGGATGCAGGATTGGTCCCTGTCACCAAAACTTTCCAGAAAAAAAAAAATCATTTCTGCTGTAGAGGAACATCTGCTCCTGCTGAAGGAAATTTCTGGGACCACTCTGGATCTTGACAAGTGCAGGTCCTCCACGCCAGGCTGTGCTTTATGGAAGGGTGTACTTGTGATACGTACCCCAGCCTGGTGCCCAGCTGGTGGTTGGACTGAAAAAAGATGTACGGTCTCACAATGGACCACACTCACAGTGGTTATTGCCATGGCAATTGTGGGACAACGTAAAAAAAACCTCCCTCCTTTTCTTGTCATCACCTTCCCCCCCCCAGAAGCAACCGCAAAGGTTGTTTTAGCGCAGAGATGGCCTGAGCTGTTCTTCTGAGTGTCCCTGCGCTTTGGAAAAACCCTACCTCCAGCCAGGGGCACCAGCACAGGAGAGTCCCCATCAGCCAGACCCACCAGCAGATTGCAGAAGAGTTCAGCTGCATGGGAGGCATCACTGCGGGCAAAAGAGAGGGCAAGGTCCTCCACCCAGAGGGTTTAGAGAAGATCTACGTGGTGGGTTACCTCTGGGAAATCCTGGCAAGGGACTGCCCAGCTCTGGCTGTAGATTTTGAGAGTCTTCTACAAGCCTGCGGATGGACATCTCAGTGCAACTGGCCCCTTGGCTTCTCTGCCATCAGTGGAGATGTGCCTCCTGTCCAGATGATGCACCACACTCACCGCTCTGGGGCAGCCAGGGCTTGGGAGAAGACGATCCTGGGGCCGGCCACCACCATGGGCTCAGCCGCTCATGGAACAGCACAGATCCCGGATGCATGCATGGGCATGAGGTTCTCACATCCCTCATGAAACAAAACAAAGAGTATTATCTGGAATGGGTCAATTTACCCCTGGAAAGGGATTTCTTTAAAGACTTAGCCAGGCCAATGACTGCAATACCTTGCATGAAGCAGGCAGGACAACATTAGATAAAATGCAGACCTTCAGCAAATCCCATTTGAGGATCTGAACAAAATTTTGTAAATTGAACCCAAATTTATTTCCACATCCAGAACCCACTAGCCCATCTTGGTCTACTCCATTGCTCCAGAACTGGGAAGCTGCTTTCCTGTAGGTTTTTTTTTTTTTTTTTCAATCTGTAATGGGACCAGAGCAAAATCCTGGTGTTTCAACATGGTTAGAGCTGTCTAAAGGCCTCCTAGGTCAACAAAGTCCATCTCTTTGTTTAAATAGATGACAGCTTCCTGCCCCCATGAATTCTGCAAAGCAAAACAGAACAAAACAAAAAACCTTTGCATGTTATATTTCTATTAAAGAGTTTTGCAGCACATGGAAGGGCAACCCAGCAGGGAAGAGCACCTGCTGCCAGGCAGGGCTCCTGCAAGAGAGCAGCGTGAAATTTTCATGCAAATTTCCCACCAGGGCCTCTTGAATAAAGCTCCAGATTTCCCTGCCTTTAATGAATAAATCACTTTGCCTCGTTAGCGGAGTCTCTAGCATGAGGGCAATGAGCATCACCTTTGCTGCTGCATTGACCAAAGAAATGATATTACCGGAGATGAATATTGCTCTTAAACTTGTGCTGAAGAAGACATGAAAAACGCCTTAGCTCATAATCTCACACACAGCGATGTAACATGGGAATAATTGAGATGTAAATGCTGCTCAGGCACAAAATGCAGAAGGATTTTTTTCTCCTTTATTAGGCTAACAAACCATTTCTGAACCAGTGAAGCTCTTTAATGTTCTGGGGATTTTTTGCTCAGTAGAAGTGTTCCCCAAGTCTTTTGGGAACATTCTAGGATGGCGCATGCATCTGGGGGTGGATATTTGCAAAGCACCAAAAATGAAGGGGCTCTGCAAATGACTTGTTGATACAGCTGTGGTAAATCTAATACCACGGGGCTATCCAGGTGTGTTGTCCGTTGATCTTCAGCTGCTCGTCTCCAGCGGCTGACTCACCTACCCACAACGCAGGAGGACAAAAGCATGCTGCAGTGTGGGAACAAAGTCAATGCTCACATCTCCAGAGCCAAACCGTTGGTACTGATTTGCTTAAACCTCTCCTGCAAAGGTGACTCTCTGGAGGTTATCCTAAGACCAAGGGAGAATGCACAGTGTTTACAAGAGAAAGGCAGCATTTTATAAACCTCTTGAGCATGTTCCTTTGTAAGGCTATTTCAATGGCTGAGTCTCCCAGTACAGACTAAAGAGCATCTTGGATCAGCCCTGTGTGTTCACAAAGACCGCAGAAATGCAGGCCTTCCCCATCCTTCTATAAACCATGTGAGCACGGCGTGCCCTCCTCTGTGTCCCATGTCCCCCGGGCCGGTGGGGGCTGATGCCCATGTCCTGGTGAGCTGCAGGAGAGGTGCCTCGGTCGGTGCCCAGTGCAGGGACATCCCCTGGGCAAGCACCATCTCATGCAACGCCAAGCAGGAGCCTTTCTGACTCAGTGCTGCACATTGTAAAGCTCCATAAGCAGGGACCACAATGCTGAACACAAGCAAGAGTGCATCACTGAAAGAAGGGTGGTCACGTCTCTGCTCTTTCTCCTTTCTCTAGATCATGGAATAGCAAGCCCACCTGCCATGTGTCTGCCCATTACTGACCACTTGCTCACACATCAAGAAGTACATTTGGTGGCACCTGCCCCAAGCACTCTCCACCGCACAGTTCGGACCCCACAGTTTTGAGCCACAGATTCTCAGTACTGTCTTTACTGCAAAAACTCAGTACGTTCAATGCGTATACATCGAGTCTAGCTGCGACCAAGGAAAGCATAAATATGGAAGGCCTACTACTAGAAATACAGTGTCCTTCCTAAAATACAGACTAGCAGTTCCCAGGCTTTCGGTCGGTATATGAACATACAGAGGTTGTGTGCTTTTAAATTTCATTAACTTTCTCACACTGCAGAGTGCTATAAACAGCAGCTTTTCTGCATACGCCCCTGGCAGCTTTCACTGCAACAATATAGGGAGGGAGAGAGAAGAGGCAAACACCCCCTCTGTCCCCACCCAAACGCCTCCCTGCGCACAGCCGGCTGGAGCAGAGGAGCGCAGCTCTTTAAAAGCATCACAAAAACACCCATTACTCCTGGATTATGTTTGTTTAATAGTTCAGTTGTTCTGGGTTGTTTGGGGAAGTGTCCCTGCTGCTGGGACGAGCCACGTTCGGCAGCTCCAGTCCCACTGGGTTGCTGCTGTTTGCTTTGTCAGAGTCCTGTTTCCCAACACAAATGTTTTCTTCAAGATTTGGAGTAATAGAAAACACATTACACACAAACTCAGGCACTATTCCTGCCTTCGGAAAAACCCCAGGCTAAGATCCACACTCACTTACTCCTATCATGCTGTGGTGCAGAAGTTCATGGTTTGGACTCTGAAACAAGTCAAGTCATAGAAGGTAAAAGTCCCAAAATGGCTGATGAAGCCTTCAGGAGCTGTTGAAGTGTTAAGTGGGGTATTTAGCTGGGTATTGAGGTTATTGAGAAAACCAAGGAATGACAAACATTAGCTCTGCCTAGTCTTGTGTGGTTTCACCCATGGAATTACTCCCTGTGGGACCTCTCTGCTCCTTAAGTTCTGAGCAGCTCATGCTCGCATCCCTGCAGATGGTAGACCCCTCGTGCCATCCCTCTTCTCCAAGCTCCTGCCAGGATGCAAATGAACGCTGGTGTTGTCTCCTGCTTGTTCCACTCAAACTTGCCCCACTCTGCACCTCCACCAGCCAGCAGAGGAGAAACACAGAGATGTGGCCCATGAGGCCTTGGGGACATCTTAGTAGGGATACAAAACACAAACTCAGCTCAGGTTGAAGTGTGAGCTGCTGTTCTGACTTTGGGCCATCCTCCCTTCTGAGCAAAACAGCTTCATCTTGGTTTCCATGAGAGCAATGAGACGAGATGCTCATCCAGAAGCTAAAGAGCATTTTACAACTGTGAATCATGGTTGTGAGAGACAGATAATTAGGCAATTAGAGCAATTAAGTGTTAAAAAGACACCATGCTTAGAACTGAGAGTGAAGAAGAAGAAGAAGAAGAAAAGACAGGAAAAAATCTGCCCTTTTTCTTCTCTGGGATTTCTTCAAATGGCGGTGGTGCAGTAGTAAGAAGCTGGAGAAAAGAGAAGGGAGTGAGGAGACAGAAGGGACTTGGAGCCATGGGCTGTAAGCTCTCTTGGGCAGGGCACCCAAAAACTAACAGTTGCCCCTGTGAACTGGAGCAGGATTTCTTAGCTGGTTGATCTTGCTCATCAAAATCGTCGGTTACGGACCCACAGAGACAGCCAGTCAGACGTTATTTGGGCTTTGGGGCCATTAGGTGAGTCTTTGCAACCTTAACATTTGGAGGCAGCGGTAAGGCAGCACCAGCGAGGAGAGCACGGCCGTGCCTCCAGGCAGCTCTCTGGGGAGCCACGTTTCCTATCAGGCTGCAGCAGCCTGCTCTTCTTCTGGGGGATGAAATCGGCTTTGTCAGCCTGGGCTTTTTGAGTCTCTCGTGTCTCGTTCATGGCTGACTAAAATGTGCTCTTAACAAAATCGGATAAAACTGATCACAGAGTCATTTGTGGTCTTTGCTTTTTCCAGGCTGTTAATTCGCTCATTCACATGAGAGCTTCAAGGTGAACCTGTGCTTGGAACAAATCTCAGTCTGTCACATTGGAACAGTAGTTGGCTGCTGTAGCCGGGTCTTCTCTTTGCAACACTGCAGGCGTTTAATGTTTGCATCTTTACTTGCAAGTGGCATGGGACATGTTCCACATGTGCCCCAAGACCTCTCTTTGATGAGAAGCAGTGTGGTGAGTGGAGACAAGCAGGATTATGGTTTCAAAAGCATATTCCTGGTCTGGGCTAGGAGGCGAATGGAAAAGCACTTCATCAGTTGTCTCCACCCTCCTGAACCACTCCCAGCCTTGCATGGCTGCCCATGCCCTGCAAGCCCCACGAGCACGCAGTGCCACCAGCAACCCCCATGCTCACCCAGGCTTTGGTGCTGAGGCTGTGGGCTTCGTGCCAGAGGTGTCCCTGGGGCAGAGCTCTGCACGGGCTGTTTCCAGCTCTGACCACCACACCTGGGTGGACGTGGCCGTGCTGGGTGTGGTGGTGTGCTGGTGGGGACTTCAGAGACGTCTTCCTGAAGACAACAAGAAACAAGTCCTCCTTCCCTTATGAAGAAGCCAACACCTTGGGTGCTCTAACCAACAGAATACTGGTAGTTCGTTTATTTGTGGTTTATTATCAGGACTAGGTAACCCATGGAGCATAACACAGCAAAAACCATGCAGCAAATCAGCCTGCTAGGAGCCACTCTGCTTCCCATCACGGTGGTCAGATCTGGTACCAGTACAGAGAAGGGACTGTGGTTCTCCAGGCTGGGACTTTGAGAATGCTCAAAGGGTGTCCCAGCTTTCTGGTTGGGGACTGGATCTGTTTGAGTGCTATCTGGAAAACCACATCCAGAAATGTGGAGCAAAAGGCTGGTTTTGTTTGGGGGGCTGGGATTTAGGTAATTGGGCACAGTTCTAGCTCTGCTCCAGACTTCTGGGGTGCCATGACCACCTACTGGCTTGTCCAGGCCCTGGTGCCCACAGATCAGTATCGATTCTCCTTGTTAAAATCTATCAGGTAAAACTGCTCTGGCACGGGTATACTTTCCTTTCTTCTTATAGCAACAGTACTGGAAGGTTAAAACTACTGAAGTTTGATTTTTGCTGGCTCTGATAGGTTTTGCCCTAGAAGAAACCCCAGCATTCGGGAAGGGGCTGGAAGAACATCATGAAGACATGCTCCAGCTTTCTGCATTCGCCAGCAGAGCAAAGGGGTGGCACGGGGCAGCTCTTGCTCCCCTGCCCACCTCCTGCCACTGCCCATGTTTTATATTTTACCTTTACTCCCTTGCATTTGTCCCAGGTGAAGCTCACATTTAACTCTGAGTCCTAAAAATTCCTTGGTATCTTTTTGTGAGTGCTCGCCAGCATTTCAGAGGCTTAGCATCTTCTGAATGAATCTATCTGTCCCTTTCTTCCTAACCAGAATCAAATCCTGCCCAAATCTCACCATACGGCATTAGATGCTCCTCTTTATCCGATATATGAACTTTGCTCTTATCACTATATACAAGCATAATCAAATTTTACAATCGCTGCTGTCACAATCAAATTTTATAATGATGTGACACTTTCTTTGGTGCCCCCTAACATACTCCTTTAAGTAGTTGACATACCTGTGCTGCAAACACTTTAAAAAGTAACTTTATCTATTGAAATTAAACAAGTAATTGCATTTTAAAAAAAAAAAAAAACGGTGGATGAAATTTTACCCTTATTGAAACAAATAGGAGTTTTGTCAGTGACATGAGTAGAGCCAAGGTTTCACCCAGAATTCAGAGGAGGGATCAGAGATGAGCCGATAAGAGAAATGAATGAGCCAGCTGTGAGAGCTGGGTCTGCAATCTCAGCCCAAACTCCCCCACCCAACAAAGATTGCAGCAGAGCTCTGTCTCTAATTGCTGTAAGAATTGCTGTCTTATTGTTCTGGCTGTCTTCTGCAATTCTGTTACTGAATGAAGGATATTTGTGATATAAATGAAAGGAAAAAAAAAAAGCACCAACACACGTATTACCCAGCCTTATGCACTTATGAAATGAGAGCGTTATTACAGCAGAGAGGAATTAAGCTACAAAGCTGATGCTCTGTCTCGTTGAGGGTTTGCAGAGTGGTAATTAAGAGAAGCACTTTCTGCATAAGAGAGCTACTTCTGCTGCAGAGGAAGAAAAAACATTTCTGCTCATTTTAATCAGGCGTTGACGGATTGCACTAATCAGTTACAATAACATTTCAGCATCTTCCTTGTGCAGATCTCTCGTAACTGCTGGGCAACCCTGGCACATTCGCTTTAAGCCCGGAGCAGGACCCGCTTCAGTCACTGGGAAACAGACAGCAATTTCAGCAGCGCTGGATGCGGCCCTTGTTGGCTCCCAACCCAGCCTGGGTTTATTTATTTAAGCTTTTCCAGCATGGCTTTGAAACCCCTGCCACTCCCCAGGTATTAAACCCCAACATCTGGGCACACGCGGATGGACACAGACCCTCTTCCCCCAGGTGAGGTTCCTCCAAATCACTGGAACGACTTTCAAAGCAGATCACGCAAGCTGGACACATGCCTGCTGCGGAGATGGACTCCGAGGACCTTTTTGGGGGAGCGCTGTTTCCCCAGGTCATCCTCGTTCCCCTCGGCGAGCAGCCTGGCTTTGGAGAGGCTGCAGACGGTGGTGGCAAGCAGCAGTGTGCTGCTTGCAAGGTCTCTGTCCCCGTTGCAGCCGCACGCAGCACCGTGCCAGAGCGCTCATCCCCGCACCGCCCCGCGAGGCTGGGGACTGCTCCTACCGCCGTGCTGCACGCAGGAAGCAAAGCGTGGCAAGGTGAAGCCCTCGCTGTGGGGCTGCTCACATGCCCTGGCCTGTTTGCTTCACCATGAGAAATCAGCCCAGCACGTTGCTTTCTGCCACAGAGGTTACTGACCCCCCTGTCTGGTGGTGCAAATGTCCCTGGAGGGGGTCCACCCAAAACACTGCAAAGGCCCACCACAGAGGAAGGGTGCAACCAGGGAGCACGGTCTGGGAGCCTGGTGGTGGAGGGGAGGGCAGGGAGGTGAGGTCACTAGTGGTCAAGCTTAGAAGGCACCTCTGGAGGTCATCTGGTCCAACCCCCTGCTCCAGCAGGGCCACCTAGAGTAGGTTGCCCAGGACTATGTCTGGATGGCTTTTGAAGATCCCCAAGGATGGAGACTCCACAACTTCTCTGGGCAACCTGTGTGGCTGCAAACACAGCTTTTATCCCCAAATCGCAACTCCATCCTGCTAAGCCTCCAGCAATCCGGTTAAAGGGCCACCTAAGTGAGATGCCACGGAGACCTCTGTGCTGGTACTTTGTGGGGTCAGGTTGTGCTCTGGGAGCAGAGGGTGACGGAGGGGTCCCCTGGAGACCACATTCCCAAGGCAAACGGCATCCCTCAGCCCACCACTCTAGCTCTGGGGTTTTACTGCACCACATTCAAAGCCAGTAACACCACTTACACAAAGCGAGGTGACCTGGGAGCACTCAGGGTGAGCAGGGTGAGCCACCACACCACGTCAGGGCTGCACTTAAAACACTTTTCAGTGTTACCACTAACAACAGACATAAGGGCTCAACCCAAAACCTGCTGACTTCTGATGAATCCCTCACTGCTTTCCTCTGCTCAGCATCTTTTGAGGCTGGGTGAAAAAAGAGGTGCAAAGGGCACAAAACTGCAACTGATAGGAGTGACCTCCGTTGTGCAAACAGTGAGACAGGGTAGAGAAGAGCACAGACCTGGCAAGCACCCCTCAAGGCAAGGCAAGGTTTTTGGAAAGGACTCACTTTTTGGAAAGCATTGTCCTTCCTATGGCTCTTCTCCAAACCTCCTTCAGCAGCATGTGGGGAGCAAGATTAAGTGATTTGTTAATGTGGGGCTTGAGGTGGCCAGGTCATGCTGCGGTGCAGGTGCTGGGGGCATGAGGCCACCTGGCAGTACTCGTGGGGATGCACGGGCGAGACAAGGCACTAAGGGAGCTCAACTACTGAAGCGATATGCCTGGGCATAAGTATAGAGGAGACTGACAAAAGGAGGGAGACATCAGTTCTGAATCTGGACTTCAAATTGTAAAGCTCCTAACATGCATTGAGGAGGTACATCAACACCTGGGCAGCTTGCCGAGTTCCTCCAGACATGGTGTCCAGTCGTAATTGCATGCTGGCACTGTTGCAATTTTGAAAGCAAGACGCACAGCTCACCACAAGGTTCTTGTTGTGGGGAAGGTGGTGGCTACAGGCGTCACCCAAACGTCTCAGAGCAGAATCGGACACCTCTGGCATGTGGTTACAGCCACGACCACATCAGCATCGTGACTGTCACTGGGGCTGAAAAACCGCAGGTGAAAGGGAAAGCTGGTGGCTGGAAGGGGATGGGTTGGTGACCACTGGGTTAAAGTTTCCAAGCAGAAATAAAGCAGAGACACAAGGATGGGAGAGGAAGAAACAGGAGACAGCCAAGGGGTATCAAGTGAGCAGGCACACTGCACTGCAAAATGCAGCTAGTTGTAAGGCAAACGGACTACTGGCACCGAGCGTACTGCTGCACGTGTGTCCTTCCCAGGAGTGAGGGACGGGATAGAAAGAGGGAGTCACATCCACAAGATTTTTAACAGTACGCTGCAGAGTGCTCCAATGCTATAGAGATTACAACCTTAAAGCATGGGAAAAGCCAAGAATAACCTTTCTTTTTGTGTAAAGCATAAAGAAAAGAAAAGAAAAGAAAAGAAAAGAAAAGAAAAGAAAAGAAAAGAAAAGAAAAGAAAAGAAAAGAAAAGAAAAGAAAAGAAAAGAAAAGAAAAGAAAAGAAAAGAAAAGAAAAGAAAAGAAAAGAAAAGAAAAAAGAAAAAAGAGAAAAGAAAAAAGAGAAGGAATANGGAAGGGAGGGAACGGAAGGGAAGGGAAGGGAACGGAAGGAGAAAGGGAAAAGGAGAAAGGGAAAAACAAACGAACAAAAAAAGCAGCAGCAAACAAGTCCAAGGTTGCTGGCCAACACATGTGATTTCAAAGGCTGAATATCTGACTTGTTTTTAACCAAGGCTGAATCTCTCTCAGAATTACTGTTTAGATTACAGTCTTGCTCTGAAAGGGAATATATCTACCTCTCCATGCCAGCGACAAAAAATGTTGCTATTCACATCTCATTGGAGGTGCTAGAAGAAAGTAAGCACTGCCTGTAAATAAGCTGCCTCGATAATTAATTGCCAGCACAGACAGCACAATACAAAAGCTCCAGAAATAAGTTATTGCAAACAGAATTTCAAACTAACAGGGCATGAATAGCTTCTGAAAAAGCTTCCAAAAAACAAACCTTGAGTTTTGGAGAGAGGTAAAACACCACCAATCAACCTGTCTATGTTTTCTGAACAGGAGGTCTCAGCCTATTTAACACCAGGAGCGGCAGCATGCAGCCCAGAAAGGAACCCCCATCAGCACCACAGCTGGCAAAGGAGAAAAAAGGGCTGAAAGTAGCAGGGGTGTGAGCAGGGGCATGGGAAAGGGAGCAGAGAAGATGGAGATGGTGATGGGTGGGTGGGTGGGTGGATGGATGGATGGATGGATGTGGTGGATGGATATGGTCCGTGCGCATGTTCAGTGAGAAAAGCCTGGGTACAGAGAGAGCAGCCACATGACACCCACAAGCATCCTCTGCTCGGGGAAGTTTCATCCAGCAGCAATGGGAAGAAGAATGACTGAGGAAGGTGAGGCCTCTTCAGCCCCTGCCATGGAGCATGGATGGTATCTGAACCCTCCCCCGGAAAGTGCAAAGTATGACATGGGTAGAAGTCAACACATTTTAATGGGGCTGAGGTGCCACAAGCTTGGCCTAGCCAGAGGGACATCTTGATGGTCTGTCCTTCAAACCATGCAGCCATGGGTTATATCTCAAGCTGTTGAGAGAGCAGACAGGCAAGGGCTGAGGATGCACTTGGCACAGACTTCACCCAGGGCAAGGCACTGGCATGGTGACGTGCACGCCCGTGTACGTGTACATACAGCAGCCAGACTCTTTAAAAAGAGGTACAAAAGGGAAGGATACGTTTTAGGCCAATTCAAAGCCCACTTGAAGGCATCATTAGCAAGTAGGAGAGAGATGGCAGTGAAAGGAAGCAGGGAGGAGAGATTATAAACAGAAAGGGAAGAGGAAAAATACACATCCAAGTGAAATTTACAATTCTTATGTAAATGAAAGGAGAAGTAATGATGCACATCAAACTAATGAAATTGTCCTGCAGACTGACTACTAGCTAATGAAATTGCTTACTTAGCATACATTAACTGAGCTGCAACTGGCATTTCACTGTACTCACATTAGACAAAACTCTTCCCATCAGCAGCGAGAAAAACGCCACAGGGTAGAGCCAGGCAGCTTTGTTTCACACAGTACCCGTCACAGAGAGCAGCCGGGCTGTGC
Source organism: Chauna torquata (assembly GCA_013399475.1). Taxonomy (NCBI): domain Eukaryota; kingdom Metazoa; phylum Chordata; class Aves; order Anseriformes; family Anhimidae; genus Chauna; species Chauna torquata. The sequence goes on from VXAL01015091.1 coordinate 213,506, forward strand.
CAAGGCACGGGTCGGCTGCCGTGCAGGTGAGGCTCAGCTCTGAGCCATCCCTGGTGTGCACGGGGGCTGCGTGCTGACAGCTCCACTCGTGACAGCTGGAGCACAGAAGTCAAATCCCATTTCTTCTGGTTCATGGGTGGCCGGCAGGAATATTTTGTGGCTGGGGCTTCTTTAATTAGCAGTTTTGCTCGGGACACTTGAGCTGTGTTAGGGTGCAGCTCTCCATGACTATACACTAACAGCTCTAGGACAACAGACCAACACACCTCTCCACCGGAGTGCCTTTCTTACCCTTAAAGCACGATGGACTCCAGACAAGAAGTTAAAATGCTTCAGGTTTTGAACAGTTACAACTGCTCTTCTGCTTTTTTTTTTTTTTTTTTTCCAGGAAGCACAAGAAGTCAGAGCTCTGCATCATCTGCAGAGCTTGCAGAAGACTTCCTAATGTTCTAAGCCAGGAACAGGAGGTGGGTAGTAGTCATCCATGCTGGAAAGCCCAAGAATGAGATGAAGAAACTGTTTGTAGCCCATCCAGGTTTACATCCTGTTAGTGCAGGTCTACTCTCTCGTATCACTGTCGTAAGGTTAAAAGCAAAGGTGCTAAGTGGAGCCACTTCTGCATTTTCCCCTTTCTAGGGTGTTTCATGGTCTCTGCCATGTAACGTACCCAAGGGCAAATCTACGTAACAGCAGCCCCAGCTCCCAGTCTGACACCGTTCAGAGCAGCAGAAGGACCTTCATGAGGCCTCCAGAGAGCAACCTTCCAACAGCAATTACCATTTTTTAGGAAAGGATTAGAGGTTAATGGCTGAAAAGTATCCACGCAGGAGCTGACAGCTGTCGCTATGGCAGGCTATCCTCCCTCCTTGGCCTCAGAGCGTTTTTAAGGGATCATGATGCTGTCGCAACATTGAAGTTCAGCCCTGGACAGGTGCTAAATCACACTGAATGTTTCACTTGAAAGCAAACTACGTTCTAGATTTAAGAGACGGATGGGATTTGATTATTTTTTCTCAATTTTAGTTGAACAATAGACACATTCTCTTATCAAATGATGCAATTCTTATATGACCAGAAAATTTGACTGAAGAACTCTCCATCATACGCTTTTATCCCTCTGCATTAAGATTCAAGGTAAAACATCCAGCAAAGTTTAGCTTGGTCTGCAACCCAAAGAAAAAATATGAGGCAAGTGCAGGCTCTCTGGAAGTCCTGATCCTACCACACGCCTCGCCACAAAAGAGTAGAAAGCTTACAGGGAGGGATCGTTGTATCTGGGTTCAGAGGTTTCACCTGCAGAACCACAACCCACAGGAAGCAGCGTCCCGCTTTCCCAGGCATGTCTTTGTGTCTGTCCACACACACTGCCTAAAAGTCCTTGTCTAACCCCAAAGCAATCACTTCTGTGTCACCCAATCATTGCAGAATAACCACCCCCAAATCTACTGCGTTTTCCTGATGGGTGAGACAACGCACACCCATAAAAACCATAAAGGGTCCCTGGGACAAAAGCCGCGACACCAAACTGAAAGGCTTTGCAAACCAAAGCTTTGCAGAGCCAGGAAAACAGTCTCCTGCTCCCACGGATCGATGTTCCTTCAATCCTACTCCTCCAAGGTCAGGTAAAGTTTTTCAAGACGCATTTGCCAAAGATTGGGCAGCCTTAGCAAAGCCCTGCTTCTCCAGGGGCCAGCGCTCCGTAACCTTCAGCCGGTCTTCATGTCTGATCCCCTGCCTCAGTCCTATTATCATTGCTCACCGGGGAGACCAGGTACATTTGAAGGAAGCCAAGTCTTCCAGCTTCTCAGCTCTGAAATACTTTGCCTGAGGCTGCCCAGGCTCTCGCTATTCCTCTTTCGGTATGTGGGCTAAGGCTGCCTGCAGCTTTCCCCCTCTTTGCTGAGCAGATGAGTTCCTATTTTGGCCGCTGCCGTTTACAACGGGGGAGCTGCCTGCGAAGTCGGACACGTGCAGCCTTTAACCTAACAGAACACAGCCTTGTTGAGGACTGAAGTACCTCGGGGAGACACAGGGAGAGTTGCCCAGTGAAACCATGCATCAAAGCCAGGCCAGGCTCGCGGCAGGTCTGCAGCCGGGTATGTTGCTCTTATTCACATCAAAGTGTTTACTTTTCTTCTCCGGTTATCCCTTTGTCACTCTAAAAACACCTCTGAGAAAGCCAATGTTGATGTCAAAGCAAAGCTTCTCCGCCCCACGCCCGTGTCCCCGGGAGGGTGGTGGGGTGCCCAGTTTGGGACTCTGCAGCCCTGCGTCCCCTGCTCTGGACCACTCCTGGGGTGCACCCCACCTTGCGCCAGTGCCTGGCGTCAGAGCACCAGGGCCTGGCGTCACAGCACCAGGAACACCTGCAGGCCCTGCAGGATGCCCGTGTGTGCAGATGTGCCAGGACTTCAGAGCACAAGCCGACGTGCAGCACAGCTGGGAAATGTGGGGCAGGCTCTCTCACATCGCACCGTTGCAGCACCCTCCTGCAGATCCACCCAGAAGGGAAGAGGAGTGAGGTGTACCCCAGCTGGGACCAGCCTGGTGCCCCGGTCACAACCCTGATGGGTGGCACGAGGCCATGCAGGTCAGAGCCATGGGTGGTCGTTGTGGTTAAACGCACGTGCGCGTTCAGTGGCAGCAAAGCCAGGAACTGGGGATGGGCCTGATCCAGGCAGTGGTGCCCCAGGCACCAGCCCTGGGAGCACTTCTGACACCCCGCATCCGGAGCATTCCGGAGGGAGATGTGGGGGCTGTACCCACTCCAGCCCAGGCACGGACTCCAGGAGAAGCAAAGTTTGGACTCCTGAGGTCCAGGCTGCCCTGCCAGGACACAGCTCACCACAAGGTTCGGGCTTCCCCAGGGTGCCTCTGTGGGTGGGGACAAGTGACTTTCTCCCATCGAGTAGCAGCTTCCCACCTTCAACAGTGTCGGGCTGGGCAAAATCAAAACCCTCAGGCTGAAGTGAGAGCTTCCAGGTGGTTGGTGAGAGGCTCTCATGACCATCTAGGTGCTGGAAGGCCCAGGGCAGGCACTGTGAGCTGCTCCAGGGCTTTGGCTGCAAGCACGGTCACAAACATATAAAGAGGTCGCTTCATTCCAAGTAGATGGAGGAAAGCTGCATTTCCCTACAGCAAAAACAGAGCTTTTGCTTGCATACCCCTGCTGAGAAACATGCCTTAAATAGAGGATTCTTAGGACAAGAGGAATATTTTATGTTAGATGGCTATTTCCCTTGCAACCGCTTTAAAACCGCATCGCAGGGGGAAGCGCGGCTCCATCCCGGCTTTGCGAGTGCTCGGCCACCGCTCCATCTAGCGGAGCCTGCAGCCCAGTGCCGCCTCGGGCAGCGCACCGAATCCTGCCAGAGCAGAGCAGGGAAACGTGGGGCCGTGGCATGAAGAAGGCTGCAGGCCAGCAGTCACGCAGGCTTCGCATCTTCGTTCCTCACCTCTGGGGCCAGAGGATGCGCACAGCCAAGCTCCAGTCACGGATGCTCTGGGTACACCAGGAGCATGCCCACAGGAGCTGGCAGAAGCAAAGCAGTAATCAAGATCTTACGGCCATGTGGCCCTGAGTAGCTTCACATGCCCACTGAACTCCCCAGGCGGGCACTCCTGGTCCAACCTGATGCAAACCATTCCTCACCTGAGTTCAGGTAAGGATCTGAGCAGAAAGGTCTCCCCTTTCCATGTCTGTGCTACACTGAGCAGGCGCTGCCCACTCCCTGCCTCCTCTCCTATTTTGGAGACACACCTCCCTACTAAGCTTAGCCCTTAACTTGATAATTTCCCTTCTTTTGTTATTAAAATACCTGGAAAACAGAAAAAAACATATAATTAGATCAGAAAGAAATTCTTTAAGCCCATTTTTCTTGTTTACAAGTCACTGGTTGCTCCATAACTACACACACACACACACACACACACATGCACACCGTGCTAACAGCCAAACAGACAGGCTAAAGACCCGTTTGACCAAAGAATTTGAAAATCTGTCTATTTCATTTTTTAAAAAAAAAATGTCACATGAGAAATAAAGGGAAATTGGGATGTGGTTTTACTGCAAGATTTATTCAATCGTTCTCTGCAGGTGCATGAGTTGGTTTTCTTTCTGTCCTCCTGCCTTTCCCACCCCTGACAAATTCCAGCCCCTTGGCCAGTGTTAGCAGAGATAACAGTCCCAAAGATACCAAGGTACAAGTTGGAAACAGGTGCTTGCATAAAATGGTGGCCTTAAATGTCCTCACTGAAGGACTAAGCCTGTACACCACACCCGTGAAGTTACACACGGGAAAGCCCTGGCTAGCAGGTGTGGTTCGTTCTGCTCTAGAAGCCGTTTCTTTCTGCCAGAGTGAGCAGAGAGACGAGATTAGCTTTTACCTGGCTAAGTACCATCACCCCAGCTTTAAACAGGAAGAGAGAAGTCACTGGTGAGGCACTGGTGAGACTGCACCTCAAAAATTGTGGTCAGTTTTGGGCGCCTCACTACAAGAAGGATAGTGAGTTTCTGGAAAGTGTTCAGAGAAAAGCAGCAAAGCAGGTGAAGGGACTAGAAAACATGACATGAGGAGCACCTGAGGGAATTGCAGTTGTTTGGTCTGGAGAAGAGGAGGCTGAGGGGAGACCTCATTGCTCTCTACAACTACCTGAAAGGAGGTTGCAGCGAGGAGGGTGTTGGTCTCGTTTCTCAGGTGACATTGATAGGACATGAGGAAATGGTCTCAAGTCACACCAGGGGAGGTTTAGACAGGACATTGGGAAGAATTTCTTCCTGGAGAGAGTGGTCAAGCACTGTAACGGGCTGCGCAGGGAGTCGGTGGAGTCCCCATCTCTGGAGGTATTTAAGAGACATGTGGATGTGGCACTAAGGGACATGGTTTAATGATGGGACTCGGTAGGTCAGGCCGATGGTGGGACTTGATCATCTTGAAGGTCTTTTCCATCCTAGATGATTCTAGGATTCTATGATAAGTTAGGCAAGCAGACCAAAGCCACGGATGTAACTTCACCTCGGTGCAGGGCTGGCTTTGCTGGTTTGTTTCACGAATGCCTGCTTCCCATCTCCCAGGTCTCGCACAGACACAAGGGCTGCTGATGGTCAGGAGAGTGAGACAGAGCTCAGCAAAAAGGGTCCACGTTCACTGACACGGCTCGCGTGGAGCCCCGCGTCCTGGCGTGGAGCCTCCGGGCAGGGTGTCAGAGAAGTTTCTCACCTGCGGGTGCCGCAGTGCGGTTGGAAGGGAGCGAGGTGAGGACAGCAGAAGCGACTCAGCCTGTCATTGCCGTCCGCGCTTTGTAATTACAGCCGATAGCACTTTCCTCGAGGAACTGCGCGCACGGTGATGAAGCGAGTCTCGCACCGGTCTCCGCGGGAAGCATCGGGAGCCCTGCGTGGCCACGGGGGGAAGCTCGCAGAGAGGCACGGGCTGGCGAGAAGTTCAAGCAGGGGTGTGCAGCGGGGATGGGGATGGGATCAGCACCCCGGGCTCCAGCCCCAGCCGTGTACCCTCGAAGGCAGCAGCAGTGCTCCGAAGGCTTGGCGGCTCTCCCAGGGCACAGCCGCTTCTCCGAGCGATGCCCGGGCAAAATCCTAACTGGAAACTTCATCACTGGGTGGTGGCATTAGTCGGATTTTTTTTTTCTTTCTTTCTTTCTTTTTTCGCCTGTGCTTTTGCGTTCGCTGAAGGAGGGCGGCAGGTGGCAGCAGAGGCCGCGTGGAGCGGCGCGGCGGCACCGCGGGGCTGCTGTCCCCGAGAGCTGTCCCCCAGGGCTGTCCCTCCGGACACACGCAGCTCCTGGGCTCTGCCTTGCACAGGAGGGGTCCCCAAGTCGGCAAACAAAGGCCCCGTCACTGTTTTAACACAGAAGCATAGAGAGGTTTGGGTTGGAAGAGACTTTAAAGCTCATCCAGCCCCAGCCCCCTGCCACAGGCAGGGACACCTCCCACCAGCCCAGGCTGCCCAAAGCCCCATCCAGCCTGGCCTTGGGCACCTCCAGGGATGGGGCACCCACAGCTTCCCTGGGCAGCCTGTACCTATGCCTCATCTCCCTCATTGTGAACAATTTCTTCCTAATATCTAGTCTAGATCTACCCTCTTACAGTGGTCTAGCAGGACCTTGCACTTGGCCTTGTTGAACTTCATGAGGCTGGCACAAGCCCACCTTTCAAGCCTGTCAAGGTCCCTCCGGATGGCGTCCCTTCCCTCTAGTGTGTGTCGACTACACAACACAGCTTGGTGTCATCCACCATCTCCATGAAAATGCCGCTGGAGGAGGTATCTCAATTCCTGCTTAGCAGACCTCGCATTTGCAGCTTAGATCACAAGCAAATGCCAAAAAAAAAAAAAAACTGTTTTTATCCACCCCACATTGATTGAGGTGTTTTTTCATTTTTTTTATTTTATTATATCCCTTATCCTATCACTATAGGCCCTGGTAAAAAGTCTTTCTTCATATATCTTATAAGCTCCCTATATACTTTGAAAATCCATAATAAGGTCTCCCCAGAACCTTCTCTTCTCCAGGCTGAACAACCTCAACCCTGTCAGCATCTCTTCATAGGATTTTTTTTTTCCTTAGTTTTCCTTAGTTTTCCTTTTCCTAAATCCAGCCTTCATTTCTCAAACAGGCCCAGCCATGCATGGTGTTTTAAGGGATGCAATCCCAGAGCTCAGTGCTTGCCGTGCTGCTCACCTGCACCAAGTATTTCCAGTGCAAACAAGTGTGGGATGTGGGAGCAAGGACAAGGGATGCAGGCTAGTACACATTCCCACTACAATATGCCCTGGTATAAAGCTTCATTTTAAAGAAGTGAAAAGCATTCTATGGTTTCACCTCTTCCTTTCCACATAAGACGTTATACAGTGAAAGCTTCTTGCTGCGATGCCTGCTCATGACCCAGCAGAGGACATTGGTCTTGGTTCAGCAGGAGTCCATGAAGTCCCTGCCCTACCCAGGCCCTCAACAGTGCTGAGACTCTGCAGGTGACCCCTAGAGCAGGAAATCAGGTGAATATGTGAGAGGTGCTGGGATTTGGATCCAGGCATCAGCTCCTCTTGCTATGTGCTGCTCACTGCACAGCGTTAATTGCCTTTCTGAGATTTAAGCTCCAAAATTACTATTTCTGGGGCTCTTTCAATGTTCTATAATAAAGTAAAAAAATAAGAAGAAGAAGAAGAAATGCCATCCAGGGGGACTTTGATAGGCTTGAGAGGTGGGCCTGTGCCAACCTCAAGAAGTTCAACAAGGCCAAGTGCAAGGTCCTGCACCTGAGTCGGTGCAATCCCAAGCACAAATACAGGCTGGGTGGAGAATGGATTGAGAGCAGCCCTGAGGAGAAGGACCTGGGAGTGTTGGTGGATGAGAAGCCCAACATGAGCCAGCAATGTGCACCTGCAGCCCAGAAAGCCAACTGTGCCCTGGGCCGCATCAAAAGCAGCGTGGCCAGCAGGTCGAGGGAGGTGGTTCTCCCCCTCTGCTCTGCTCTCATCAGACCCCACCTGCAGTGCTGCGTTCAGCTCTGGGGCCCCCAGCACGAGAAGGACATGGACCTGTTGGAGTGGGTCCAGAGGAGGGCCACAGGGATGATCAGAGGGCTGGAGCACCTCTCCTGTGAAGACAGGCTGAGAGAGCTGGGGGTGTTCAGCCTGGAGAGGAGAAGGCTCCGGGGAGACCTTATAGCGGCCTTCCAGTACCTGAAGGGGCCTACAGGAAAGCTGGGGAGCAAAGACTGTACTTCAAATAAGAGTCCAGTCTTGGATGTTTCTTGGGTAGATTAAGGTTTTGCCATGTGCTAAGCACCTCTGAACAGATTACGTTGCTTTGAACTGGTCTCGTCCCTCTGTGTTGTGATCGGGCCTACAAGCGTTCAACAGTCGCTTGGCTTGACACACGAGCACACCACCATGTGACTGAGCGTCCCGCGTTATGCGATGGGCACGAGTCCAGAGATGTGACAGGGACAGCCTGCAAACCCTGCTGAAAGAGGATGAAATGAATGGGGAGAATGAATGGTTAGAGGAAAATACATCCTCATGGATCCAAGAGGGACTTGGCAGCTGCTGCTGAATGTCCCCACGTCCAACCAGAAGTCAGGCTGAAGATGCCGCAATTCTATGACCATAGACTTTGATGATGGAGGCAATGAAATAATAATTGGCTTTATTATTTCTTCTGTTGTTACCTGAGAAGCAGGTTCGAATTACATTTTGGAGACACTGTTTAGTCCAGCTCCATTTGCCTCCTCAGTGCCAGTTTCGGAGGGCATCCTGCCCTCTCGCGGGGAGGCACCTCCAGCAGCCCGTGCTCGCCCTGCGCACGCTTTTGCCAAGCTCTGTGCAGCTGCCCGCTGGAGATCAGCGACTTCACGTCCATCAGGGAGAGAGGTCACATCCGCAGTGTACGCAGCTCTGCTGTGCTATGGATATTGTACTGTGTGCTTTGAGTAGTAAACAAGCAACGACTCCGGTTAGGAAAAAACACTTCTCGGTGATTGTGAGCAGGAGTCCACCTCCTCTACAAACATGAGGACTAAAAAGGGATAAGATACTTGGCAGGCAATATTTTTCAGTTTATTCTTCAGGCTGAACTAATATAATGAGCTTTTTAGTTTCTATACATATAGAGAAGCCAGATGGGCCTGAGTTTAGATATCCAGAAGCTTCAAGAAACCAAAACTGGCTCTGAAACCCAAATCAAAGCAAGCAACGGCAGTGACCCAGATGTCGCTGTGCCTCACAGGTACGGCTGGGGGTTCAATTAGAGGTTCCAGATGTGAAGCAAGGATGCACATACACAGGATCAATGCACAGCCTTTGAAGACAAATGCTAGCCATCCCCAACCTCCTGCAAAGATTCCCCCATTGTCACTTCAAAGATGTGCATTCCTGTGGAAGTTTTTCTTGTTAGAATAAGCCTCACGATATAAACTATATATTGCAATTCTCTTTATCTTGCTTTTCTTCTCTCCTGTTTTCAGTTCAACGTTGTATCCTGTTAGGGGACTCTCGCCTTGTGGATCTCAGCACCCTCACTGTTACAAACAAGCTCTTTAGAGTTCTGAAAACACACTTTGCAGAAGCCTTAACATGACCTGCAGAACGTAAGGCAACACCTTCACAAAAGACAGAGCAATCCGTTCTGCACTGCAGCGGTACGTTTGAATGGGCAAAATTGCATAAGAGTATGTTTTTAATGTTTTTATCATAGCTGCACCACACGTGCGATTTGTAGGGTATGAAGTGCGTGACAAGACATAAGTAGGAGCACTATTTATCTTAAGGTATCTTCTTATATATTATTAATATATTGTTATATGTTATTAATATAATTATTAATATTGTGTTATTATCTTATTAGATATTGTATTCCAGATCCCCAGAGGTACAGCAACAGGTCTCTGAAGGAATGTATGCAATGCATCCTCTTGCTGTACGAGAAATCTGCTTCATGTGCTGCATCTCCTGCACAAGATGTTCCTACAGAAGAAAAAAACAACCTCCTACAAGTGCTTAGGAAATATTGCTGTGCTGTGAGCAGGAGAAATAGAATTTCAAGGGGGAAACATTGCTGTAACTCAGGGATTGAATATGTGAATGAAGAGCATATCGGCTTCTGACCCAATCCATATGGATGGTGAACAAGCAGTGCCACCCGGGGACTTGGGGATGGCCCTCACTGGCCACAGCTGGCCCTGCCCAGAAAAGTGGATCAAGGAAAAGCTTCACACCCTAAACCTGTCCAGCCACCTACATCTGGCTTTCCACCCGCTGCTGCCCTGGGGTGCGCAGCTGCAGCCCTGCCTGCAGCATGGCCCCGAGATGCCTCCTGGTGCCCAGGCTGCTCTCTGCAGCTCCTGGGGCAAAAGTAGCCTTCAGGAAAACCCCACAGAGCTGACAGCTGGGGTTTTGTGCCAAAAAACTGCCACAAGGCATTGCCTCAGGTAACGGCACTTTTGCATGAAGTGATGCTACGAGACTGTCTTAGATAAAGGTTCATTTACAGGGAGGGGCAACATCTAAAATCGATGCAGCTGCACCAAAGTCTGAACTTGGGCCATCTTTCATGCCACAGCTCAGGCTGCTAAGCCCACATCTCCATGTGCTAGAGCCACCAGAGATTGCTGCGAAGCAGGGCTCGGGAGGAGCTCGGTGTGGAGGCACACAGGCAGGAGGAGCAGGCAGGCTGCAGCCCTCCTTCCGCTGCTTGCAAAGAGGAGCCGGAGCTCGCCACCCTGTTCCAGGCCCACAATCAGTAGCCGTGGAGACACCACCCTGGGATGATGAGATTTCTCCTGGAATGCCCTAGGAACTGTTTTTGTTTTGTTTTGTTTTGTTTTGTTTTTCACAGTATTTCAGAACAGCTTATCACTGTAAGCCACTTCAGGAAAGTTGCAGTAATTAATCACTACCTTCTCCATGAGCAGAAAAAAATTACAAGAATGATCTCCAGAGAAAGTCGCCATCCCTGAAAAGCAGAAAAACTGATTCCTGCCTTTGTGCAAGCAAGATCAGAAGGAGAAAAATGATGAATTTTAATGCATTCTTCTGCATATGCTATCACACCCATGCTGGAAGATGGCATCAGTGCCTGCCGCCTTTCTCAACGACCCCTGTGGCACATTGGGCACTGCCGAATGCCAGTTAGGCCTGTTACTAATTAATAAGATTCACTGTGGTAGGGGAGGAGAGGGCACAGAAAACAGCAAAACCCAGGGATGTCCTTAAGAGTTCCCCCTTGCTCACAGCACAAACGCTGCCTGAACCCTGCGCTAGGTATGGCAGCAATGAGCAGCGCCCTGCACCGTGGTCTTCGGTGTTGAATTCTGAGCATCCTTGCTGTTCCCCCCAAGGGGAACCCCACGGCTCCGGGGCTGAGCACACTGTAGCCCTCGGAGCGGCACAACAGCTCTCCCCATCTCCATCTCCCCCTCTAATGGAGGGATTCAAATCAATCATATTGAAAGAGGAAAGTCAAATTAATGCAGTCCGTATTAATGGGCTGCTTATTAAACAGAGGAAAGCCTTTTCACAGAAACCTACGCAGACACACACATCTGCAATTATCTTTTTAAATTCTAAATCAAAGCAAATTATCAGTCTAGCGCCGAGCAGTAAACATGATTTGATTAGGCGTTTCATACCCAGGATACAACAGGATTTTTTTGAAGAACTCTATTAGGGCTGTGAATCGTGCTTTCTCCGTGCTAGGAAGAGCTCACAGCCCAGCAGTGACGGCTCCATACACCGGGTCTTATTTCCAAAGCTCTGCTTTTGACATGGCACTGGATGCCAGGAGTGCAAGGGCTGGGGGCTCGGCAGCATTCCTAGCCTGAGTTCTTTAGTTCCCTTTTTAAAAGCATATTTCTAATCCAGTGGCTGATGAGAAAAGCTTGAAAATCTGCTATTAAAGTTTTTTAAAAAAGCAAAATCGGATGGCAAATATATATTTTAAATGTCCTAAATCAGCCTCTGGACCCTGAACCCCCTGGGGCAGCAATACCTAGTGCTGGTGTTCACGTCGCTCAGCTGAGCCACATTATTTCAGCTCGTCCCTGCACACACAGAGCAGCAGAAGACAGGAGGGTCCCCAGGAGCTGCACCATGACTTTGTCACTACGGGCACGGCTCTGTGCTCGAAAGCTGTATCACAGAATCCCAGAATGGCTGAGGTTAGAAGGCACCTCTGGAGGTCATCTGGTCAACCCCCCTGCTGAAGCACGTCCACCTAGAGCAGGTTGCCCAGGACCATGTCCAGGTCCACCGTATGACTGGTGAACACCAACACAAGCCTTTGGGAGACGCAATGTATGAACGTCTCAGCAGCTTGTTAAGTATACAGCTTTATATCAATATTTAATGCTTGTTAACATTAAATATAGATAAATGCATTCTTATAGGAGGGACATTTGTGTCCAACAAACATCAGACACACCTGAAGTTGTTGTGATGGTGGATGTGTAAACAATAAATCTCAATTAATGAGCCTGTTTGTAATCGGCTTGCTTCTCACCAGCTTTCGATTTACTCTAAACACGAAGTAGGAGGCGAGCACCAGGAACACAGTGTTCTGCCAGGCTGCAGAGCCCAAATAAATCAGCAAACAAAACAAAGCTGCATGAGCAGGCTTGACACAGCTGCTCCAGAGCAAGGCTGTGCTGCTCGGTCTGATCCCTCTGAGCGCTTTTTCTCATGCCATCCTAAAGGAAAACCCTCTTGTACCCAATGCTGCCTTTAAAGTTGAGGGTCATGCTTCTGCAGGAGCACCCGGTCACCCAGGAAGAGTGGAGCTCGGAGGCAGACACGCCGTGTTCCTTCCCTGCCTGCCTGGGAGCATCCCTGCTCCTGCATGGCCGCAGGGCACAAAGATGCTCTGCTTTCTGTGACGAGTCCCAGGATCCTGAAACTGCAACCTCTTCCACTGAGGAAGCAGCACGCTGGTGTGTGCAACCTACTCCGTGATGCTCCCTTGCCTCTTTCTGTTGTCATCTCCTGCTTTTACAGGGGCCTGGCAGCAACTATTTGTGGAGGAGGAACAGCATATCGAGGAGCAGTAAGCAGTAATTGCAACAAAACCCCCTGGCACGCGTGTTAACTGGTAATTTACCACTCCGAGAGGCTGACGTTGTGGGTGACGGGTGATGACACCTGCGGAGCAGAACTTTTCAGGCACCAAGAGGACGTCTGGACTTGCGCTCTGCAAGAGGACAGGCAACAAACTGTAACCAGCACCGCAGGAAGAGGCACGCAGATCACCTCGTAAAGGCTATCAGTTTGCTCTTGTACGCAGACACAATCGCTTGCACTGTCGTTCAGATTCACTGTCCTACCGAAGCAAGCTACGTTTTCCGTGCTTTTTATGGGTGGAAGAAGAGAGGCAGGGATTATTATTCTTTTTTGACGCTGCTGAGTTATTAGTGTGAGTTTTCATCCATGCCAAAACCTTGATTCACTGCAAACCAGCAAAACACAAACCTCAAGAGACAAGTGAGGAAGAAAGCTAGAGTCTGGGTGTTTGCAGCCACTACTGAAAATGCATATTTGGGAAGAAAGTTTCTATCATGGGTAATGTTAATGGGGAAGAGCGAGCGGTGTTTGCTCAGGAGGATGGGACTAGACGTCCGTGGCTCTGTCCATGTTGCTCTCAGGTGTGCTGCCTGTCTTGTGCTTGGTTACCGCCAGCCTCAGTGCTTGCAGTGTCAGTTTAAATTTGGTGCTAATTGCACGAGAAACCAGCATGACTACTTCATGCCCTAGGTCAACCACATGCTGTTATTCCCCAGGGACTGAAGTTACATGGACTTTCTTTACTGGATTCAGCAGCTGAAGGGCAAATCCCAGTGAAAGCAAATTGGTCTTAGCTGATACTGACGTATTGAATTCTTTTAATGACACAAAGGGGTATATTACTTTGCTAAAAAGCCAGGGAGCCATATTCACCACGGCAAAGCAAAGCAAACTCTCTGCAGAGAGAGACAAAGCAAAGCAGCACTGAGTGCAGCAGCTCCTGATACCTCTGGTTTTATTGCTTCTGAATTTGATAAGCAGACCAGCCTGCGAGCCACGTTTTTTGCACTAAGAAACACGACAGAGTGCAAGCTGGGTTTTGGTAAGGGTGGTTTTTGGAGGTGGGGTTGGGCAAGAGACGTAATGAAATCCTTTGGACACAGAAAAAGAGCTCGGTTTCTGCCTTCACATTTCCTACACTGTGTTTTTAAGTCTGTAGGACAGTGCTGACAAAGCTGCAGTTTTCCCGTCAGCCTGTTGAAGGACATGCCTCTCCCTGTACTCTTCCCTGTTTATTTTTCTCTGCCCACTTATGCAGAGGGTGCTTAAGAAGGAAAGTTCGCCTTTGCTCAGCAGGGACCAGCGCGGCTGCTTGCAGCCTGTATGTGGCAGGTGGGTGATGCATTTCTCGAGGTCTGTGCGAGGGAACATTTAACAGTTCATAACATCAGTCAGATCACCAAACCAAATGAGTGACTGAACCACCCTCAAGTGCTGCATGATGCTGTGCCAGCTGTTTCTTTGGAGCTGCTACAAGAAGCAGCTGGTAAGTTAGCAGTGATGTCTAGTGCAGTGCTGGAGTTAAAAATAAACTTGAGAGCTTCTTTCCTTGTTTGTCCAGAGTTTGGGTAAGCTGCAAGACTTCTGCAGATATCAAGCGATGCTGCTGTAGAACTGGGAACTCAAATTCCCATTTCACTTACCCCCAGTGAGCAAGTTTGATTACAGTGGTACAAAATGGTTTGCTCCTGCTTTGTTTCCTCAATTAGTTTCATTCCAATTACTTCAGTATTTGATACATTTATAATTCATTTTACCTTTCTACTCAAAAAGCCCCAAACCGGTTTCAACAAAATCAACAGTTTCTTGCACAATGCTTCAATTTGAATGGAATAACTTACTAATTCATCAGTTCCCAGAGGCTCTTAACCTCACAAAATCCCCACGCACCTTTTCTGGGGCGAGGGTGCACTTTCCCTCACTGTCCAGAGGCACAAGCAAGAAGATTCCACTTTTGCTCAGCATTATCCCTGCAGCTCCTTCGGGGTCAGCACCGGAACAAGCACGGCAGTCCCGTGCCTGCACCGGACACTCGGCTGCTCCGTCTTTAGGCTGGCGATGAGGGACTCAGTCCTTCACAGCCATCCCAGCACGTACCGGTAGGTGTGCTGCGTTCACTCGTCCTCGTCTGACCCAGCTACTGAACCCACCGTTCCATTTAGCCCTCATACATTTTTGGGTTCTTAGAAAGTCGCTGGGTCTTACATCCATGTGAAAAGAGGCTTTATAATGGCTCCGGAGGTCTAAAGCTTGGCTATTTGTCGCTTGAAGCGACCTGCAGAACGAAGCAGCTCTCCTCCAGCCTGCGGCAGTTCTGTTGCCATCGTATTGCTCACGAGTGCCTGACGCTCCGGCTGTTCAGATAGCCCAGCTCGCTGGCGTGGGTCAGCAGGTTTGTCGGGAGGAATGATGTCTTTCACTAAGCCAGCTGATGCCACCGGATAACAGAGGAGTTGTCAATCACAAAAACTGTTCTCCAGGTATGCGCACATCCCGTAGCTTGGCCACCATCCACTTCAGCTAGCCTAAGATACTTGCTCTCCTTGCAAAGCTCTCCCCCGTATTTCTGGGTCATCACAGCTGTAACGGTGCTTCCAAGGGTTCGTTAATATTGGCATTTCACCGCAAATGTAAACAAATGGATATTTGAAAAACAAGACGGAGGTTGCATTTCATCAATTTGCATTTCAGGCATTTTTCCACCTTACACCAAAACCCACCAGAGCAGTCAACAACTGTTATGCTGTTTTTCCTCTACCTGTCCCCTGCCTCCAAGATCAAGAGAGATGCTTTTTTTTTATAACTAGATTTAATTAGATTGTCTATTCCAGGGAAGTAGAAATGGAGTTTGCAACAAAAACCTCGTGGCATGGCAAGCCAGGAAATGAAGTCGTATTAGTCACTGCTGAGCGAGACAGAGGTTGCATGTACAACAGGCACACATTCATTGCGAGATGCTTCTCCAGGCTGCACAGAAGCTCCGGAGGACTTGTTCGGGAGCACACTGCTTTATTTCCTTCCCCGAGCCATGCTATGACCCCACGCTCAGGTGAGGTACTGACACGCGGAAGAGCACGGGCAGAAGGGAGAGCTGCTGCTCATGTTGCAAACAGCATCCTGCAGGTGTTAGAGACTGATCAGAGGCAGCGGACAAAATGTTTTGTTTTTTATGCCCTCGGTGGCATTTTCAATAACCTGAACAGTTTACGTACTGCACTGGGCTCTCTGTCAGTAAGATGGTGCCGTCTGGGAGACTACCTGAAGCAGTCTTCAGCCCAACAAGCGTCTGCGAGTCTGGAGGATTAAATCCGTTGCCATTGCAGCCTTCTCTAGACAGAGAGGGAGAAGCAGCAGCATGACAGGGGAAGGTGAGAAGCAGCTGACTAACACCCTGCATGAGAAGCAAAGATGCTGGTATTGCCCGGGAGGTGGGAGGCTCGCTCTACCTCCAGCTGGGCTAAGCATGCAGAAACGCACTCATCTGCAGTACTTCCGTAGATACAGCGACAGCCAGGTTTGAACGCTGCCACAGAAGGGCTCTGTGGACGTACGTTGCCCACAGGAGACAGCGAAACGTCACTGCAGACGAAACTAAGCCATTCTGCCTCACATCTGCCACGGCCTTCACGCACGCACCGGTGCCAGCAGTAACCCCAGCCCAGCCACCACTCCTCTAACCCCTCCTGACTCCTCTGCAATGCAGATCTTGCTCGACTGGCCTGGTGGCTTCAGCCTGCCTCCTTTCATGCTGGGCTGGAAGCCTCACGTAAAAATCAAACTCTTCTCTCCCCTTCTTTCTTTTTCTTTTTCTTTTTCTTTTTCTTTTTCTTTTTCTTTTTCTTTTTCTTTTTCTTTTTCTTTTTCTTTTTCTTTTTCTTTTTCTTTTTCTTTTTCTTTTTCTTTTTCTTTTTCTTTTTCTTTTTTTCTTTTTCTTTTTCTTTTTTTCTTTTTCTTTTTCTTTTTCTTTTTTTCTTTTTCTGAAAGTACTATTTATTTATTTATTTGTTTGTTTAAATGGCATCTACCTCCCAAACAGAACACAGACAATTCTGAGCAGGTTTGAAATACTCATGCGTGTTTCTTCAGAAGAGCTCCTCCTGGGAAGGCTAGCTGCCTTTGCTTGGTCTCAGGGCTGGCATCCCTCTGCGATGGGCTCCACTTGTTTTGGGCCCTGTAGATTTACCCCCCCAGAGTTGAAATGCAGAGCTTTGCCAACCAAGCCATTTCTCTGTCTTCCCTCACAAAGTCTCTTTGTACGGCAGGCAAGGATCGTAAGATGAAGCTACTGGCCGTAAAAGGCTGTGAGTTTATCAGATTTAAATGATAACTAAACCAATTCCTAAAGCCACGACAATGGGGAGGAGGCATTGTTGCATAGTAAGGTATTTTTAATTCACCGTCGCTGCTACCTCATGTAACAACACCGACATCGAGGTTTGCGGCGTTACGGCGTTGTGTGCGACTCTGCTGAGCCCTCTGGTCAGATGCTGTGCTCCCCCGGGAAGAGGGTGACCGCCTCGGCCGGAGTGCTCGGTGGGGCAGGGCGGCAGGTAGGGGACACACGGCGCTGGGAGCCTCCTCCCAGGGCGACGAGCAGGGAGCAGAGGCGCAGCCCAGGCTCAGGGCTGGGAAGAGAGCCCTCCTGCCCGCCGGAGAGGACTGTGCAATTTCCTACAGCCCCAGAACCCCGAGCTGAATGAAATCAAGTGAGGATCAGTCCTTTAAAGACAGAGCAGGGAGGGAAACCTCTGTTTTATCTCCTTTCTCTCTGATGGAGCTGCTTCATTTGGAAGCGTTTTAGTTGACATGCTAATAAAATTTATCCTTTTAAGCTTAAAAGACTTTTTTTTTTTTTCATTTTGGGGTAGCTCGCTATGAGGAAATGTCCTAGGCAGACACATGCAAAGTTGCATCTGATCTGGGCTGTCCCCTGATGACCATGCTTTCCTCCTGGTAGACACAACTTGGTATCCTTCTGCCGAAAGACTGTTTGAGGAACAACAAAATTTACCATACTGGTAAGGGTGGAATTATTTTTCCAAGCTTCACTCACTCTTCATAATTGTCTGGGTATGTACTCTGCAGGTTAAAATTCCCTTGGCAGAGCTCTGAACATCTCCCAGGGGCTCAGACGGTCTCTCTCCACTTGGCTTCCTCCAGGGAAAGCTCCCACATCCCGCTGAGGAAGCTTCTCAAGCATGTCTTTCCCTTGAGAGGGGCCTGCTGCATCTCAAAGAGATACTGGAATGCTTTTCCAAGAAAAAGGAGACAGTACTTTCCTAACCAGCCTGCCTAGTGCTGGCATAACCTATTCCACAGTGAACCACAAGGATCACACTCAGATCATGTTCCAAAGATCTTTCTTTCAAAAAGCTTGGATAGTCAGCAAGCTAACGATGCTGACGTTGGAGGTATCATTACGAGCATCAGAATGCAATGGGTTGGGTAGATACTACGTGCATCAGAACTGCTGTTCCATGGTCTGTAAACGTCACAGTACCAGCCATGCTCAGACTACTAGAAAGTATTTTCTTAATTCAGATTCTGAAGACTAAGAAAACAACAAGGAACTCCCTGCACACTGCAGCGCGTCCTGCAGAATGAATTCTAACAAACAAAATCATTTTGGAGAGAGTCTCACTTGATCTCTCAGCCCTGCAGATACAGACAAACATCTGCAACATCCTTAACTCTTTGTATTCATTACCACTATTCCATAGCAATTTTAGGAAAACACACTCCTATTGAACCCTAGAGTCCTTTGTAAAAGTCTGTTCTCTGTGCAATCAGCCTGTAACTCAGTCTCTTTCCTTGTTTCTTTCCTGTGTTCTCTGCTCCTTGTGTAGCTGTTCCACGGCTCCGCTGCTGAGGTATTTCCTTACTCTTGCTGCAGGCAGCATAGGACAGGCAGAAGAAAGGTGAAAGTGAATGGGTTTTGACTAACTGTCAAGATGTGAACTTTGAATTTAGCTAACCTGCACTTCATTCTCTGCATCACCACTCCCAGCACAAATTTCTCTCTGAACCACAATTCCCATCCATAAAAGAGTTACTCTTACCTAACATCTATTAGTCTAACCTCCTAGCATCCTATAAGTCAACATGATTTTTGAACATAAAATATACAAACATCAACAGAGCTGTCTTCTTGTCTTTTTGCCTTGAGGTAGGATAAACTAACTAAATTGTGCTTAGAAAATGTTTGATGAATTTTTAATAGTACAGATGCATAAAGATTAAAGTTCCACAACCTTCCTAAACACATCCATTCTGGTGCTCATCTGCTCTGCTCAAATGTTTTACACATCTTGAACTGTGCAGTTAATTTTTTATTCAGGAGTAGCTCATCCTGAGTTGAAACCAGCAGGAGATGTGAAGGGCAGCATGAAAGGCTTCTGTAAAAGCATCAGTGGCAAAAGGAAAAGGAAAGAGAAGAAAGTCTGCTGCTCAATATGGCAAGGGATCTAGTGATGAAAGACATGAAAAAGGCCAAGGTGCCCAGTACCTTTCTTCTCTCTTCACTGATTATGATTTCACTGCAGACCTCCTGGGCTCTGGAGACTACCAACGGAGCGCTTGGGAACACAGCATTACCCACAGAAGAGGCCAGCTTAAGCTAGTTGGACCTACATGAGTTTACAGGACCAGATGGGACACATCTGAAGGTGCCAGCTGCTGTCTTTGCAAGGTCACTTTTGATAATCTTTGACAGGTCACGGTGCTTGGTTTAGGACACCAATGTCTGGAAAAAGACAAAGGAAGGGCAAGGATGGCCCACAGAACTAAAGCTAGTGAACTTCACCACAGTCCCTGGGAAGATTTTCCCTGAAGCCATTTACAGCCGCATGAAGGGCAAGGTGATTGGCAACAACAAACAGAGGGGATTTAGCAAAGGCAAATCATACCCGGCAACCCTGATTGCCTTCTACAATGAGGCAACTGGCTCTGCAGGCACAGGATGAGCCTAAGATGTCATTTACTTTGGGTTCAGCATGGCTTTCAACATTGTCTCCTATACTATCTGTATAGCCAACATCATGAGATATGGACAAGTACGCAGATAAAGCACGTGGAAAACTGGCTGGACCACTGGGCTCAAAGTGCTGCAACAGGCAGTAGCAAGCCCATCCAGCAGACAGTAACCAGTACCCTTCCCAGGGATCAATTCTAAGGCCAACACTGTTCAACGTCTTTATTAACAGTGTGGATGATGGGACGGAGCACACTGCACTGTCAGCAAGCTCGCGGTTGAGTCATACTGGGGGAAGTGGTGAATATACTGGAAAGAGGGCTGCTAACCAAGGTGGACCTTGATACGCTGTACAAACAGGCTGACATGAAGTTTACTAATCATGAACGTGAAATCCTACACCGGGGGAGGAAGAATCCAGCTGAAGGCCAACTATAGAAAGCATTCTGCAAATAAGGACCTGGAAGTCCCCACGGACAAGTTGAATGTGACCTATCTTGCAGCGCAGGCAGCAAACGGCATCTTGGTCTGTATTAGGAAGAAAGCAGCCAGCAGGCCAAAGGAAGGGACTCCCCTCCTCTATTAGGGACTGACTAGTGAGACCACACCTGGTGTACTCTACCCAGTTTTGGGCTCCCTTACACAATAAAACGGTGACCTATTAGAGTGAGTCCAACAGAAGGCCATCAAGATGATTAGGGGGCGTAAGCATGCAATGTTCAAGGAAAGGCAGAGTGCCAAGTCTGCTCGGCCTTAGAGAACAGAGTATCTTACTGCTGCCTACAACTACCTAGTACGAGGGTGGAAAGAAGACGGAGCCAGACTCTTCTTAGAGGTGCACAGGTATGGATGGAATGAGAGACAACACTCATTGAACACTGGACATTCTGATTAGGTATGAGGATGGTTTATTTATTACCTCAAGAGTGGGAATATACAGAAATAGGATGCCCACAGAGGTTGGGGAATCTCCATCCTTTGAGATACTGAAACATTGACTGGACCTCCAGAGGTCTCTTCCAACCTGACTTCTGTGATTCTCTTCTACAATTCCACTTCATGACTAACGGCAAGGAAAGCTGCAGGGCGGTGAGTGGAGACCAACTGAAACTGTCCTAATGTCCACCTTAACTGGTGGAATGCCTCTGTCATCAAAAACACATTTCACATTTATTTATCTTTAAATAAGTGATGACATATCAAGACAGGGTTTCTATTAAAAAAAAAAAAGCTTATATTGTGGAACTAATGTTTCTGCAAGCAACTAAAGGTGTTTCCCCCTCCCCTCCACCCCAAGAAGTACAGGAAACAGGATCAAATAGGACACTTAGGCACTATAACCTTCCACTAAAGGAAAAGCAAGTTCATAACAGCAATCCAGCATTGGAATACTTCATCAAACCCTTTCTCTACCATTAATCGCAGGCACAGTAACATCTGTGCAAGCCAGTTGGCTCTGGACAGCTCCTGCGGTTCTTGAAAGACTATTTCTTGGCAGGTTCTGTTTTTTATTCTAATTGAAAGGTTAATCAAATCAGTCATACTTGTATGTTGGCTAAATAAACACACTGTCTCCACTGATGATGAAACAGATGCGTTACCACTCATGTTTCCCACAGGGTTCATTTGTTCCATGATTGCATTTGCTTCTCTTCAAGCTTCTCTATGCAGTATCTGACAGCATTTTGGATAGTTCTCATAAAAAGGAAATTTACCTTTCAGATGCTATTGCATTCACGTCTCTTAACTATAGTAGTCTTTGGCAAAGGTGCTGCTATGTAACCTCCACACTGCTTGGTTGTGGAAAACGTGGAAGTTCATCCTAAAAAAGGTGAGAACTGTTACTGAGGGCTAAACGCATAATTGAGTCTAGCAGCGTATGTTGCCCAGGCAGAAACCTCTAACACACTCGAATCTGGTTTCTCTCTGCCTCTCTTCCCCTCAGTGAAAAGTTTCATTCTGCCAAGAGCTGTCTTAGCAGATCTTGTTAGCTTCTAGAACCCGGTGGTGCAAATTCATATGCCTTGTGATCGATTCCATGCACAGTTAAACAGTGCCAGTAACTCATTATATGCATGCACGTCTTTTTGAAACCAGCATTTACATTTGACATGGCAACCCATCGTTTAGCAAGATATACAGAAGATAAGCTGAATGCTTGACAAGTAAAAAGTATTTATTCAAGGTAAGAAGTTTTGTGTATCACAACATTTTCAAAAGTTCAAAAGCTACAACAGCTGATACTTGTTTTAAAGGAAAAGGCACCAAAAAACTTCCTGCACGCTGGTAACTAGTATAATGAAGAGTATTCAGCCATACAGAGATTAACACAGATTTACGTTAATTATTACACATTCTGAAATATATTTGAAGAAAAAAAAAGTGTACCTTTTTCTCCATTAAAAAATAGCATGTATGCAATGTGTTACTGAAGTTCTTTAGGGTATGATTCATCTCATTTATTTTCAGTGTTCTTTAAAAAGCGCAGATAATCAAAATAACTTGCTAAACTGTTAAGAACTGTGCTCTCTGCAGGGGCCTTTACCTAAATCAGGTTTTAGAGGTACGCTCCCCCTCCATTGACAGTAAAGGGAGGGCATACCAGCCAGGTCTACGTGTCTGAACATTTTAAGTTATTTACACAACTCATCAGTGAGCAAAACTCCCACTGCATTCCATCCTTCCTTTTCTTTTGTTTTTACACTTTAATTCCTAAAAATAATAGTTATCAACTTCCAACCTCAGGTCTCCACATATAAGACTTTCTTTTTCTTTATCAATCTCATAATGAAAAGAAAGCTGTATTATGGATAGCTGAACATCAGACTGAGAAAAGCACATAGCTCTGCAGTTACAAATAAATGGCATTTGGGGAAAAGTATTGTTTTCTGCCACCCCGTACCATACCCTTTTAACCTCTGATGTATGTAAAAACATCTCAAGCCAAAGTATGAAATTCTCATTTACTACATTTTATCACCTGACCAAAGGTCACGCTGACAGAAATTCCTGTTATCATCATATAGCCCCTTACTGCTTACAAAATAAATGGCAAATGCAGGAGTAAATTAGTGCTGGCTCTGCGTTCCTCAGATCTCCTAACAGGCAACATGCACAGTACTGACCTCTGTGGGACTTCACTCATCTTGAAATTTACACCCACTGTGTTCTTACAGCTTGAATTTGTCATTTGCTTAAGCACCTTGTTGAACTGAAGCATGGGAAAAAAGGCAACAGAAATAGTGGTCAAATATCAGGTGGATTTACATTTTAAGCCATAGCACAAATAAGATTTGAAATTAATAACTTCTCTGCAGAAAGCTTTTCATAAGCTAAAAATAGCTGCTTATCTCAGTTTAATGCGACTGTTTGAAAAAATCTTCCCTGTAAAATGGTTCTGCATAAAAATACAAAATGCTAGAAAAAACAGTGCAATATCTTTCATTTTGAATTGTTCTTTGAATGGTTCACATGGTGCTATGATACGCTTGATACTATGCAGACAAGTGAATATCTGCACTCCTCCACTAGAGTTTAATGGCTTGCTGGTAAAAGAACAAATGTTTTTAGGATGATTTTTCACCTACTAGAATCTAAAGTGACAAACATGTAAAGTCAGATTATTAGAACTGTGTGTGTGCGTGTGTGTGTGCGCGCGTGCATATGTTAGGAAAAACAATTGAATATAGATTTGGGAAACTTTTTAAATATTTATTTAGTAAAACTCACTATACAAACAAAACTTATCACAACAGCATAATATGTGGGGTTATAGTTTCTCCTTCCTTCAAGCTATTTCTTTGTTTCAGTAAAAACATTTATACACTTACAACAACTTCCCCTTTAAAGCACTGGGATTTTTATATATTAAAACATACCTGGTAAAATAAGCTTAAAATAATTTTACATTGCTTGGAAAAAAGATTTGAGTAATTTACTCTTACCGGAGTGCCATTGTTGCACATTATTCAAAAAAATGAACCACCACCACTAAAATATAGAGTAAAACATTTAAAAGTACATTTATTTAAAATGTGGGCAAAATATCAATATAAAAGAAAATAGAGTATAAGAAATAAAAATAAAGTACAAAACATTTTCATCTTCAACATCCATAATTTAATACACAGCAAGCCCTTTTATTTTTACATCCAAATTACCCTTTTGGCTGAAGTACCATCATCTATGTTAAAATGTTTAAAAACTGGCTAATCATGATACCTAAAGTGGGCTCTTTTAAAATGGTAGTATCATACAAAACATAGTAAATTATGTTTCCTCATAATAAAATTACACATCCTAAAAAAGATGCAGTTTATTTTTGCTTTCCTGCTTTAAACTGCTCTTCATCCCTAGGTCAACAGCTGGAAAACAGCATCCACAGGAAGTTTTAGTTACTTTGTACAATGGCTGAACAGCTAGATTTAATGCTCCAAGGACTCCGAAGCAGTAAGGCATACTATCCATCAAGTAAATTTATATGTATGTTTGTTAAGAAAGAACAACTTTAAGAAATGACTGTAAAATAGAACTTTTACAAAACATACCTATACAAACATAGAGCCCTTACTGGTCCTACACTGCATTTATCAAATATGGTTTATAGCCTTCTTCAGCAAAAAGCTACTTTTGTCATCTGCAAGTCACCTGTGACAAGTATTTTCCTTAGTGACAACTTTTTTTTCCCCACTGCTTAATATTCTGCTACTGTTACTTTCTGACAACCCTGCATCCCACCTCCACTGAAGTATTTTCTATCAAAAAGTAATTCCACTTTGAATTTAAACTAGGTTTCTGGGTGTTAAGCTACCCTCTTATCAAGTAAACCTTATACGTCCTAGAAAATTTTAAGTAGTTAGATCCTAACGAAGAAAAACTTTTAGTAAAGCGCACTTCCTTAGGCAGCTGATAGCCTTTACACAAAAAGGATATGATTCATAATCCAGTGTTTGAGTAAGTACTCCAGTCAGGACAAACTCAGCATTGTGGACATCTGGAAATACAGAAAACACACAGTTTAGACCCTACAAAGACATTCTTCCTCCTTCTGCAGGTGCGTCAGGAGGGGCCACTTCGTACCCTTCTGCTCTTCACGCAAAGGTGTAAGGGAATATGGCCCCCACCACTACCAATGCCCTACTGTTAGCCATCACACACTTCATGCCACAAATATCAGGCTTACCAGTGTATGTTTTTGTACTTAAACACAGTATGCCTTTGGGATCTACACTATAGTAAAAACAGCCAAAGTGAAAACCCCAGATCTTTAACTAACTGGATGAATACTGAGACTTAATCTTGTGCCATGCAGCATTGAAGCTCCAAGCTCAAGCCTACACTTCCAGAGATTTGTGGTGACCTGGCTAGAAAATACCTGTATTAGAAACAGCCAGCAAACTGCTGGTTCACATTTCTCCATCATTTTCAGGATAGACCACATATCCCTCTACTAGTACCTGAAATGTTCAACAGGTATCTGTACTTGTAAAATAAATAAATAAATAAATAAATAATAAAACAACAACAAAAAAATCAATATACCAGCTATACTGTTCAAACTGCATCAATAGCTTATACATACCTATGCCTCTAGCAAAATATTCTCGACATAGGTGAAGGTCATTTTCACAGGAAATCAAGATTATCTCTGGCAAACTCTAAATGGAAGAAAGTAATTGTAAGCTCAGAGTAGTACAGCAAGATATTACTGGTAAATTTTATAAAGCAACACTGTACACACTTTATTCTGCTTATGCTCCATGAGTTTTCGAAAAGAAGGTTGTTTAGATAACACTTTTCCTCCTGCACATTCCACAATAGCTTTCATGGTGGAAAGACTGGGACAAATTCCAGGTGTAATGTAAAAATATTTTCCCTAAAAACAGAAAAGAAAGAATAAGAAAAAGCATTATTTTGTTAACTGATTTCTGCAATACATAGAGGTTCATTTTCATGCAACTCTTATGCAATCATGGGGCAGGCTGTAAACAGCTTATAGTGGCTATAGCTACAAGTCCAACAGTTGATGAGCTGTCTTCATTTACCACTGATCTGCTTTCCCTGGAGGGACAAATCTGCAATTTTGATAAGACTTGAATAACTTAGGTGTGCCTATTTCAACATCTTTAAAATAACAACTAGGAAACCTTCAAATTACTACTGGTTAAACTACGATTAAAAAAAACATTAACTGCAACTTGCTAAGACTTGTAAGAACAACAATGCTCCTTGCTTCTTCAAGCACAGGCATGCCTAAAGGGTTGCAAAAGAACTTCTAATTCTTTTAATTAAAACTTTCATTTTTTAAATTAATATCATAGTAATTACATTTATTACCTCCTGACAAAAAATATCCTGCTACTTGACTGAGACTGATACAGGTGAACAGATCACAAAGTAGATTATCTCTGTGTTTAGCAGCTAGGAATAAAAAAAAATCTTGCTATTTAGACTGCAAAACTGAACGAAATGTAATACTTAGATTTAATAAAAGACACAGATGCTTATTCATTAGAGGCTGTGAAAACACACTTTTTAGGTGGTTTGCCTCAAGAAAAAAGACTCAAATTCAGTTAGGCTGAAGAATCTCTAGTAACTTCAATCTTCAGATACCTCTCTGCACAGCAGCATAATTTTTAATCTGCAGCATGAAAACCATCTTGCACCATCCTTGCAAACTGCCTGGTGCTAAGTGCAGTCTTCAAGAAAAATCAGAGTTGAACTCCCTGAGGCTGAAATGCACACTCACTCTCAGACTCTCATTTTTCTGGGCAAGTGCTTTAAACACTGGAGTGTTCAGGAAAAAAAATAGCCCCTTCCATTAGCAGTATTTTGTAAGAGAACAAATACTGTTTATACACTGAGCATATTTTGTTCCCATCTACAGGATCCAGTCAGAAGGCTTAGATCCATCCCAACGACACTTAGGCAGGAAATATGCATTAAGTCAAAAATAAAATTTGTTACAAATGATACATGTTATGTGCAAGCCTGTTTTATTGTCCTGAGCTACAAAAGCTGCAGTCCCAATGCTGAAAAGAATTAGGTTGAAAAGCTCCAAGCATTTAAAAGTTCTCCTTAAACTCCATACCTTGAACAGTGGAGCTACTTGTGCTCTCTTTAGGGACTCCTCTAAACTAAAGCAGAAAAGTACCTCAGCTTCAGCATCCCTCAGCACAAAGTTCTGCTCGTCTGAAAAAGAAAGACTAAAAATGTAACACAGGAAAGACAAAAACATCAGCATAACCTAGGATTTAATTCGATTAGAAAACACTGGTGGCAGAGTGACTCTAAACAGTAAACACTAATTTTAACATGATTATAGCACCCCCTTCTATTAGGCTTCTTATAAGGATGACCCACAATTACTTGGAGAATAAAAGTGTGTGATTTATACTTGTATATCTAGCAATATCTACTGTCCCATAAAGTTCCCTTTTCTATCTTACTGGTGCAACTCGCCCAGAAACTGTCTTCAAGCCCTCATGCAGCCTTAACAGAGCAAACTTTCCATCTATTTCCCTTTTTCCTGTTTTTTTTTTTTTTAAATATAATTTGGGATGGGATTTCAGTCTTAACTTCACCCTTCCACAAAAAGGTATGTTAAATATATTTCTAAATTAGATTTAACTCAAAACAACTAAGCTGAAAGAGAAAAAAAATTATACAGAGAACAAACTGGTCTTCCCAAAGACAATTCTGACAACCTGCAAGAGATGGTATTTGCACTCTTCCATAAAAGCAAGCTAATCAGTAGGACAATTTTTCTAAGCAATTGCTGTATTTTCCATCGTTGTACTAGGTACAGAAGTGAAGGCAGCCCATTAGCTACAAATCTACTAAATTTCAGTACACAAGTAAAGCACTTCAAGTACTAGATCAAAATAGCCATCCTCCTAAATCCCGAGATTTATTTATCTTCTAATAGCTTTCAAATGGATTGATTTCTCAGTTCAGTGATGCTGAACCAAGCATGTTGCATTCTCCAGATTAATAAAAATGTTTGCTCATTTATTGGTTAATTATCCACAGATTTAGATCTCTGTGATGTTAGGCAGCAATGTTATATGTTTGCTCCCTTCAAATAAATTACATAAAAAGCATAAAACAATCATAAAACAAATAATCAGCCTTTAAAAATATTTTCTTCAGACCCAGCTTCCTTGTCAAATAAACCTAAGCCATCTATTTTGTTATTTTGAGCTGTCAACAGAAAAGTAAAAATAAAGTCACAGAATCACAGAATCACCTTGGTTGGAAAAGCCCTCTGAGATCATTGAATCCAGCCTATGACCTAACACCCCCCTGTCAACTAGACCATGGCACTAAGTGCCACATTCAGTTTTTTCTGGAACCCCTCCAGGGACGGTCACTCAACCCCCTCCCTGGGCAGCCCATTCCAATGCCCAATCCCCCCTTCTGCGAAGAACTTCTTCCTAACGTCCAACCTAAACCTCCCCTGGCGCAGCTTAAGACTGTCCTCTTGTCCTGTTGCTAGTTGCCTGGGAGAAGAGACCGACCCCCACATGGCCACAACCTCCTTTCACGAAGTTGTAGAGAGTGATAAGGTCTCCCCTGAGCCTCCTCTTCTCCAGGCTAAACAACCCCAGCTCCCTCAGCCGCTCCTCACAGGACTTGTGCTCCAGACCCTTCACCAGCCTCGTTGCCCTTCTCTGGACATGCTCCAGCACCTCAACATCCTTCCTAAATTGAGAGGCTCAAAACTGGACACAGTACTCAAGGTGCGGCCTCAGCAGTGCCGAGTACAGAGGAAGACAGGAAGTCGGCAGGAAGTCAATACATTCCAATACAGTTACAGTACTTAATTAATTATTTAAATGAAAGCTTGCATGCATTTCCAACAGGGGCTTGCTTCTTTACAATTTATATTTTAGAAGAATTACTGAAATCAAAAACATTTGGGGCTTAAAAAGTAATCATAGGTAAAATCTATCAATTGCTACATCAGAGAGACAGGTAATGCTTAATAACATCCAACTATTTAATCACTCTAATGCAATATTTTAAAGTACTTTTATTACTTCATTTAATGGAAAGAAACTGGATTAAATCAAATTAAAACTAAGTGTAACAAAATGTTCTACTGAAAGAAAACTTAATAAAAAAATATACAGCATTTCTTCTTGTGACAGCTTTATTTAACCATACTAACATAACCTTCTACCTCAAGCGAAATACAAACCTGCTGCAAGTATAATTGTTTAAAGTTTACATACAATTCTCCATGAATTGTAAACTATGATGGTCAGAACTGCTGCAGATTTAAAAATGTCTGCTTTTGAAAACTGAACTCTTTAGAAAACCAGCAAAAGACATTAAAATCTGAAGTCAAAGCAATACACAGGCCATCTTCACACGCTTAAATCAACCAACTTTAAGTTCATTATAATAATTGATGCCAATTTAACTTACCAACAAACTTCTGGCATTTGAAACACTCTTCTAACCACTCCGGAGTTACTATGTGCTTGACGACAGAAATTGCTGTCAGGAACTTGACAGTGCGGGTCACTTTACTGGCAATTAGGTGGGTGCATTTCTGGGCAGAATCTGCTACTTCACCTCCAAGGATATACAGTTTCTAAAAGTTGTACAAAATACAAATTAGAATGAAACAGTCTTTTAAAAACTGTAAGGAAAAAAAAAAAAGTGGAATCATAACACTGTCATCAAATAAAAAAAATAAACAAAGCTCCTAATGAAACAGTAAATATAAGAGGTTTCTGTATTACCCTTCTATTCCTTTACTAAAGCTGATTAAAGGACAGAATTAACAGCCATGGAAAACCCAGGTATGCCCAGACATAAATTTCATCTGGTTAGACTGACAGCTACATTCTGAGTCTGCAGCTTTATTTTTTTTAAACAACAAAATAACAACAGTATACAAATTAAAATCTTTTTTTTTTTTGAATTGAAACGTGCTATTAAGTCTAAATAGGCAGAAAATTTAATAATTTTGCTCTTTTCCTCTACGGAAGGTATAATATACACTGTACCGTAGGTACGGTAAACCTAATTTTGCTACTCTTTTCTTCAAAGAGGAAAAAATTTCTTATGAAAAACATATGTTGTTTAGTTCCACATGTATTCCAGATTATACTGAGTAACTATGATTTCTTTCCTAGGTTTAAACCACCGAACCCAAACTATCTCATCACAGATGACATCTTCTCAGCTAAGATACAAATCATTATCTGAAAGGATCAGTAATACAACTAATCAAGTGGTGAGGCGTATCAAATTATAACAAGAGTTAGTTACAAATAAAGAGTGCTTCTTCTGATAAAAATTTAAACAATGAAAACATTCAAAAGCATTCAGACATCGCCACTTTCTATGTACCACAGATTTCTGATTTTTATGACAAGTATTTCGTACAAATAAATTAAAAAACAAACAAACAAAAACTATTTTAAAGTATAAATATTTAACACACTATAGTGGTTTTATTACATCAGTCACCAGGAGTCGACAAAGCAAGAAGGCCTACTGCGTGTATTAGAAGCCCGGAAAGATCTCTGGAATCCCTCTGTACTCTACTGCTGATAATAATGAACAAGTAGAATAGACAGGGACGACGTTTTCAGCTCTTCTTGACTGTGCTGGCTTACTGATAGTTCGCATCAAGACAACACACAAGCATATTATTCAATGACACTGAACCTCTCTACTATTTATCTCCTTCAGGGTACGCATAAACACATTGTGAGTGCTAAACTTGTACACCTATAGAAGGCAAAAGCTGTTATTTTCATCCTTAATACATCTTCATCTCAAACACTGTATAGGTATGAGTGCAGATCTTGTAAGATTTGCATTCTGATGTTCAAGGAGCCCTTTGGATATATAGAAAAAAAGACTACCCCTCCAGCTCAAGGAGATGGGAGGTATCCAGCCTCAGGAAGGTATTCAAAGTCTGAAAAATCTTAACGGTATCATCACTGCTAGGTTTGGCTTCAACTTTACAAGCCTTGAGGCTGAAGTTTATTTACATACTTGTGAGTCGTAGCTGTAACAAAAACAGATTCTCCATATAATAAACCTGGTACCAATATGACAGAAAATGAGGAGCTGTCACTGGAACCTTATTGAGATATACTAAAAAAAACAGGTTATGTTCCAAAATATTGGAAGTCAAGCTTCAAATCCAAACATTGCAAGGGAAAAAACTTCAAATTCCAACTACTTGAAAAACAACTTTAGGTATATCTAAGAAGAAATTAGGTTATTTGAAGCATGCCTAAGTGATGCATATTTCTAAGAAACACAGTGGACTCAAACTAGTTCTCATTTACTTTTGATTTTCTGGAGCAGGCACAAGTGGCAGGCTCTTTCATGCCCCATTGACATCAGCAGTTAAAAACAACAACACTCTGCCTCGAACCTCAGCCAATGTGACAAATAACATAAATGAAAATTTCTTTTTGACCAAATATTTAGTAATTATTAAGGTTCAAGGAGTGTTTGGATTTTTAAACAGTTAAAAGAATGTTATCAATTATTTAGAGTTAAGTTCTGGGAGAGATTTATTAGGGAACAGAACAAAATCTCCATGGGAACACAATATCTCACGCATGGCATAAGCTTTGTCATCAACTTCCTTCGAAGCATTTGGCATTACAGATAACAACTGCACTTGAAGCAGCTTGGGTCTTATCCAGTACAACAATCACTACTTTCCTCACCTAAATTTGGACATGAAGTTTGCTTATTTAAAAAAAAAAAAAAAAGGGGAAAAAACCTTTTTGCTTTTTAAAAAAATAATATAGAA